>OU343121.1:26000000-26600000 GCA_910594945.2 Amphipyra berbera | reverse complement strand
AATTCGCTGTACTTTTAAATCTTCAATATCGACAGCATGTTGCTCGCAGTAACTCAGATTTGACTGGAACTTCATTAACTGCTCTTCACAGGTTTCCTCTGTGTGTAGTATTACGTCATCATTGGTGCATAAGAATTTGTTATCAATTGCACAATTGTTCACAGGCTCTCACGACTGGTAAGTAATATGTGTCTTTCACCAAAAGGTATGGGTATTTAGGAATAACTATTATGGTCTTGTTTAGACTATCATTAAAAACAGGTAAAGAATAAATTTTATAATAGTTATATGTACTGTTGTCTAATAAGGGGACCTCTAGTATAAATGTGATCTGGTTTTCTTTTATAAATGCCTTAACAGTAATACAATTTTCTAATTTAACTAAATTATGTTCATTAACAGTATATAATAAAGTTTCAGTTGTTGCAATGTTTTTTAACAGATCTAATAATTCAGTGCTGTTAATAATAGATCGATGAAGTACAGATACCTTACTGAATGCCAAAGCTGTTTCAATTTCATTTAATACCATGTATATAGTTCTAAAATTACTTAAAAACATACTAAACATTCCTAAAACATAAGTAGAGTAAACAGAGTTCTCTTCTTGTGTAATCATATTGTTATAGGAATTAGGTTCACTTTTCGTTGTGGGAATTTTGGGTAACAGAAATACGTGTTAACTCTATGCTGATTTATTTGCGACTGATTAAATTACATTATTTCTAATTAATATGGTGGTACACACACATGCATACATACTCGTTCAACTCCTTCACACATGCATAATGATTCTAACTCAACATACCGCCCACCAAAGGGCATATGTGACCTTTATAAAAAATAAGTATCATAAACATAACTAAAACAAATCCAAATTATAGCTTGATACATAGATACATACTTAAGTTACTTATTTAGTCTAACAATTATATTCAATATTCGAGCAAGTTAATACAAACTAATAAAGAAATCATGTTTTAATGTCTATTGGTAAATAACATAACTTATTAAATGATCTTTGCACAACACTTTCACCACTTTTCACACCATACACACGAGTCACACCGTCAGTACCCGGATGCTTATTAACAATACGTCCCATCATCCATTTACCCGGAGGCAAGTTATCTGATTTTATTAGAACGATGTGTCCTATGTCAAACTCTTTGACTTTGTCGTGCCATTTCGAACGTTGTTGCATTCGTGACAGGTATTCTTGCTGCCATCGGTGCCAGAAGACAGTCAATAGCTTTTGTTGATGCTGCCATCGTGACAAATGACTCGTTGGGATATCTTGGAGGTCTGGTGTTGGTACAGTAATAGGTGTTTCACCGATAAGAAAATGACCGGGGGTTAGTGGTTGAAAGTTATCGGTGTCCGTGTCGTCTATTATACTTAGAGGCCGTGAGTTAAGGCACGCCTCAACTTGACATAACAAGGTGCTCATCTCTTCGTAAGTCACATGCTTGGTCATGATCCGTTTTAAGTGATGTTTCATCGATTTCACCCCCGCCTCCCACAGTCCGCCCATGTGTGGGCTGTAGGCTGGGATAAAATGCCACTTAGTTCCATCTATTGCTAACTTCTCAGCAATTGGACCGTCAAATTGCAGTTTGGCTTCCGCCCAGTCTGCGGCCAGCATCTTGTTTGCTCCGACGAAGTTGCGTCCTTGGTCGCTCCATATCTGAGCGCATCTTCCTCGTCTGGCTACAAACCTTCGGAAGGCTCCGATGAAGGCATCTGACGTGAGATCTCCCACGAGTTCCAAGTGAATCGCCTTTGTAGACATACAGACAAAAAGAGCGATGTATGCCTTATTCGTCTTTGCTCCCCTACCTCTAGACATCAAGATCTGATACGGACCTGCGAAGTCTATGCCGGTATTCAAGAAAGGTTTCGCAGGTGTAACTCGGACTCGAGGTAAGTCACCCATTTGTTGTGACCTTGCAGTAGCGTTTAATTTCGCACAAGTAAGACATTTTCTGATTCTTGACTTAACTAAAGTCTTTACTTTCAGGATCCAGAATTTAGTTCGCAGGAAGCAGAGCATTACTTGAACTCCGCCGTGCAGCGTCTTCAGGTGGGCGTCAGCGACGAGGAGAACCGTAAGATTGTTGTCACGATCAAGAATAATCGGATGTTTGCCATCTTCATTTAGGTCAGAGTGACGCAGTCTCCCGCCCACCCTGAGGATTCCATCATCGTCCAGGTAAGGTTTCAAATTGTTTATTTTACTCTTTCCTTTAATTTGTAACTTTGTTTTCAGGCGCTGTATTTCTTCTTCGAAGCTGTCCTTCTGTGCTATTCTTAAGCAGGTTTTCAGCGCATCATCGAATTCCTTCGTGCTAACAGGTAAGTCTTTGTTTTCTATGTTTCTTCCTTTTAAGAATCTTTTGCAGTACACTATTACTTTAAACAATTCTTTTAATGTGTCACAATTTTCGAATTTTGTAGCTATACTCTTCTCATTGTCAATTTTTAGATTAACTTGTATTGTTTCTTTTCTTTCCAGATCTGTCATCATAGCCTTTGGTCTGCTGTATTGGATGTCTCCTTCCCTTAACCACTCTGGACCCTTCCACCACAGTTCATCGTCGTTAAGGTCTAGCAAGGATAGTCCACGCGAAGCAGTGTCAGCGGGGTTTTCTGGTGACTTGACATGGTACCAATTATGATTTCCGATGTTGTCAAGTATTTCAACTACTCTGTTTCTAACGTACGTGTTCCATCTTGTAGGATCACCGAATAGCCAGGAAAGCACAATAGTGGAATCGGTCCATGCGAATATCTGACAGCTGGGTATATTCATGGCATCCTTTATCTGTTTCAAGAGTCCTGCAAGCAGTACAGCTCCACTGAGTTCCAGTCGAGGTAAGGATTGGGGTTTAGTCGGTGCTACCTTCGTTTTAGCGGCGATGATTGATGTTTTCACGTCACCATCGGCTGTTCTTACTCTTAGATAAGCAACTGCAGCGTAAGCTCGAGATGACGCATCACAGAAGCCGTGGATAGTGACGTTATTCATAGTCGTTTCAGTAGTATGAAGCCATCTATCTACTTCGATATCAGATAAGTAGAGATGTAGAGATTCTCGGATATTGTTCCATTCTGCGGCAATGTTTCCATCTACTTCTTCGTCCCATTTTACTCCTTGCAGCCATAATCTTTGAATGAGATGCTTTGCAGGCAAAACAGAAGGCGCCAACCAGCCTAGTGGGTCAAACAATCTCTGTAGGTCAGCCAGGATTGTTCTCTTCGTAATGGTCTTTGCCGTAGCAGGTATGTTTAGGCTGTATTGAAATCGGTCCTTGCCCATGTTCCAGTGTAATCCCAATGCTCGTGTGATTCCGTCTAATGTTATGTCTAGTTTTACGTGAGAGCTTCTTTCAGATTCTTCAAATTCTTTAAGAAAGTCAGGATCGTTAGAACACCACTTTTTCAATTTGAATCCGCCTTTCTGGAGTATAGCGTCTATTTCTTTGGCCACTTTTATTGCTTCTGTTACATTGTCCTTGCCAGACATCATATCATCCATGAAGAAGTCGCGTCTTATTATTTCCGCAGCTTCGGGATAATTTTGTCCTTCATCCTTGGCTATTTGATGCAAGGTCCTTACTGCCAAGTAAGGAGCAGAAGCAGTTCCGAACGTGACTCTAGTAAGACGGTAGTCTTTGACAGATTCTTGATCATCATTTCTCCACAGTATTCGTTGCAGATCTCGGTCTTTTTCATTAACGATGACTTGTAGGTACATTTTCTTACCGGCGATCCTACCGGCTGCGCCAGTCAGATTTTAGGGTGCGTAAAATATGTTTTTAAAAATAAAACTAGTGAATACGTGTGAGCAGAAGCTCATGCTCTCTTATATTGAATTAAAAATACATTAGTTAAAACAATATCATCTAATACCTTAAACAATAGTCTTATCTGACTTAGCTTTAAAAACGCCCACCCTAAAGTGCAACATTGCAACTTTAGGCTCTCACGGTAATGACACGCTGCTGTACAGGGTGTATAACTAGGTACTTGTTCTATAAACACACACAATAATATTTTCAAAGTAACATGGTGATATAAGTAAAATAAAAGTTCAGTTTGTCTGTTACGATCGTGCTGTCACCACGAGGTGATTTTACAAAAAGAATAAGTACCTGTTCGAGACAAAACGGTAAGTTTTCACAGTATTTCGTACTTTCCTAATATAAAGTCATATTTTTGAGTAATATATTACCTACAATATTCTTGCATTTTAAGTAGGTTTAATTGTGTTTTTTTCATAAATTAATACGAAATTCTTAGGGGTCAGTAATGACCCGCCGCCCGACCAGTAACAGGCCCGAGAAGGCGGCGCGCTGTGTTCCGTGCGCGCTTCTCAGGAGGAGAGGTCCGCCGAGGGTTGGCGGACCGGGACCTGCCGGGGTTGCGGTGCATGCTTTGCGAATCCCGCGACCCTGGCCGAACGGTCAGGAGAAGGAGCACAGTTGGTTTTAGCCGGTAAGAGTCTGGCAGACCCCCTCGCCTTCACCGGGCGTGGGACATCCATGAGGATTTCCAATGAAAAAAAAAAAAAAATAGGGGTCAGTAACTGAATGATGAATTTGATAAAAACTCTAGTTTTCGACAGGGTGGTCGGCATACTGATACAGTTAACTGATACTTTTAGGTCTTTTGCTCACTAAAATGTTACTGTTTTGTGTGAAGAAGACAAAAGTGGAAATTAGTCCGATGGATTGCAGGTGACCTTTAGTTTACGACCACCACATTTTTAAGCAAGTATTGAAATATATTTGTAGGTGGTCGAAAAATGAATGTATAAAAAACTGTGTTTCGGTATACGACCACTCTTAGTATTGTATGGTAAAATAATGGCAGTATACTAACATTAATTATATTTTAATGTCCCGGTTTCCAACCGAAATAATTTATCTAATTATTTATGAAGTATTTACTACTTGTTTTATTCGTAATATATTTTACGTTTTAATTTCTATTTAAATCTTAACGAGATCACCAACACTGACCTCGCTGTGACAAGGAATGTTTTAAAACAAACCTATTCTGAAGAAGACTAGCAAAAAGGCTAGTTATTTTTAAAGACTAATCTAATTTAAGACTTTTTTGTTGCCCAATTAATAAATATTTTGGAAGATCATTTTGAAATTTTATTTGTTACTTAATCACCCAAAAATGTGTCGTAATACTTGGTAACTTAGGTTTATTTTGCAATGAAAATAAACGTTGGCGAAAACTAGCACACCCCCGGTCGGAAATTGAATATATTGGTCGTAAAACGACACATTGGGTGTTTTTGTCGTTTTTAATTTATTATAAAAAAGAGTACCTAATAGGTACATCTATGAAAGAATCAAACCAGATACTAGATTATATAATGAACATAGGTACTTAATAAACGACAGACAATAGACATTGAAAAATTATATGTACTTTTCTCGAGCTTCAAAGTTCAAAAATCCGCTAACCGGTCTCTAACTGACACAATGACACTCTACTAGAAATAAAAACAAAGGACAATGCTCGTGAAGTATGGGAAAAAAACCCAGGCCCGGCGCAAATGAAATGTATCAAAGATTTTTAGTGTTTATACGTGACAAAATAATACGCAAGTGGCATTGTCACAATATTTTTCCAAGTGTCATAAATTGCTAGTTGGATTTTGTAAGGAGCTTTAATGAAAAGTTAAAAAATGGGGAAATCTTTATTCCTTTCTTTAGTCTTGTCCTAAGTATGACATTTAGTCTGAGCATTTAGTCATCTATTTTAACTACTACGCCACCTACATAATCTGCAATGTAAATAGCCAAAAACAAGGGTTAATAAAATTAAGTATTTTATTATAACATATTCATTTATTTATTGGTTTTCTAAAATAAAACAAAAATTCATAGCAGACTGATGTTTATCAATCAATCAATCAAATTTATTTCGGACAAGGTATGTACATCCATATGTTGGTAAATTATAATATAAGTACTTACAAAAATATCTTAATAATAATGAAACGGACTTACCAACCTTTCAATGTCTATTGTCTGTCGTTTATTAAGTACCTATGTTCATTATATAATCTAGTTTCTGGTTTGGATTCTAAGTCTTGTTTATATTTTTTAATTTATTTTTTTATCAATACGTAAGTATTTAGACATACCCTCACATTGTATAATGTTAGGATATCTTAATGCCGTACATAACAGTATGCAGCAGGATAAGTTAACAAAAGTCGGTTATATTATAAATAAATTAATAGTAAAAAAAAACATTTTTAAAAACAAGCTTTTATTTAAATGGTCTAAAAAGAAGAAAATAAACTTTATATTAAATCGACCCCATCAATTTATTACATTATACAACAAATGTCTTCAAAGCTTCAAAGCTTGTCGCGAGACATAATTTTATGAAATCCCTACATAGGTACATACATACATAAACTCACGCCTTTTTCCCATGGGGGTAGGCAGAAACTATAGAACGCCACATGCTACGACTCTTACATACCCCTTTCGCTTCATCTACATAGGTACCTACATATTTTCTTAGAATTACTATACTTTACATTTATTGCTTTTTGTAGATATTGTATTCTTGTTTATTTAGTATCTCGCGACAAGCTTTTATATTATTTAAATAAATTAGTTGTATAATGTAATAAATTGATGGGGTCGATTTAATATGAAGTTTATTTTCTTCTCTATAGACCATTTAAATAAAAGCTTGTTTTTAAAAATGATTTTTTTACTATTAATTAATTTTGTATTTTTAGTAGGTATATCATGTTGAAACTTAGAACGGTCTTTCATTATTGAACGCGTATGCAACATTTCATGTCTGTGCTGCTATCCATTGAGGAGTTCCCTAGTCAGGACCTAACCCTGAGTGCAGCAACCACGTCACGGAAAAACTTAAAACCGGCTATCATAATAAAATGCGTACACAAAATTCGTGTTTGTGCTGCTAACCATTGAGGAGTTCCCTAGTCAGGACCCAACCCTGAGTGCAGCAACCATGTCATGGTATAACTTAAAACCGGCTATCATAATAAAATGCGTACACAACATTTCGTGTCTGTGCTGTTGAGCGTTGATTAGTTCCTTTATCTGGAGCTAATCCTGGATGTCGATTCAGGTCATGCTTACCAAAAAAATGTATTGTTATCGGAAATTAACCAACATTTTAAAATTCAACTCCTTAGGATAAGAGGAAGTGGTTCAAAATTCAGTTGCAAGATTTTAACCGAACTTACATACATACAAACATTGCAAGTTAAATAAAAGCTTGTAAAAATAAAGCTCATAAATCTCAACGAAGTATAACGAAGGACTGTGCATCGCATAGGCTCGCGTAGACTATCTATAAAAATAAATCAATGTAAAAATTACACCTGCTAAAAAAAATTGCAAAATCTTACGTTAAGAAAAGAATTTTGACTATATTTTTTATTTAGTATTAAATTATTATTTTTTACTAAAAATATGAGATTCGTTTCGTTTGCACCGGGACTGGGTTTTTTTTTAGTATTATCCTTTATCCTACTAATGACTAGGCTCCAAGAAATTAGCAACTCATTTAGGTGCCAAAGTATAGGCTTCTACAATAAAATTCGAAGCAATATTCAAGGCTTAGTACCTGGATGTGAAGGTACCCGGAAGGTCTTAAGTACCTGGATGACCGAGCCTTGCTCGGTATTTTTTTGGTAAATCGTGTTTTTTGGAAAGAAAAAAAGGGGAAAAAGAAAAAGAAGGAACTTGAAAACAAAAAGGGAAAAAAATAATCGTCTGGATTCGAACCGAGATTTTCTGGTTTCGTGACAGTCCTAATTCCCACCTGAGCTATTACAACCTTGAAGATGGTGGTGAAATTTACATTCATATTCTATGATATTGTAGTAGTTTTTCATTGCCTGAAAACACAGATAAAACGATGTTTTCTAAAAATGAAACCTAGCTAGATCGATTTATCGCCCCTGAAACCCCTGCATACTAAATTTCATGAAAATCGTTGGAGCCGTTTCCGAGATTCAGATTATATATATACAAGAATTGCTCGTTTAAAGGTATAAGATAAGATAAATTGAAGTCCTATGTAAAGCAGAAACTATGCGTAGTCTTTTTCTCGTTCAAAAGCAATTTATTAACATTAAACAAGTGCACTACTACAGAAAGAGCTTATTTACATCATCCGTAACCGGCTACTGCCGTTTAAGTTTAAATAATAGTGATGTATCATCTGCAAATATTACAATCTCTTGATTATCTTATATGAGATAAGGTGGGTCATTTATATAAACGAGAAATAGGAACGGGCCGAGAATTGAGCCCTGCGAAACTCCCATTCTCACCACAGACCCCGGAGATCTCAACCCATTAACGTCTACTCTCTGGATCCTATTACCTAAATAAGAAATATGTAGATCCATAGCAGTAATCATTGAATCAGCCATCATTGTAATCATTGATTTTTTTAATAAATAGAGATTGTTTATTTTTATTAAATTGTGAATGTGAGTACTATGTAGGCTAGCTAGCTTTATACAAGAATTTTGTTACTCTTTGGCGGTTATGAGTATTTTTTTATGACCTACACAAATGTCCATCTTGTACCTACTCATATTAAAATTATGTCATTAATGGCAAAACATAGTGCACTACCTAATTATTTAATATCTTCACATGTAAATACCTATGTTTAACAAATAAATGGTTCTATTCTTTTCTATTGGTAGCGTCGTGCATCGAGTTGTTGAGCTCTCTAAAATAAGGTTTGAGCTACACGATGGCTGACGCATTTTTTCTATCGTGGTAACATCCTCACGTAGTTCCCTCGCCCGGGGAAGGCGAGGGCGTCTGCCGGACTTTCACCGGCAAAAAACCCACGGTGTTCCTCCTTCTGACCATCGGCCGGAGTCGCGGGATTCGCATAAGCATATTTTTAAACGTAAAGTTCGGGAATATTTCTTAAAATCGCTGCAATCTTAGTCTGAATGAACTGTCCATCATAGTTATAAATATTTATGTGTATGTATGTATGTATAGCTATATAGGTTTAATATGTATTTTTATTGTAATATATAGATATATATATAAAGTATATATTTTGTTAGTACTTATGTATTATTTTGTTTTTAATAATTTTTATTTACCTATTCAATATTTGTTTTAAATTCTTTTTTTGTACCTTTTTCGAAGTGCTTAATTTTTGACCCAAAGGTTGACTGGTAGAGAATGCCATTGGCATTAAGTCCGCCTTATGTACCACCAATTGTACATGAAGTTTAAATAAATAAATAAATAAATAAGCATGAACCACAACCTCCGCTGGCCCCTGGCGAACCTCTACTCTGTGGGGCTTTGCCCCACATCCTCCTGAGAGGCGCGCATGGAACACTGCGCGCCGCCTTCTCAGGCCTGTTGGCTGATGCATGCATGCCGTAGGTTAGGGCAGGTCAACTCAAACCGGCTATGGCACTTTCAAAAGGCCATTCCAGACATTGCCCTACATTGTTACACACATAGTTTTTATACCACAATGTCTGGACTTTAAAAGAGACCTTGATCTCTGAGTTTGTTTCGACTTTTCTTCTCAGAGCTAGTCAGGCAGGAAATGCCGGCGCCATCTATTTTTAAAAAAAACATTACATTGATTTGTAAAAGTGTCGAGTGTAATTGTCTGTAACAGATTTATTTACAGAATTAAAAATCATTTATTATTTATTTATGACTTCATTCGCTCCGTAAACCTACCCCATCCCCAAGAAAAAAAATAGTATTTGACTCAGATATTAATTTCAACCTCTCAACAGTCAAAACTTAAGACCTAGGTCTCACAGAGACGTGATTTTTGTTTTGTTTTGTAGAACAACGTAGACTAGTAAAAAAAACACGTGTCCCTATCGTTTTTCTAGCATTTTAGAAAAAATACGAGTAAAATTATGCTTAAAATTTGAATTTCATGTCGCATTACCATTGACTTATAAATACTTTTTATATCAATGCTCATTACGAAAATAGCTTAACTTACGTATGGTACTAAACGACATTACATTATGGAAGTAACTAAAATATACCATTCTGGCTGTCACTACATCAGTTAGCTGGCGTATCTTAGAGACCGCGTAAGCTGCAGAATTGAGTCTTTTCGACAATTTATCTGTATGTTGGCGCCACTGCAGTTTTGAATCTACAGTTATACCTATATAGTGTACCTATATACCACAAGATCCAACTCATCTCCATTTATTACTACACTGGTTTTCACCTGCTTAACATTAGGTGTCAAAAATCTGATACATTTAGTCTTTTTTTAGAATTGGAAGATTACTTTTCTTTATCTAAAATATAATATTATCTGTTCGCCACTTTAGTTTGCGCCTGTCTGTATTTCTGTCTGTCTGTCTGCCATTTAGTACTAAAAATATTTCTTAATGTAGGCCAATCTTATTCTGGTTAGTAATTTTTAAACACTTTACAACCAACTACCTATTCTAATAAAATATGTGTGTCATGTCAGATTAGATTAGATATCTCTCATTATTATTTGAGAGATATTATATCCTTTATAATGGTTAATTATAGATAGAATGGCAACACCGGAGCGAATAGAGAAAGCGACGCACAGATAACTTGGTTCAAATATTAACCTGACACAGTCTGTGGTCGTTACAGTGCTGCTACCCTTGGCGGCCGAATACTGAAACAAAAAATCGACGTCAAACATGTCAGTCACACACATAATGGCGGTGCTTGTGTTATTTTTTGTGAGTGGCTAATACTGGTAATGTTTTTTCGGAAAGCTGTAAGATCAACAGCATGCTCGTCAAGTAGTTTATCAGATACTTATTATTAGACATAAGACACATAAGTGCAGTGAGATCGCAGTGGAGTGACGATAAGTATGGAGCTCGAGTACGTCGCGACGGCGGTCTTATTGAATTAGCGCGTGCGGTAGTAGTGGGGCGGAGGGCGGCGCGCCGGCCGACCGGGAGCCACCATGGGGGCGCAGCAGGCGAAGGAGCGCGGCACTGCCAGCGGCGCATCCATGCGCTCGGCGCGCAGCAAGCCGCGGGTGCCCAAGGACCCCCGCATGCTCGGCTCCAACATATTCACTGAACACAGCGGTGAGTTGTTCCTTATCATCGTCATCTCTCTTCGTGTGACAGGTACTTTGTCTCACGGATGTTGGCTGTCCAGGACGCTTCGTCTGCCAGCGGGGCAGCCGCACGGCCCGTTTACTAAAAGACAGAGTGTATTACGCACACTCTTCGACGTCGATCTCTTAGAAAGCTCTACATTGTGTCGTCAGTCGTTCTTACTTAACTGTTGAACATTGAATCAGTATTTTTCAGTTGAGCAACCATAAATGTATTTTTTTGTGAAATATGCTACTGATTATTTTTTTATTAGAAGAACCATACTCAAAATTGATTTATAAATACAATTTTATGGAACATCTATCATATTGCCGACTCAGTTGTTCTGTGACCATTAAGAATCTTCTGTGATTCTGTGATTGTGAAGAGTTACCAAACATTGGCAATGCTGGCCACCGTTTTCTTGCTTATTGAAGCAAGGTAAAGAAAATAATACAAAATAGTTCATTGGAATTAATCACAGTACCACAGGGGTCACAGTTATACAGATATTTTATAGCAATAACATACACTAGTCCTGCAACACATCAAACTGCTGTTTCAACAGATGTTACTCAGTGAGTTTGTTCAATTCAAATGTGGCACTGGTATTTAACCAGAGTTCATCTGCTAGGCATAATTGCATAAAATTCTAAAGGGGATAGTTTTTCAAATTATAGGAACCTTATTTGGAGATGTTGGGCAAACCAGTCTGTCATTATACATTTCAGATACAGGAAGAAAGTCATTAATCGCATACAGTCTAAGAAGTTATCAATTGTATAACAATAAGTATTTATTATTCTGGTAACATGACATATATTGTTTCTACAGTCATTGTACCATTTATTAAGATAAACCTAATTGCCAAAAGCCTTTCATCAATTTCTCTGTAGGTGGTTGGGTCACAGGCCAAGTACTTGATGAAAAAGCCCCATTTCATTATCTGTGCAAGTAATAAGAAAAACAATATCTGTATGTGCTTGTTACTAAAACATTCAGTGCCTATACAAATGTATTGTTACTTATTACTATGCATCATAGAATTGTTGCATACATAATAAACAGTTCCTTTGCTTGCGAAGGCCAAATAAGAAGTAGAAAAGAATCAAATAAAATGTTTACTTTGTATAATTTACATCTATATAATTATGTAAAAATTAATCCCTATTTCCCTTGGGCACGTCATAACTTGAGAACGACTTTACTGATTGAGGACATATTTACACAATATATTTGTTTTGTCGAGATGATGGTTCATAGCTATGCTGGGATCCGATAGGTGGCGCTGTAGTTAAATTATTTACGTGGGCATAGCCGCGGGAGAACAGCTAGTACCTGTTACAAAATATATCACTGCTATCACTGTACTTTGCAATAACTAATTTTAGAACAAAACATTACATATTCACAACGCTCAACAGCTATTGAAAGATTTAACTTGTATTGAAATATCAGAACACAGCCGAGTCAATCCATCACTTAGCCGTAGCCGAGTAATGCATACCAGACCATGTGTCAAAAGAATAGAGGACTTTGTATTTCGTATATCTCGCACAGCCGTGCCATCTGCTTATGCGAAAACAGTCCAGTATCAAAATTAATTATTAATTAAGGGTTATTGGTAATATGACTGCAATCCGTTAAGTCGATGTAAGAGAGATCATTTGCAACCAAATGACCCCTTATGACCCCTATGCAAATGTCAACCATTTATGAGTAACTTCCCATTTTATATTTTTTTGAAGATTTAAGTTGTACATGTTTTTGAAATGTTTTGCCAATAAAGTACTTGTGTTTTTTTGTTACAGAAAATGACAATTTTAGTCAAATAAGTTACTCAAATTTATGAATATTGTAACAATTTGTACTTTTGATTTAAAAACTATTAAAGATAATTGTCATTTTATGGTTGAATGTTATATATTGAAATGTTAGCAAGCAGATACTATTAATGAAAAAATATTACTTATGTGTGATTCTTTTTTATAAATTTTCAAAGTTGTAGCAGATATCTTCAAAATATATATAATGTCAAATTACTCCAAAATGGTTGACATTTGCATAGGGGTCATAAGGGGTTATTTGGTTGCAGATGATCTCTCCTACATCCCCTTAACGGATTGCTGTCATGTTACCAATAATTATGTATATGTGTACTTATTCGGTACTTCCATGTCTGTCAGTGTATCCATTACTAAGTATTGATACATAAGGTTTGCCACAGCTCTAAAATGGGGTATTTCTTGACATCGCACGAAGTTTTCGGAGTTCCATGCCGTGGTCTTGAACACTAATGCCAGCATAAAGCATTAAATTGCACAAGTAATTAAAGCAATTGCTTGCTTACCTGTTTGCAGTGAAATCAAGTTTTGTTAAAACCACAGCCAGCTTGAGGCAAGTTGGTTAAACTTCTGAAGTCCACTTGCTGTGGGTGTGTCCACAGAGAATTTTGGTTGCAGAAATTAGTGGATTTAGCACTTAATATTTTAATATACAATAACTAGTTTTGTGTAGTTAAAACCAGTTTTAACAATATTATCTTAAATCAAATCTCATTTATTTAATCTGGACTGAAAATCAGTACTCTTTAAATGTTAAAATTACAATAGAGAGCCCCTTAATTCGCCCACCTTTTACCACTTCCTAGTGTTAATGTTGGGAAGCAGAAGCAGATTAATATGGCTCTGGTTCAACTTGTGGTCACAGTTCTAACCTAACCATCTTTAAGAAGAAGAATGTATCAGTAAATTCTAGTTTTAAGCAGTTAACACTAGTTGTAACAAATGCGTTCAGTCATTACGGGTTTCAATAATTACAACACAGTTTTTAACTTATGCATTGTTTTACATATGTACAGATGTAAGCCTGCCAATGCGATTTTTTCATCATTTCATTGTTTCTAAGTTCTGTGATTGATATTATTACGTTTATAAAAGCTACCAGATAGTGGTTTGTTGACCCCTGGTCATGCTGGATGTGTTTTTCTAATATCGTTGAAAGTCTCACCTCTTATATATTGCATTGGATTATTGAAATGGAAATAAATTTAAATTAAAATGTCCCTAAGCATAAAATATGTAATTTACCTAATAAATATGATGTTACCTTTCTAGTTTATAACATGTAGTTTATAACTATTATTATTTGCATTGCAATACCCTTACAGGGTCTATGTATGTTTAGGATAACTATTTTATAAGTTCTCTGTAACTACATTGTGCAATAAATAAATAAATAAATATTTGCTATTTGTCCAGTGAAGTACTCACGGGTACATGACGCTCCTAAGTACCTAGCCTGCCCCCAGATTCAGAAACTTACGATAAATTGTCGATCGATTCGTTTTGTTACGTATCTCATATTTCTCTTACACAATAACCGCCACCGACTTATCGTAAGGTTCTGTATTTAGGAGCAGGTATATACTGTTATCGTTTTTCAACCTATATTTCTTTGTTTAATTTTATTCCATTTTATAATTGAAGACTCGATTGATGCAGTGGCTGAGCGATTAGCTTCTGCGCTACGGGTCGCGGGTTCGATTCCTCACGAAATATATATTTGTATGGCCTACAGATAGTTTTTCCGGGCCTGGATGTTTGTGCATGTGAGAAATTTGTGTCTGTAAGAGCACCCACAATACAGCAGAAACTATAAGTGAGGGCAACGTGTTTTACAAAATAATTAGAATTAAAATAATAATCAACAACAACTCTCTAAAGTTGGAAAACTCTAGTTGAATTTATTTTATCATTGCAACTATATTATATTAAATTATCGACTCAATTGATTAAAAAGATGTTATATCTAGTAGCACAAGGATATGTTTATTGGGACAATGCTATTATAAAAATAATGTAACTTCCTTAATATCTAGTCTTACAAGTGCATACAATGTTGCTGTATAAGTGACACTAAGCTGTACTTAACAGCAACGTATCTCATAATGTATCACTTGACGTAATTCTACTCAAATCATAAATCAATATGGTAGATTATAATGCAAACTCAAACTTGAGTAAAAGTACCATGTGCCATAATAATATTATAAATACATAATGACACAATAAATGGCAATTTCAAAATGTCTGCCTCTGTATTGTCATTGCACAGAACAATTGTTCCTATTGCTGAGCGAAGTGTTTGTAGTAATAAAATTGTAACCCCTTGTTACACCTCGGTATAAAACAATGTATCCTACACGTCATCAATCAATTCTGTAACAAAATATATATCAGGTAATGCTGGAGTTATGTTGACAACGACCCATAGGAGACCCAACACCCAATCATGACTAGTGATATAGTATTTTTATGTCTTCTTGCATATTTTAGACACAATGTTTAATTTTGTTTTCCTCTTTCGTTTTATATTTTGTTCGACGAGCACCTTTGGTAACTTTGAATGTGCTTTTGATAATATGTATTGGGAACTAAGGTGTACTACAATGTTTGATGAGTCTAAATGTGTATATTATTGTTTGGCAAATTAATTACTATGGCATACTAAATAATTAAAATTTCAGTGAATCCTAAAATGCACCAACATATTTAGGCAAATCTTAGAAATTAAAGAAAATCAAACTGAAATGTTGGGGTTTTTATGGTCGAATTTTGTTTAAACTACACAGGATAAACAGAATCAAATAATTTGTTTGATCCTGCATGAAAACATCTTTTATTTCTGGTTTTCAATTGTAACGTGACCACAGTTGGCAAGCAGCTCAAATTAGTAGTGAGAGAGGTGAACTACTGAAGCAGTTATTGTTTTTGTCAACATTTATTTGTGTCTTTGAAGAACAACATACATTCAAATCATGGTTAAAGTGAATATAGTTATATTTTGTAATATTTCAGATTTCTACGGATATCCCTTAAGTTCAATTCTAATCGTTTCCTTAGTAAGAAGTATTACGATTGACTGGCTTTTCTTAGGATTTACCATCAATTGAACTTTTACAGTATTACGTATAGCAATTATTTAAAGTAGGTTACATAATTATACATTAACTGTCATAATGCAGACTGATTGGGATATGACGTGTAATGTAATATTACTAATAAGGTCAGTCAAAGACGTAACTGCAACTCAAACTCCCACAGGCGCATTTTTTGTATAGAAACATCACAAACTCAGGTGCAGTAGCGTTATTAATACCTACCCAACTTATATTGTATACAATCCTCTGAAAATATGTACTATACTACATAAAAGATAGCTTGATCTCTGCGACATAATTATGTCAAACTGACATTCCTAGGTCGGCATTCCTATTCATTAGGTCGGCATGCCCATAAAGTATGACATTGACAGGTACTGTCTGTTCTGTACTATTATGAAATTCAGGACTCCATAGGCGTGATTTTACTGACAGCTGTCGCAGATATCAAGCTATCTCTTATGAAGTATAGTAACATTGTAAGGCTGGACATCCAACAGAGCTGTGCGAGGAAAATGTGCGCTGCGAAAATGTGTAGCGAGGATGTGAAACGATGTGACCCTTTCCACCAGGGCGGTGCGAGGAATGCGTAACGTATAATGCGTAATGTGTTAATGTGTACAAATGAGCCGTACGAGGATAGGTAGCGGACTCTTTTCGAATAGGGTGGTGTGGCGGGAGCGGTACACATTCCTCGTAACACATTCCTCGCAACACATTCCTCGCAACACATTCCTCGCAACACATTTCTCGCAACACATTTCTCGCTTATTTTGTATGAACAAAAACCTCGCACTGCTAGACCCATATCCACCAGAGTTGTGCAGAGCGAAGCTAGATAAATGAAGTGATTCTATTGGTTCTTACAAAACACATTCCTCGCTACGCAGCTTAGCACAGCTCTGGTGGATGCTCAGCCTAAGGTGCTATTGTTATGTAAATATGTGAATCTTTTTAGCAGGAAACTGGAATTAAACGTTCAAGTAACGCAGTATCTTATGAATGGTTAAATTCTTAAATTTCTATAGTTAGTATATTAGGGAAATTATTTTCAGTATCGTAGCGGCACGGTACGATGGCGTTTTTGACATATTACAATAAAGTTTGTGACACGTTTCAAATAATTATCGAAAAAAAATATAGTCCAGTGCGAGTCGTATGTCTTTGTGAGTAGTAAGTAGTAGCTACATAAAAAAGTCTGAAAAAACTCATTTTTCTAAGATAAAAGTATTTAATATTTTTAATCAGATTCATCCATATTACTTACTATATTCACTCTCCGTCGAACAGTCGTCGGTGCTATCGTATCCTACATTAAATATAATTTCATTGTCCCAAATATCATCTATTCTCACATCACATCTCTGTCATAATCTTCCCTTATTCGTTGAACGGTTATGTTCACAATCTTTTCCCAGTCTGCTTTAGATACGTTATATATTACGGTAAATATGTTACTAAAAAAAACAACAGATATAAATAATAAATTAATATTGTTGTCCTAAAATAATAGATTCGATAAAATTATAGCTTTAGCAGTGTGTTACTATTGACAATCAAGTACTTACGGCAATTGTTCCTTCATACCTAGCTGTCAATATTTACGGATCTTCATGAGCAGGCAAACGTTAAAAACGCCATCGTACCGAGCCGCTACTGTAAATTGTAATATATTTTATTTAGTTGTTTGACGATACTAGCTAGTGATGATGAGGCGCCGCGTCGCGATCTACTGCTACCGTGTTGTGCCGCTGTTAGACGAGGAGCGCAATGCTAAGCGAATGCCTGCCGCTAAACTAACTGTGTGTGATGACGCCCTCTGTGTGCACTACGTATACCTATACTGCGCCCATGCGTATCTGAACCTTTATAAACCAATACTATACTATATCTGTATGAATATTTAAATATTAAGCGCCAAATCCTCTAGTAAGTTTTATTAGACCAGTTGACTTGTGCAATCGACTTTCAAACTGTGGACGACACACCCGCAGCAAGTCGACGTCTGCAAGTTTTATGAACTAAGCGAGCACTGGAGTGCAATAACTTGCGCAGTAAAATTTGCTTGTGGGTTTGGCGCTTTAAGCTTGCGCTTGTGTCTTTAAGGTGGCCACTCTTCCCGCGGGTGTCGTAGAAGACGCCTAAGGGATTACATCAGAGGATTGGGTAGTAGGTATGTTCTGTTGAACGCAATAGAACAATATGTCCATGTACTGTATAGACACAAAACTTCTTCTTCCTGCCCTCATCCCACACTAGGTGGGGTCGGCACAACATGTATTTCGTAAATCCATGTTGTTAGAGGTTTTGGCTTATTGTTTTATGACCAGCCGCCTGCCTGACATCAACCCTCCATTGGAGTACTCGTTGCGCCGTCGCGCGGGTGACCCAATGTGCTTGCTGATATTATGCACTGGGTCCCAAAACGATATGCTTGTCAATCTTATTGCCGACAATTAAGCAGACTGACTCTTCTTGGTGGAGTATACTTGAAGTTCTTCGACCCACTCATTCAGTTTTGCTAGGGACTTTGGTTCTGACACATCGTAAACTAATATAGTACCATGAGCTTCTCTATAAAAACTCGATGTCAATGTTCTGTATCACTCCTGTCCCGCTGTATCCCAAATACCAAGCTTGACTTTAACACCGTTCACGTCCATGACGATAAAATAACTCACAAATACTCAGTTATAGTTAACTAGCGGCCCATCCCGGCTTCGCACGGGTGTACATTTTCCCCGTTTTTGCAACATCTTTCATTTATGCTCTGCTCCTATTGGTTGTAGCGTGATGTTATATAGCCTATAATAACCTTCCTCGATAAATGGATTATCGAACACAAAAATAATTTTTCAATTCCAACCAGTAAGTAGTTCCTGAGATAAGCGCGTTCAAACAAACAAACAAACTCTTCCGCTTTATAATAATTATGTAGGTATTAGTATAGATACGTAAAAAATAAATTTTATAAAATATCATATTGATATTTCTGTTGCCACGGCAATATTTGTTGTAAATACAAATGATTGGTTTGTTGTCTAATACATGTTTTTAACCGACTTCCAAAAAGGAGGAGGTTACTATGTTTGTCTGTATGTTTTTTTTGTGTATGTTCATTAATATTTTCGCCAATTGTGAACCGATTTTGATGATTATTTTATTAATAGATAGGGTATACTCTGACGTTGGTCCCATTTAAATTTGGTGAACATCTGATGAAGAACTTCGGAGATAGACAATAGAACTCCTCAATGACGAACAGTACCTACGCATATTGTGATGATGTGATTATGTTACGAGCAGCGTCTTTAGTAGGTCCAACCAAGTTTTAATTAAGGCCACTAAAATGAAAAAAATAAAAAACATATTTACAAAAAAATTAAACAGACTTCAAAAAAATAATAAAATAATTAGCATATAAAATTAACAGTTTCAGAAGTCGGTGCCTTCAAGTTGGTTCAGCGTGGATCAGCACCGACTTCTGAAACTAACTGTTCATTTTATATGGTAATTATTTTATTCTATTTTTGAAGTCGGTTTAATTGTTTTTGTAAAAAATGTTTTTAGAGTAAGGATTTTGGCTAGGTGCAAGTTCCCGTGTCTGGTTTCCGGACACAAGAGCCAAATGCTGAGCTTAAACACAAGGTATGTATTATATCGGCGCCTCGCCAAGGGTTTCACCAGGATTCACTGCAAATCGATCACTCGTGAGTCGATACTCAGTATTAATGGGCTATAACCAGAGTAAAAATAAAAAACCAAAAGCTTGGTTATTTGAATTTTTCACATACATTTTGAGGATATGTGAAAAACGTGTAAATACAAAACTTGTAGATCTTTTTATTACCTACAACTTTGCCATTTAACTTTTTTCCATAGGACTTGTAGTTTTGCCGGAAATCGAGATAAACCGTTTTTTACCCTTAAAAACTCACTCCCTTCCACTTCCCGACCTCAGATCACCCGTAAATTATTTTTCCTTGCATTTTTGTTATATTCTCTTCCTTTTCCAAAGGGTTTCATCCTACTATTTTTTTCACTTTTTACCATTTTCAAAGGCTTCAGCCCTGGTCTACTTGATGTACTGCTGACATAGATTAAACCTGCAAGGGAATACAAATACTCCCATACGCTCACAAAATTCTCTTCCCAACCACCAAATAAGTTCACCTTGTGAAGAAAATAACATCACGTTAAGAAAGAAAACTACATACCCCATTGATGAGGCAACTTTTGAAGACCTTAGTTTACTAGGCGATACACTTCACACCGACGTTAAATCCGTGAATAACCACATTCAAGCCGAACTATCGTTGCAAAGTTTAAGTGAAATTATTATGAAACGTTTGAAAGAAAACAATGAAACCATAATATCCGATTTGCGGAGTACAATAAAAACAGAAATTAACAAAGCTATTAGCTTACAGAAGATATTGAACAAAAAACAACTCGCCTATCAAAAGAAAATGACCAAAGAAAACTAGATATTGAAAAAGTTAACACCAAAATAGAAAACCTAATAATAGAGAACGAAAAACTAAAGAAAGAAATATCAGAAATAAAAAATAATAGTCCCCGCTTGTAAAATGCACAGAAAGCAAATTATAGAAAATAGTAATATAAAGGCTTTGCTGAGTACTATAAAGAGCCGGAAGAAGTTTTACACGACAGAATACTGGAAATGTTTTAAGATATTCAGCATGTAGACGTAAGCGGCTATATAGAAAACATGTATAGATTAGGCAAAAGAAACACCAGTGGCCGACCATTAGTAATAGAATTAATCAGCAAAAGAATGGTAAAATACATCCTAAATAACAGTCAATATTTTCAAGAAACAAGAATTTCCTTATCCGAATTTTTAGATGATAACGCACGCAAAGAAAGGCAACAAATGCGGGAAGAAATCGACGGGTCCTACGTATAATGGTGCAAGTGTAAAAGCACAACTTTATAGAAGAGCGGTTTAAAGATCTTAAATATTTATTATATCCTATATAAAATAATACTGTTATTTCCATTCGTTTGCAAATTTGTAACCATGAAACTATTTACATTAAAAAAAAAATTGTAAACTATCGGTGATTTGAAGGTGATTAATGTAGAAAAGTAGTTTTCGCATTTTTGCGGGTTGTACCAGTATACGTAGGACCCGTCGAAATGATAAAAGCAAGAAAGAAAGGCTTATTTTCATTTATTCGAAACAATCAATTATATTACCTATATATCGAAGGAAAAATTATAAAAATAACAAATCATACAAACCATTTAAATTATTCTACTAATGAGAGGAAAAATAGTCAGAAATCAATCCAAAACGATACCGACAGCGAATATCAACCCAAACAAACAATTAGTGACATACACACATCAAAAAAGTTTGCGATCACTTTGAAAAATCGATTTTTTTTGTTACGTTAGATTATATTATGATTTCTTCTTCTTTTTAGATTCCTTATTTAAAAATATAGATTTAGAATATAAAACAATAAAACAGTTCAATTGTTTTTCCATATAAAAAGGCTTTCAGTCCTAGCTTACGCTCATTCAGAAATCTGATTTAGTCAATTTTAACGGATTTAAAATAGATTTCGCGGAAAGTTGTGATTGAAAAATGCCAAGAGGATTATCAGAAGTTTTACGAGCAAGAATAGTAACTTTGAGGGAAGAAGGATACACCACGAGAGAAATAGCACGCAAAGTTGCTATATCTCAATCCTGTGTCGTGACCACGGGATGGGTAATTTAGCTGACCGACCCCGCAGTGGTCGCCCAACTGTTTTGACTGCTGCCCAAAAGCGCTATATTAGATTGCTGGCAGCCCGTGATCCAACAATCAACGCCACTAAAATAAAAGCAGAAGTTCGGGCCGCCTCTGGGCTTGAAGTTACTACTCAGACCATTCGGAATTGCTTGCACCAGGCTGGATTACGAGCACGGAGGTCTTGGCGAGCTCCTCTGAATTCCCGGCAACGTCAACGACGGAGATTACAATGGGCTAGGCTTCGGCAAAATGAAGAAGAAAACATTTGGCAAAACTGTCTCTTCGTTGACGAATCGCGAATCAGTACTCATCCAGATAACCGACGTGTCCGTGTCTGGAGAAGACCAGGAGACCGTGAAAGGCAAAGAACTGCCACTGGAACAGTTCAGCAAGGCGGGAAATCGGTGTCCTTTTGGGGTGGTATTATGATTGGAGCTAGAACGCCTTTGATCCCGTATCGAAGCTTCATGACAGCAGACATGTACAGAGCAGTTGCCATTGATGGAATTGTCAGACCATTCCGAGAAAACCATGGGCACCAATTTGTACTGGTCGATGATAATGCGCCCGCCCATCGAGCTCAACGAGTCAATGCTGCTCTCCGAGAATACGACATCACAAGGTTAGACTGGCCTGCTGGCTCGCCTGACTTAAACCCAATAGAGCACGCGTGGGATGTTCTTAAGCGAGCTGTTTGGAACCGTCAGCCACGTCCCTAGACAGTGCCAGAGCTCAGGGAAGCCGCTATTCAAGAATGGGACAGGTTACCCCAAGAAATGCTGGATAACTTGATTCTCAGCATGCCCAGAAGGATCTTCGCATGTGTTCGAGCCAGGGGAGGAGTTATATTATATTGAATATAAACCTTTTATTAATAAATTGTTGTTTAAGTTTGGTTAAACAATCTTTTTCTTTCTATCAAATTTCTGTTACAATTACATTATGATTAATTACTCAATTTTTTTTTGTAAAAAATAAGAATTAGTTTTAATTTCAAACTGTATATTTCTATTTAAAGAAAACACAACAAAGATTTTTTCTTGATACAGTTCAATTTAAAAAAAATTATATCAGCTTATGCTAGTGATCGCAAACTTTTTTGATGTGTGTAAATACTGGAAATTATTCCTTTCGAAAACACAGCCCAACAATTTAAAATTTTATTCCAAAATATCCAAAGTATTTATAATAAAACACATGTGTTAGAAGCATTCTTCGAACAAAACCCTATGTATAACGCCGTGTGCATATCAGAGTCCTGATTATCAAAGGAAAAACTATCAATTGTTCAATTCACCGGATATAAAGTTGCAGCGTCGTACTGCCGAAGTACGCGTGGAGGTGGTGGCGTCTGTATCCTGCTTCAAATTCACATCGATTGTATAGAAAGAAGTGATATCTCAGTCATGTCAATAGAATATATACTAGAATTAAGTGCAATAGCATTACCAAAGGAAAATATATATTATTAATAACGATTTATTGGAACAAAAGTGAAGAAGATATTTTTAATAGTCAATTAAAATTAATTTTGTATTATATAAACGATAAATATTCTAAACTTAATATTATTATAGGTGGCGATCTTAACATGAATATTTTGGAGGATAACAGGAAGACTAGTCAATTCCTAGATCAAATGTTACAATACAAACTAACACAACACAAAAGAACCCACACGTATAACCCAAACGACATCTACATTCTTAGACTTGATTTTCACAAACTTGAATACAAACAAAATATTCACTTCCGTTGAAGAATTAGGTTTCTCAGATCATTGCGCAACAGTGATACACATTACCATACCAAATGTAACCACCACACAACCTACTTGGTACGCATATAAGAGATTATTTAATAACAAACGTATTAAAATTTATGATGTGGATGAAGCGAAAGGGGTATGTAAGAGTCGTAGCATGTGGTGTTCTATAGTTTCTGCCTACCCCCATGGGAAAAAGGCGTGAGTTTATGTATGTATGTATGTATTAAAATTTAAATATGCTCTAAGTACCATAGATTGGAACGTTCTTATATCGATAAATAGCATTATGAACGACAACTATAAAGCATTTCACGATTCATTATCTAATATCCTGAACGATTGCAAAAAATATTGATATAATTTGTGAATTATTTTATCGGTGAGTGCGGCGTGGGTAAATCCTAGCGTTCACAACGGGAGACTACAATCCATCATTCTCAGCTACAATCGGAATTGACTACAAATGTAAAGTCATGGACGTGAACGGTGGTAAAGTCAAGCTTGGTATTTGGGATACAGTGGGACAGGAGCGATATACATTGACATCAAAATTTTACAAAGAAGCTCACGGTGCTATATTAGTTTACGATGTGTCAGAACCAAAGTCCCTAGCAAAACTAAATGAGTGGGTCGTGGAACTGCAGGTATACTTCACCAAGAAGAACACAGCCTGCTTAGTTGTCGGCAATAAGACTGACAAGCATATAATTTTGGGACCCAGTGCATAATATCAGCAAGCACATTGAATCACCCGCGTGACTGCGCAACGAGTATTCCCAAGGAGGGTTAACGTCAGGCAGGCGGCCGGTCATAAAACAATAAGCCAAAACCTCTAACAACATGGATTTATGAAATACATGTTGTGCCGACCCCACCTAGTGTGGGATAAGGGCAAGAAGAAAAAGA
This sequence comes from Amphipyra berbera, assembly GCA_910594945.2. NCBI lineage: Eukaryota > Metazoa > Arthropoda > Insecta > Lepidoptera > Noctuidae > Amphipyra > Amphipyra berbera. The sequence goes on along the minus strand of OU343121.1, from coordinate 26,575,474 downwards.
AGAAGATTGCAAAAAATATTGGTTAACTAAAGGCATTAAAATTTCCTGCAAAAATAAAAGATTATTAAAAACACTCACCCTAAAAACAAATAACCCAATAATAACAAAGTATTATAAAAAATACGAGAAAATATTAAAAAAATCAGTAACTACAGCAAGAAAATTACAATACATTAACAAAATAAAAAAATCAATTATTAAAGTTAAAACTGTGTGGAGTATAATAAACGAACGTACTAATAAAACAAACAAAAAAGAAATAAATAACATAATACTACAAACTAACAACAATAAAACAACCTCGGAACCAAAGGAAGTTGCAAACATTTTCAACAACTTTTTTGCATCCATCGGCGAAGGCAGCCCTTTACGAACAAACAAGCCGAAAGGTACCCCCGTGCTCTCACCTACCCAAAACTCGAATGTTCCTTGCCCCTGTAGACCCTTATGAAATAAACAATTTAATAAAAAGCCTAAAAAACAAAAACAGTTACGGAATAGATGAATTCCCACCTAGTTTACTCAGGCAATGTGCAGACGAACTCACTTTACCATTCTTCAAATTAATAAACCAATCTTTCGAAGAAGGCGTATTCCCTGATCAGCTAAAAATCGCACTAGTGAAACCTTTACACAAGAAAAATAGCAAAACAGACCCTAATAATTATCGTCCAATAGCAGTCCTGCCTACAGCTTCAATTTTTTTTGAAAAAGCAATGTGTAATCGTGTGTACACCTTTTGTGAAAAATATATTTTATTTGATGAATGCCTAAATGGCTTTCGAAGAAATAAATCCACATCTTTAGTAGTTTACAAATTTATACAGGAAGAATATAATAAATAATAAACAATATGCAATCGGTATACTGCTTGACATGACCAAAGCCTACGATAAAGTGCAATATGGAATATTATTAACTACAACACTATTGTATTAGGTAAGCCTGTGATGATAGTTGTACTTGTTTAAATAAATAAATAAATTAAATAAGCTCTATGGAGTGGGAATCCGCGGCAAATCATATGAGTGGTTTCAATCCTACCTAGAAAACCGTACGCAATTAGTAGAATAGAATTCATCTATACTAATATATAAAGCTGAAGAGTTTGTTTGTTTGAACGGGTGTCCGATCATTTGACAAAAAACAAATAAATTTTCATTTGAAAAATAACATTTGACAAAATTATACTTGATAAATTTATTATTTTACAAACTATTGTTTAATAAACTACTCATTAGACAATATATTTACTAAAAAAAATTATTATGCTAAAACATTAATTTACAAATTGATTATTTTTTTAAACATGTTAGCTGGCAAAACAACGTAAAGCATAAATAACATTTGAGAAAATGCATTGCTTGGTAAATATTTTATTAACCAAAATCTACGTTAATACAACTATCTTTCTTACACAGAAGAAGGTAGTTAGCTATTAAGTACGTATATATTATTACTTTAGGTTCATGCATGGAAGTCTAATAATAAAAAAGAAGTTAAATAATCATTTATTTTCATAATAGGTACATTGTTTTATAATTTTAAATTACTTGCTATAGATTTTAATAGCAGGACTTCTGAATAATTGTCTTTAGCTTTAATATACGTTCGATGCGATCATCTTTAGCAGAATATTTCTTTTTCTTTTTTGCTGGAGGAGCACCTATCATTTTTTGTTGTATTTCACTTAAATTGCTTGTTTGTATTCACTTAAAATTTAATCAAGTGATATACGCCCGGGTGATATTTATCAATGATTTGATTTATTTTATGGTGCCAAGCTTCGCTTATTTAGAATTCGAAGTTTTTGGGTATGTTCATGGTACTATTTTCGTAACAACTCCAGTATTTTGGAGCATACTTAGGTGGCGTATTGGAAGTTCCACTCACATAGTTCTCTTCGAACCAATAAGCAATGGTACTGCTATCTTCATCGGTCAGGCTTTCCAGATATTTATTGAAATAGACTGGAATATCTGTGTCCTTAAAATAGCTTAGTGCTAATAGACATTTGATGTCCTTATTAAATTGTCCGTTTTCCGCATACTTTTTTGCCATGCCGCTACTTTGAACTCTCCTGAAAATATAAAAATAACATATTTAAGTACACATATTTTACTTTAAGCACGAAATCATATAACATGTGTAGGGTCAACTGAAACAATGACTGGTTAGGTTAGGGTAGAACTGTGACCACAACGCACGAGCCGAGCGAGCGAAGCGAGCGTGCAACGGCAGCGGCCGGCGAGTGCCAGAACCGAATTCTACTTATTTCGCTTAATTCAGGCAGTGTGTATTTTTTTAAAAAGACTTAAGTTTCTATGGAATTAGTATTAATACAAAATTATTACTTGCCTATAAATAATCTGTCCAAGATGAAAATTGCAACCATGCAATTTAATATTTTCAAAATTTGATCGCAGGCTTAAGATGACTGCTTTTTCGAAGTCTAAGCCTTTGGCCAGACTGCAAACGCGGGCGCGGTGCGGCGATTTCAAACAGAAGAACTTCATTTGAGTGTCCATAGTGGGCACGCGGGCGCGGGAAGCGGCGCGGGCACGCGGGCGCGGGGAGCGCGCGGGTAGCTCACGCCATAGGTCGTTCATACAAGTGGCCGCAGTGAGAGCGCGGGCGGCAAGCGATAACCCGCGCGGGAGCGGGGGATCTCAAACTAGTTCGAGCTGACCACGCGCGTTGTTGTGATGGCGTCTTCAAAATTAAATGTTGAAGAATTAATAAGTGCTATTCAAGCACTGTGGATGTCGAAACATCGTTTATAGTAAGAATTTTCCAGTAAAAATAAGTCTTCTTCATCCATATGATATTTTGACAAACACTGGACACGACAACGCTCAGACCGAAGCCACGCTCCACTGCGGACAGGAAAATCGCGCGCGTTCCCGCACCCGCGCCGCTCCCCGCACCGCGCTGCCAGTCTGGCCAAACACTAATATGCACACTTTTGGTTTGATATCAATATTATTTTCTGCTCCATATTCCATGATCATTTCAAATATTATATCATATGTCCTCTTGTCCTTGTGAGAACAAAGGCAAAATATCAGTGGAAAGGTGTTTGGTCATCCTGAAATATATTTCCGTGTATGATGTACAATTGAGTAAATATTGTAGGCACAATTTTAAAAGTACCATCTAAAATCCAGTAATCTGATTTACTCAGAATTTCCATTAATTTAAATCTAGACAATATTATAATTCTTTTTTTGTCGTATTTACGGTCCTTTATAATAAATTTTTTGCCTTCGATTTGTGTCATTGACTCATTAATTTCAAGTTCTAAATCATCGGCTTCTTCTATTTTACTCCTTATTTTGCATTTTTCGCGATACATGCACTGCTTCAAAGCAGATGTTGATGGTAGACTCTCCAAGACTTCAGAAGGTACATCGGATTTACACTCATTCAATATTTTGCACAATTTGGAACCTCCAGCTACTTCTTTCTTTAGCTTTTGTCGAAAATCTGCAATGTTTTTACGTAGGGGATCTGGTGCATGAGTGTGATTTTGCGTAGGTTTTGATGGAATATGAACATCTTACTCATTTAGGGTGGTTTTCAACATCACTTTGCACTGATATATTTAGTTTTTTCGCATTTCACACGTCCAATAATATACATTATTTTTAGAATTTACTTTGTTATACGCATGACCATTAAGATAAACTTTAGTTTATTTTTGTTTGATTTAAACAGTTCACACACGAACTCACTATTCATCGTGTGCAAATATATTAATAATTAAAGCAGGAAAATACAATACGCGTCAGTACAACAATCGACACACTCACTTTAAAAGACAGTGCAATAAAACGAAATAGTGCGGCAATAGGTGGGTACTTCAATAAAATTATTCTAAAATACCGCCTTTTGTACGGGTTCGCGTAAGTATTGGTTAGAAATTAGTTATTTTTTAAAACTAATAATTTATCTTCTAACTTTTTGTATAATTTGGCAAACGAATTATTTAGTCATGTGATTATTATTAAAATAATATTATAACAGTTTAATTATTTCCTAAGTAAAACATTTGCGAAACCTGTATTATGTCAAATGATTGTTTTTAAAGTAATATGTTTGCGAAATGAAAGTTTGTCAAATTATTAGTTTTTCAAACGTTGTTTGTAAAATGATCTTTTGTCATACGTTTTTTTGTAAAACAATAGTAAACCGTTTGAACGCGCTAATCTCAGGAACTACTGGTTGGAGTTGAAAAATTATTTTTGTCTTGGATAGTCCATTTATCGAGGAAGGTTATAGGCTATATAAAATCACGGTACGACCAATAGGAGCGGAGCATAAATGAAAAATGTTGCAAAAACTGGAAAAATGTCCACCCGTGCGTAGCCGGGACGGGCTGCTATGGTTAAATATCATGTATCCTCTTTTATGTCACCATATTTGTTTGTACCACCCATATTTGCAAAATAAATATTTTTATCTTTATCTTTTCATATCGATATCGATTTTTATTTCGAATTATAATTCAACACGAATTAATTAATGAACTAATTCATTAAAGCGCCCCAAAGTCTTTTTATTATGGTTTTTTAAATTCTATTTTTAATGTACTTTTAAGAACAGATAAGAATGTCAGTTAAATTGGGCAGTACCTAGCGTTTTTGTTATGATTTAAAGAATTCATGGTAAATCAACTAGCAATTCGCTTGTTTAATTATCATAACATCTTAACAATTATCGAAAAAGACGAATAATATTGGCATTATAATAACTGCATCTTAAAATCGATCGAAAAAATGAGAATAGATTATATTTTGAACTAAATTAGTAATTGGCAACACTTTTTATTTTATCCACAAACCAATGAATTACGGATTTACCTAATTTTCTTTTTATCTTTTCGGTACTTTTATTTTGTGCAAAAATGTTGCAATCTTGTTTAGATAAATGAATACCGCAATTAATAAACATAAAACAAGATGTTTTTTTTTTAACAAAAGCAAATTGTTGGGCGTTTCATGGCCAAAATTGGGCATTCCCCTTTCGGGAATCTCACACGACATTGTTGTGACATTTTATGTACTTCTGAGTATATAACTATTTTCACATAAGACAGAATCTTATATGACATCATAAATTAAACACAAAGTAACATTTGACAAAGTACATTTGTTTATGGCTAATTGTAATTGATTCTCAACAATCACACTTTTTTTCGTGAGAATAAGAATAACCCACCACCACTATTACTGCAGTCAAGCAGCGTTGTTGAGTTTCCAGTTTGAAAGGGTGCCGCTGAGTTACAGGACATGGTGACTTTGCAACTTTGTAATAATGTGTATAGTCTGGCCATTTGAATCTTTACATAGTATAAAAATAAAACCGACTTCAAAAAAACGATGAAAAGAATAAAATAATTACCATATTATAAAATTAACAATTTTAGAAAACGGTGCTAATCCACGCTGAACCAAATTGAAGGCACCGACTTCTGAAACTGTTAATTTTATAATATGGTAATTATTTTATTCTTTTCATCGTTTTTTTTGAAGTCGGTTTTTTTTTTGTTTTTTTTTTTTTTTTTAGTTTTAGTGGCCTTAATTATGAAATATGGTTGGACCTACTAAAGACGCTGCTCGTAACATAATCACATCATCACATTATGCGTAGGTACTGTTCGTCATTGAGGAGTTCTATTGTCTATCTCCAAAGTTCTTCATCAGATCTTCACCAAATTTAAATGGGACCAATCTGGAAGTATATCCTTTCAAATAAAAAAAAATACCTAAATCGGTTTATAAATAGCGGAGTTATGAGAAAAAAAAAACATACAGACGAATTGAGAACCTCCTCCTTTTTTGGAAATTGGTTAAAAACAAAGTCGCTCCCGCTGTCTGTTTGTCCCTATGTATGCTTAGATCTTTAAAACTACACAACGGATTTTGATGCGGTTTTTTTTAATAGATAGAGTTATTTAATAGGAAGGTTTATATGCCCCACATTAGTATCTACATGGCACCCGTGCGCAGCCGGGGCGGGTCGCTAGTCGATAATAAAAAGAATGAACTTCAAAACTTTCGATCCGACTACAAGGCAATAAACGCCTCAATACCCCAATGGAGCGTTGTTGGATGTTTTCTTTTTCTCATTTACATTAACGATCTGCCAAAAACCATAAAGGAATCCGGACCATGCGTTTTGTTTGCGGATGATATTTCGATTCTTACTCCCTGTCATGAAACGTACAATTAAACAATACCCTAAATAGAAAGAAAGAAAGAAAATTTATTTATTCAGCCAAGAACACTGACAGCATAAATAAAATAAACAAAGAAAGAACAATATAATAAGAATTAAACACAAATTTTATGCTCTCGAGCATGTCCATACCGAAAAGGTTACCAACTCAGCATATGCTAGGCGTCAAAACACCCAGCGCTGATTTTCAGCTGGCACCCCCGCAGTGACACACGGATGGAGGTAGTTAATTTTAAATATATATTCTATTATACTTGAATGGATAAAAGTGTTTTATAATGTGTCAATAAACTACAAAAATATAATAAAAAATAAAAGATAAAAACTACTTTTAATATAATTTGTGACAGCTAATCAAAAATATGGCAATTGAAATAGCAGGCGGCGCGGTACGCACTTCCTGTTAAGATGAGGCGTTGACATAATTATATCCATTTTATGTCACTCTTTGCTCGACCACAACCCCGGTAACATGGGTCTCATAAAATGTAAGTTTGCACTTTTGGTTATTCAAAATTACTATTCCAATATCCAAAAATGCATAATCTTAAATAATAATGTGAAACAAAAATAAACTCAGCGTAAGGGTTAAGCATATCGAACATGATCTACAATGCTAAATAATATATTTACAAAAACAATCTCCTGGATGAACGAACATAATTTAGAAATCAATTTTGCTAAAACTAAATTAATAACTTTCCACCCCCACCAAATAAATCCTCTTTATGTAAATTTTGCTTTTAATAATCACAAAATAGAATCAGTAAATGAATTCCCACTATTAGGCTTAAACTATAGTTTTAAACATTAATTGTAAACCACACGTACAGAAAATAAAATCCAAACTACCCAAATGTTTGTATGTCTTTCGAGAAATAAAAAAGAGCACAAACTTGCAAACTGCTTTGGTCACCTACTATGCCTATGCTCATGCATGGCTTAGCTACGGGCTACGGCGTAATAATGTGGGGAAATAGCACAGACGCACCGGCGTTGTTCACAACTCAAAAAAAGTTACTTCGGATTTTAGTTAATTTAAAACAAACGGATAGTTGCAAACCCCATTTCAAAAAACTTAACATTCTAACTCTTCCTTCTATATACATACTAGAAATCTGTAAATTCGCACACACACACCAATACTTTTACACTAAACGAGAAGACATACAAACTAAATACACACTCCGATACAAAACACGATTAAACTTACCGGCATCCCGTTTAAAGATGCACTCATCTTGTCCACTGGTTATGTCGATAAAAATGTATAACAAACTACCCGAGGTACTCAGAAATGAGAAAAATTTGTTATTTTTATAAATTAATTAAAGAAAATATTACTAAACAAATGTTATTATAGTATAAATGAATACTTAATCGACAAATCCATAGAACTGACATAATAATATAAATGAATAATAAAATAATAGATTAATTCAATGATAAATAAAATGTTACCTTAACTTTTACTTAGATTAAGTTAGTTTGCATGTATAAATAAGTCCTCTTCGTTCAAATTTTCTTTTGCTGTGTCCGACAGGGTCCACGATTGTTACAACAAATGTTTACTTACCACCTAAGCAATACATTGTGGAATGCAATAAATGATTGGGTATTGAGTATTGGGATACTCATGACGTCAATAAAAAAAAATACAAGCAGTAAACATGTGTTCTTAACGTGAGGCATTTTAGCGGCCCGAATCAAATGACCGCACGGCGAGCGATAGCCGCGCAATTCGCTCGCGGCGCTAAAATGCCTCAGTTTAGAACACCATGTTTACGTCTTATAATTTTTTCATTGATTCCAAAAATATCCCGGTCAGGGTTAATGTATGTCAGCAGTACATCACGAGGTTTGAAGGAATTACATGAGTTCGTTTACACCCTGTATACGTATGCACCAAGCCTCTGACTTCCGACTTTCAGATGTAGATCCAGAAACCCGGGTCGCCTAGCTAAAGATGCTTGTCTTATAACCGCACTGCCGCTTCTAACCGAGTGGTTAGGGTATCAGGGTGAGGGGTTGGGTATCCCGCAGACTACTTGATGCTGCAGCATCAGCTCAAGGTTGCCATGTCTTGGAAATACCACCGAAGTAACAGTGCACCATTTTTCAAATCAATCGGACTTGTCAAAGTTGGTAAGACCCTTGTGTCAACAAGTAGGAAATGAGCTGATGATTTTCAAGCGCCAGAACAGATTTTCTTAAATAATAGCTAAATACCATCTCGATGACATCAGCATTCAAACAGAAAAAACCGCATCAACAATGGACCGCCATTCGTTTGGAAACTACGATGCCACAGACAGACACAGTGATGCACAGATACACGCGTTAAACTTATAAGATCAGTCTTTTTTTCGGTGGTTAAAAACTTCTGATTCTCTAGCTATTCATCACATTAACCAAATATTGCAATTATTATTAAGTAGCGACCCGCCCCGGCTTCGCACGGGTGCAATGTACATACTAATGTGGAGCATATAAACCTTCCTCTTGAATCACTCTATTTATTGCTGAAATCTGCATTAAAATCCGTTGCGTAGTTTAAAAGATCTAAGCGTACAGGCAGCGGGAGCGACTTTGTTTTATACTATGTAAAGATACATACCGTATTTATCACACTGACCGTAATATAGGTTATATACATGTGTTGCAGACACGGTTATAGAATTGCATAAAATTGAGAATAATATTACAGTTAAGACCAGTGTCTGCTTATCAGGACTTCAGGAGCAAAGCGGGTATTTGGTAAATAAAACCGTCACAGACTCCACCACTGACAGCACTTGTATTTGGGTTAGTTATTAGTTACATGACCTAAGTCACATTATAATACACACCAGATCTAAATATAACAGGACAAGCTAGTCAGATAATAATGGTCAGACTTCAACGGCTGCACGACATAGAATCCCCGCTCCGTCGAATGACAACTGCTTTTAGTTATAACGTCGGGTACGTTTATTCATCTTGTCGACTACGCTAATTCATCTTTTAAATGACTTAGCCCTCGTTCGCACGAGAGCTTTTTCAACGCGCGTTAAAAAAAGCATCCAACGCGCGCAATAGATAAGCTGCGTTAAAATAGCGCTATCATGTGAACACATATACGGCTTGCTATTTGATGTAATAAAACGCTTTTTTAACGCGCGTTGAAAAAGCTCTCGTGCGTACGAGGGCTTATTCTTCGACATATATTTTAAAGTACCCGAGTAGGTCATGTGCGCAGATGAATACACGGTCACCCCCAACATCCCCCGGCCCCGCCACACACTTTGTTTTATTTAATAGATTTTGTCATAAATATTGAGGTATTTTAGCACCCCAAGCGAAGTGCGCGGCTATCGCTCCCTGCGCGTTTGTCCAGCGTAGGCGTTCGATGAACGTATGCGCAGCGCAGACGCGTGCGTCGTGTAGTCGCGGCGTCTCTGCTGGGGCAATTGAGTACGCTGCGCTAGCGTTGCGTTACTGCGGTGTCATGTACAATCCTGTTCGCATCCGACCTCGCCCCACCACCCGCGCCCCTTTTGCCGGAACGACAACGAAATTTTGTGACCTCTGCGCCGCGCTAGCGCAGCGTTCAATTAAGGCGACGCAGTGATAAACAAATAATTTCAAATCGGCCCCCGCGCCCCGCAATCCTCGCACACACCGATAATCTTTACGTAGTGCGATGGACCGGCGCAAGGCAGCCCGCGCAGTCTAAGGGCGGTCGCTCACGGCGACTTTTTGCAGCAATACAGACGCGCGTTTTGTGAGCGCGCCTATGCATCGCTACTTTTGGCCGTTGGTTGCATTTGCAACACGCGATTGTATCGATTAAGCATCACGTCTGCATCGATGCATACGCGCGACATTATCAATGCAAACACGCAACGGTGTCGATTAAGCGTCACTTCTGTATTATGTTGTCCACGGTTACGCTCTGATTGCTTCCGTAAAAGCAGCAACAAAGACAATGCGACCAATGCGTGTTGTGTCGACTGATATGAGTCCATCTAACAACTGTCGCGTCCACAGGCATTCACAGGCCGTCACTACAGCGTGTCGAATCGCGTGGCAATGCTGTATCGCGTCTGTATCGCTGCTGTATTGCGTTAGTCGCGATGCAGAATCATAATTACGTGAGCGATTGTATAAGTATCGCGTTTTTGTGTTGCTAAATGTCGCCGTGGGCGACCGCCCTAACTCGCGCGCTTGTCAGCCACGTTCGGGAACATAGACGTCATAGAGTCTCCTTTCGTTTTTTTTTTGTAGAAATATTATTTTAAATATTTTTTAAGAAGTGTATTCAGATTTTAGGATATTTAATATGGGGAAAATGTCACAATATATACATAAGTACATTCATAATGTCACGGCTTTTTCCCATGGGGGTAGGCAGAAACGAGGTTATGTAAGTAAGTTATTGGAGATATAATAAAATAGATATAACTGCCTATAATATTCATGGTCCGAAGGCTGATGCTGTCGGCAACGGCTTCATGTACCTAACCCCTCTTGAGAGAAAGCACTTGCTCTACAGTGCTGTGGGACACTAATGGGCTGATGCTGATATACCTACGTATACTAGTATAGGTGTTCAAGGAGGCTTTATTAGACATTCAAAATTGCAATTATTGTGCAGGCCTAATATTTTCTGAGTTATGTTATTGGAGTTTATCGATTTGACATAGCGTGAATGACCCAAAAATCGAACATCTCCCAATGGGAGATAGAAATTGTATGTATGTTATGGAAATATTTCAATATTTTCATAATATATTGTTAAACGAAGCTTTCTTTTTGTCAATACTTCTATAGTATCTAGTTAAATTAAGCTTAGACTCTGTGGACAGAACTTGACGGATACACTGACTAGATAAGAAAATGCCTAAGGCATTAAGTCCGCCTCTGTATAATTTTTTTTTTGTGCGAAAGTATAAATAAATAAATAAATAAGAATTTAATGATTGAATGAATGAAAAAAAAAACTGTTGTTCACAATGTGTAAAATTATCTACTGGCTGAAAGGGACATTGTAATGTATGCGTGTACCATGGATCCAGTATTATGATTCTGAACCCACTAGCGTTGGAATTTTTCGTCGCAATTTTCTTATATTTTTCGATTTTACAAGCTTTTTATTAACTTGCATATAGTATGTTCGGTTCAAATCTTGCAACTGAATTTTGAACTACTTCCTCTTATCCTACGAAGTTGAATTTTTACATGTTGGTTCAGTTCCAATGACAATGAATTTTTATGGTAAGCATGACCTAAATCGACATCCAGGATTAGCTCCAGATAAAAAATTCTTTACGGTTAACAGCACAGACACGAAATTTTGTGTACGCATTTTATTATGATAGTCGGTTTTAAGTTTTACCGTGACATGGTTGCTGCACTCAGGGTTGGGTCCTGACTAGGGAACTCCTCAATGGATAGCAGCACAAACATGAAATTTTGTATGCGCATTCAACTGTGAAAGTCCGTGCTAAGTTTCACCATGACATACTAAAAAATAAAAATAAAATAAATAGTAAAAAAAAAATATTATAAACAAGCTTTTATTTATATTCTCTAAAAACAAGAAAATAATCTTTAAAATAAACCAATCCCATCAATTTATTACATTATTCAATAAATTTATTTATATGATATAAAAGCTTGTCGTGAGATACTATATAAACAAGAATACAATAACTTGACCTTGACACAAGTAATTCTAAGAAAAAATGTATGTAGGTATTTCATGAAATTGTAAATCTCGCGACAAGCTTTTATATCATAATAAATTTATTGTATAATGTAACAAATTGATGGGTTTGATTTAATTTAAAGTTTTTCTTGTTTTTAGAGAATTAAATAAAAGCTTGTTGTTAAAAAATATTTTTTTTACTAGCTTCGCCCGCGTAAGAAGTTTTATTCCAGTAATAAATACAGCCTATGCTACTCAGTAATAATGTAGCTTTCTAACGGCAAAATAATTTTTGAAATCGATCCAGAAGTTTTTAAGTTTATTCGTTACATACAAAAATACAAATCTTTCGCCTTTAAAATATTAGTATAGATAAAATCATTATTGTTGCCTATCCCAATGCGATAAAAAAAAAACACATAAATATCACCTAAAACAGCAATGAAAATCAATCTTAAAAAGTGCTCCCGATCAGCTATTTTGCTAAAGTTCACGAGCCGAGGATACCGCATTACAGTAGGCACTAGTCAATGAGGTAGCGCTACTACTTTGTCTACTATCTCGCTCACTCAAAGTAGCCGACATACCGCTGCGCCGCTGGGAAATTTCGACAAAGCTATAGCGGCCAGTGCCTATGTATATAACAGATGCGTTATTAGGATGCGTTATTCAGACTAGTACTAGATTCATACCATGTACACATAAATACCCTTCCAAAGAATCGACTGACATTGCTTTATTTTTACCTAAGTCCTAAGACGACTCCATGGATTGACTCTGTTCTGACGACTATTTTCTAAAATATTATTTACGTTGTATGTTTTTATTTTGTAGCTACACACACATACGTAGCCATAATTTTAATAGTTATTTTTTCCATTTTTAATAACTAAATATCACTCAGATCAAGATACAATTACTGTCGATAGCGCCTGGGAAATCCAATGACACAAACCCGTCGCTGACACTAGTCAGCAGCGGACTGAGGGGGAATTGGTTGCATACAAAAACGCACGCGTATTAGCTTATGCCGTAAGGTCGTAACCGCCAAAACAGTGTTTTTCGACTAAAATAAAGACTATCGCTAATTTTATAAAATCGAATTATTATTTTGAAGTGTATGCTTAGACTAAAATAAAAAAAAAAAATTAGCCCATTACTGTCCCACTGCTGGGCACGGGCCTCTTCTCAGAATGAGAAGAATTTAGGCCTTAGTCCACCACGCTGGCCTGGTGCGGGTTGGCAGACCACACACACCTTCGAGAACTTTATGGAACCCTCTCAGGTGTGCAGGTTTCCTCACGATGTTTTTCCTTCACCGTTAACGCAAGTGATAATCAAATTCTGATCCGCACATGAATTCGAAAAGTCAGAGGTACGGGCCGGGATCGAACTCAGACCCTCCTGCGTGGAAGGTAAGCGTTCAACCGCTAGGCTATCACTGCTTATGCTTAGACTAAACTATATACAAAATATTGAGGTTGAAATCTGTCTCGTTTCCCTGTAAAATGAAAATCTATGTTTTTTAAGAGCAGTTTTTGATATTTTTTTCTGTGCTGTAAAAGTTATCCAATCATGTAAAGCAATGAAAAAATTGATCTTAAAGATCAATCTTAAAGAAAAATGAAGTGTATAAATATAAGTTCAGAATGTTTTGTAATTGCTGAGAAATATTAAAATCCCTACCGTCAATATTTTCAATTCGTCGTCTTAAGAACACATGTTTACTTCTTTAATTTTTTTTATTGAGTCCAATTTTATTTTATTGTATCCCGTGCAGGGTTAATCTATATCAGCAGTACATACATCACGAGGTTTGAAGGAATTACATGATTTCGTTTACACACTGTAGTCGTGTATATCGCTGACGTACTTGTGTAACTGTAAAGAGATTTTGTACTAGTCTGTTGAAGACGTACTCCAAGCCCTGTATTGTATGCAAGTACTGCAATATGACAAACACCGTAAGGTGTGTCAGGCCAAGGAAACAAAACATTTTGGAGAAAAATCTGATTAGTGGCGTTCGACCACCTCATTTATGTAACGTGCACACGCCGCCTCTCCTCGCATGATTACAAATACTAATCTACTTGCTAGCGCAGAGATAATTAGTTGTCCTGCTAGCTTTTTATTGGCCAAACAGGACATGCATGCGTTGATCATGTGCGTACAGGTTGCTGTGTTGTAGCAGATCTATTATAGTACAGTCGTTTTCAACTGAGTCGTCCCGTCATAAACATGCAAGCGAGACAGAACTATGGCGCTCCCTAAGCCCAATGAGTGCGAGCGAGACAGATTGATAAAAATATTTATGACCAGACGACTCAGATGATAACGCCAGTACTATAGGTAATAGTTGTTGACTGGACGTTGCAGCGCGTTGCGGTCCGCACACATTAAATCACAATCGAATTCCATGGGACTGGTTGGGTGTCTGAAAGTAACTGAAAACTTCGGTAATTCTGTCTGGATAGAATTTGTTGTGGTCAAATGTGCAATCATGCATGTAAATCGAGATGTAATTATGGATTCCGAGGGATTCGAACCCTTGGAATTCCATACAACTACAGATATTACAATAGGTACATACAACTTAGATCCCTCTACCCAAATGTGACCTACAAATACTTGGGTATGTCGAAGGCGTTAGGCATCAGCGGAGCCGACATCAGGCAATCGTTGGTGGAGTACTTTTTTGGCCGCTTGATAAAAATACTGGAAAGGCTTTTGTTGGGTGGAAACAAGGTGCACGCCTTTAAAGGTTGGGTCATGTCGGTAGTGACGCACATTTTGTTATACTCTAGTGGACTCAGACAAATTTTGACGCCGCCTTGGGTAGGAGGGTCCATGCACTGCTAACTGCATAACGGTCGCACCTCTTCATCGGTAATGAGGCTGTACATTTCGCGGAAGTATGAGGGTCAAGGTTTTTTCAATCCTAAGACCCTTCATAACCGCGAAGTGTGCAGGGAGTCTCAGGGAGTATTTCCTTCGAGCAGAAATGGAGATGCATCGTGATGTAGTCATAGTGAACAAGCGACTCTCCCTGCTCTCCTTGGCTAAAGCCAAAGAACTGGTGGAGACCTGTAGTTCTTAAGATCAATAACTACGAGTAAGTATGGCATAGCACGGAGCTTCACGGTCGCTTTTATCAAGTCCTTCATGAGCCCGGACTTCACTTTTTTGCGTCCGTATCCTGGTTACGTTTCAGTGACTTCTTTGGGGAAACCGAAGGTTTTGTATATGCAATTATGAACGAAGTTATGTTGACGAACAACTACCGGAAATAAATTGTGAACGATGTCACGATTGACATTTGTCGGGCATGTGACCGTCCGGGAGAATTTATCCGACACATTATATCCGGTTGTTTACGTTTTGCTAACGTTGAGTACTTGCACAGACAAACGGTGGCCAGGATAATTCACCAGCAACTTGCTTTGAAATACAATCTTGTGGAATCGGAAGTATCTTACTAAAAGTATGTGCCCGACCAGTTCTTGAGAATGGTCATGTCACGTTGTATTGCAGATTGATCTATTATTACAGGTAGGATTATTGTTGCCAATAAGTCTGATATAAAGGTGACAAATCGATCAGAGTGCTGCACAATGATTGTTGATTGATAACACTGAGCCTTATGACGAGAATATCGAACAAGCTGAGAAAGATAAACAAATGAAATATCTTGATCTAGCACACGAGTTTGTCGACATGTGGGACGAAAACTCAGCAAACATTGTGCCGATAGCCGTTAGTAGCCATTAGTGTAGCCGTTAGTGGCCTTGATCAACACCTTAAGTAAAAGGCACTCGTTAGGCAGTTGGATCAAGAACTTGGTAAAGATAGCGGAACTCATTGACACGGCAAGCATCGTGAGGAGGTTCCTTTCTCTGGAAAACTGACCACCGGCAGCTGACCTATGCTGAAAATCATCGCAAAGAACCGGTATATTTATCTACATTATAATAAAATTATGAACATCTAAAAGTCTGTAAATTGCAATTATTTTCAAAAATTGTCTGTAAAAAAAGCTAGTTCACTATGACGACATATCTGTATGTAAAAGTAATGAAATGCGTAAGACCTAGGCCACACGATGCATTGCGGCGTCGTACCGTAATGATTACGAAGCGTTTTGTGCCATATGGGCGATGCGGCGTCGTAACGCAGTGTCTGACTGGAATCTAGCGTTTGACAAAAGAATAGTCTGTTAACGAATTGCGGCGCTGGAGCGCTGCGACACATTGTGTCTTCCCGTGTCATACTTTCTAGCGGTGACATGACTTTATACAAACTTCAGTCTAATGTCTAAAATATGTACGAAAAATGTACGTAATTGTACACTAAATAAAAAAAATACTATAGACTTCGCAGAAAACAAGAACCAACGTGTCACCGCCAGGAAGTATTCTTTCTAGCGGGCGCTATATATTTCATTTAGTAATATTCCACTTTTTAACCGAGTTCCAAAAAGGAGGAGGTTCTCAATTCGACTGTGTTTTTTTTTTGTGTATTTGTTCCGCGATATCTTTGCTAATTGTGAACCGATTTTAATGATTCTTTTTTTGTTTGAAAGAGTATTCTTTCGAAGTGGTCCCATTTAAATTTGGTGAAGATCTGATGAAGAACTTCGGAGATAGACCATAAGTCGGTTTTATTTTTGTTAAAAAGTGATTATAGACTTTGTTATGGGCCAAGAAAAATGTACGGAAAGTGTATGTTCAATTCCTATAACAGTTTGGGTATATCTATACTCGTAGGTATATTAATCAGGTAGTGAATAATTTTTATGGGCTTTCATTTTGTTATGGGTACTTATATAATTTCATTAATATATTTATACATAAATTATTTAATGAAATAAGTTATAAATAAATACGAGATAGCGAATTTTTGTGACAAACCAACAAACCAACAAATAGGAAGATGATTGCAAAGTAAATATTATAATTATTTGTAATCGAATATTTTATTAACTAATTCATATGCCTACGAGTATAGATATACCTAAACTGTTATAGGAATTGAACATACACTTTTCGTACATTTTTCTTTGCCCATAACAAAGTCTAAAAGTGGAATACTACTAAGTGAAATACACTTGAGAGCAATAAAATCGCACACCCCCTGTTATTGGGTTTATTACTGACTTTTTTCTTAACACTAAAGATATTGAATAAAAATCATTTGGCAAAATGAAAGAATACAACCTTAGCTTTTTAATGTCACAACATTAAAATCATTGACCTTCAAGTAACTTACCATATAGACCGGGAGCTGGTGACAGGTGACGTTCCACGATTTTGTCGTGCATGCCTTTTTAAGGCTTGATAACTAACCCTAAAATATCAATGATAGTCGGGGTTTTAGCCGCCCCGCGCGTCCTGTTCATAAGGAAAAGCGCTTTTCTTTGTGTAGCGGATTTTCGTGTTTTTCCGTGATAGTATACTGCATGCCATTGTAATATAGAAAGAAAGAAAGAAAGAAAATTTATTTATTCAGCCAAGAACACTGACAGCATAAATAAAATAAACAAAGAAAGAACAATATAATAAGAATTAAACACAAATGTATGCTCTCGAGCATGTCCATGCCGAAAAAGTCACCAACTCAGCATATGCTAGGCGTCAAAACACCCAGCGCTGATTTTCAGCTGGCACCCCCGCAGTGACACACGGATGGAGGTAGTTAATTTTAAATATATATTCTATTATACTTGAATGGATAAAAGTGTTTTATAATGTGTCAATAAACTACAAAAATATAATGAAAAATAAAAGATAAAAACTACTTTTAATATAATTTGTGACAGCTAATCAAAAATATGGCAATTGAAATAGCAGGCGGCGCGGTACGCACTTCCTGTTAAGATGAGGCGTTGACATAATTATATCCATTTTATGTCACTCTTTGCTCGACCACAACCCCGGTAACATGGGTCTCATAAAATGTAAGTTTGCACTTTTGGTTATTCAAAATTACTATTCCAATATCCAAAAATCCAAAAAAAAAATATAAATAATATACGGAAGTTTAAACAAATTAAAGCTGTAATAATTGATGGCATGCACTCCGCAGCGGCCCAAGATGATCATAGGATTTTGAAAACCTGAACAAAATTAAAGGGCAATTCCGTGTTTTGAAATTGCATGCGCGTTATAAAGAATGGAAGTTTTTGTAATAAACACACTCTGGAAAAATTGGCATGCACCCCTCGTATGACCAACGGTGGTAAATTTCCGGATAACTCTGTAAAATTTGAACACAGATTTTCCGTGATTCCAAATTACTCCTAATAAAAATGAATATTAATTTTATAACAAAATAATTATCTAATTCAAATGGCATGCGTGTTAAATAAGCCCATCGTATTATAAATAATAATAAAAGTTGCAAAAAGTGAGTGGCAAAGTCGACAGTCCCTTCCTTGGACATTGGGTGGATACTCATTTGTCTACGCGGTGTCCGTTTGTAGGGGTGCGGTCGGGGTGAAGTTGTGGTCGGTGGATGTAGCTCTGACCTACTTTAGTTTTAATTATTTATATTTTTATAATTTACCTACATATGGATGTACCTTGTCCGAAATAAATTTGATTGATTGATTGATTGATTGAAAAAACACTGTGCAAATTTAGGTGACTTATTTTTGCATGCCGTTTTGTATTTCATTAATTTACATTATTTCAAGTCATGAATGTAAATGGCATGCATGTAGCTATAGCCCAACATACAAACATTGTGAAAAAATTGAATAAACATCAATTTCTCAATTGAAAAAAAAAACTAAAAAATGCCGTGATTTCTTCCTGCATGCCGCTTTGTATTTTCTTAGTAGATACTATTTTAAGCTGAAATGCGAAATGGCATGCATGTAGCTTCATGAAAATTGTTTAAATAAACAAAAAAAGATGGTCACGGTTTATATTTATTTTCTCAATTCTTTGATGAAAAATTATAAAAAAGCATATTTCGTTTGCGTATTTACGCAAACGTATACAAACAAAATCGAGCCAACAGACGAGTTTAAGCAAAAGTTGATGAATTTCGATGCTTGCTTGCTACCACCGTGTAAACGCGAACTCCAACAACAACTTCTTCGAGCAGCGAATAATTTTTCCACATTGGGCACATGTGGAAAAATTATTTTTCCCCACTGCCCAACGATTCTTTGAATGCAGAAGAATTCGGTTGGAAACTGGAAAATAACAGCTATTCCTTCCGGTGGTTCGAGGGGGATGACGTTCCTCCTAATGTACAGGAAATTATTTAAGGTACTTATTTTTTTCTAATCATGCCTTTATCTTTTAACATTCGAGGTCATTATTCTACTAAAAATTTCATTACTGTACAATCAGTTCTTTTCTCCTTATGTTTAACACATACGTAAAATCAGAATGATAAATGAAAAACATGTTTTTCTGTCATTTTCATAGCCCCAAAAGAAAGCGACGCTAATGACGAGGAAGTCGTATCGATGTGTGCAAACTGATGATGAAGAGGATGAAGAATCAAATGATGACGATGACAGCGATTGCCAATCCGATATTGGCTACACTACGGAAGAAGAGTCTGTACATAGCCGCGATGATGATAATGATACTTAATGATAATGTCGATGATGATGATGATGATGAAGCGATTGATGATAACGATAATTAATAATACTTAATGTTTAAAATAATGATGCTGCTAATAATTTTGTACTTTCATTTTTCATAAAAAAAAAAACAAATTATAAAATCGGACCTTCTTTTTTGTTTATTTAAACAATTTTCATGAAGCTACATGCATGCCATTTCGCATTTCAGCTTAAAATAGTATCTACTAACAAAATACAAAGCGGCATGCAGGAAGAGGTCACGGCATTTTTCAGTTTTTTTTTTTCAATTGAGAAATTGATGTTTATTCATTTTTTTCACAATTTTTGTATGTTGGGCTGTAGCTACATGCATGCCATTTACATTCATGACTTAAAATAATGTAAATTCACGAAATACAAAACGGCATGCAAAAACAAGTCACCTGTTTTTTGCAACTTTTATTATTATTTATAATACGATGGGCTTATTCAACACGTATGCCATTTGAATTAGATAATTATTTTGTTATAAAATTAATATTCACTTTTATTAGGAGTAATTTGGAATCACGGATAATCTGTGTTCAAATTTTACAGAGTTATCCGGAAATTTACCACCGTTGGTCATACGAGGGGTTTTTGGCCAATTTTTCCAGAGTGTGTTTATTACAAAAACTTCCATTCTTTATATCGGCATGCAATTTCAAAACACGGAATTGCCTTTTAATTTTGTTCAGGTTTTCAAAATCCTATGATCATCTTGGGCCGCTGCGGAGTGCATGCCATCAATTATTACAGCTTTAATTTGTTTAAACTTCCGTATATTACAATGGCATGCAGTATACTATCACGGAAAAACACGAAAATCCGCTACACAAAGAAAAGCGCTATTCCTTATGAACAGGACGCGCGGGGGGGCTAAAACCCCGACTATCGTTGATATTTTAGGGTTAGTTATCAAGCCTTAAAAAGGCATGCACGACAAAATCGTGGAACGTCACCTGTCACCAGATCCCGGTCTAATAACAACCATACACAAAATTCCCCGAATTTACTCGTTTATGCTGGCACTACTTGCACCCGTACCCGCAGGAATAAGGTCGGTTTAAAAAAAAAATATTTAGTTGCCTACCGAAGGTCAACTTCATAACACCTCTACTGGAATCATACGGAATTACTGGAAAAACATGGATACTATGCCCGCAGAAGCCGCTCAAGTTATTGATTTGCTTGAAGCAGGACAAAATCAAAGTGAAGTTGCTCGACAGTTAAATTTGAGTCGCTAATCCGTTCGACATGTATACCAGTGATTTCATGAGACCGGTAGCTTCATTCGACGACCAGGATTGGGCTGTCGGCGCACAACATCAGAGCGTGATGACCGCTTTCTTGTGACAAGGTCTTTGAGAAATCGACAGCTGGACGCGGTTGAACTGGGACACCAGCTTCATGAAGTTCGCAATGTCAGTGTAAGTCGGTGGACAGTTAGAAGAAGATTGGCTGAAGCAGGATTGACTGCACATCGACCAGCAAATGGGCAAAAATTGACCACAGCTCACCGACAAGCCCGACTACAATTTGCCAGGGAACATTTAAATTGGACGCATGGACAGTGGCGTGCTGTTATGTTCTCTAATGAGTGCAGGATGACTCTACATGGTCATTATGGACGCTCTAGAGTCTACAGATGGTCATCAGACCGATTTTTGCAATGCTGCATAAGCGAACGTGTTGCTTTTGGAGGTGGATCGTATATGTTTTGGAGTGGCATAATGCTGGACACTAAAACGGACATTCGTCACTGGAGCGAATAACGGCCCGAGATCGAGAGGACTAACAGTTGTACAACTGGATAGCTGTATCAAAGGACATGTGAGGCTGTTTGAGTGGCTTCTGAGTGAAGAATTTCTCCTTATGCACGACAGCGCCAGACCACATGTCGCCAGAACAGTTAGCGACTGCATGGATGATGTTGGATTCACCGCGATGGAGTGGCCAGCTCGTAGTTCTGACCTCAATCCGATTGAGCACGTCTGGCATGAGCTTAAAAGAAGAGTTCGGGCAAGAAGCTCGGCTCCTACGCGTCTCCAAGAGCTTTAACTTGCCATTGAAGAGGAGTGGAACGCTATACTTCAAGATTTCGTTGTTAAATTAATACTGTCCATGAAAAACAGATTAAGAGCTGTAATTAGGGCTAGGGGCGGGAAAACACCTTATTAATAAACATTTTGAACAATAATTGTATGTTTGCTTTTCATTCTCTTAAAAGCAAAGTTCTGTCATTTTACGTGTATATTGGGGTTTTGTGCCCTAAAACCCCCTATGGGTATTTTGTATACTGTTTTTTGATATCATTAGAAAGGTACTGAAACAAGCTTTCAATTAGCGTCATAATTTTTTCAATGTCACTTAATATTCTCGAAATAAACAGCCTTAACCGACAAAAGTCAAGGTGTGCGATTTTATTGCTCTCAAGTGTATATAGCGCCCACTAGAAAGAATACTTTCTGGCGGTGACACATCGGTTGTTGTTTTCTGCGAAGTCTTTATAAAACATTTTTTTTATTTAGCCTACAATTACGTACATTTTTCGTACATATTTTAGACATTAGACTGAAGTTCGTATAAAGTCATGTCACTGCTAGAAAGTATGACACGTCTTCCCGCCTGGTCTCGCTGGTCGCAAGTCCGACGTGGCACACAGTGGTCTGAAAATCGAGCTCCATATTCAAAGAAAATAAAGGTCAGGAATAAAAAAAATGGAATGTATCTGGTATACCTCTCAAAATCAAAATCAAAAATTTTTATTTCACATAAACCAATACAGGTGCTTATGAAACGTCGAATTTAGGTGCACGGTTCCAATTAGTTGTTTCCTATGGAGAAGAGCCGGCAAGAAACTCCATGGTTACTCTTTTAAAAATAATACCTTTAACAATTTCAGTGGATACAGTACAATGATTTAGGATAGTGAGAGAACAATGAGGTCCTGACCACAGACCAATGAGTAATATAGTACTAAAAGACTTGAGTACAAAAACTAACAAACAAAATTAAAATTTAAAAAAAAGTAATATGAATAATATTGTAGTAATTTACAAATTTATAGATGCAGGTCCACAAAGTTCTCACATTTACAAAAGTGAAAAGGAAGCTAAACTATATAAAACAATTGACATAATTAAATGTCATCAAAACTTAGCTAAAAAATCATTGTAAAATAAGATAAAGATATCTTGAGAGTAATGATAGCAATAAAAAAATAAATAAATATATATAATCTTAATTGAGGATAGTTAGTAGACGTACACATATGTTTTTAATGAGGTTCCAGGGAAGCCACATGTGCAAGAACTAATGCCAAACATCCCTGTCGTCAACGTAGTCCTTAGTCTTGTAATATGCTTTTTGAGTGAGGACACGTTTAATATAGGTTTTGAATTTTCCCTCGGTAAGATCAGTTACAGATTTCGGCAGCTTATTATAAAAACGTACGCCATTTCCTAAAAATGACTTACTAGTTTTACTTAATCTAAATTTAGGTACCACAATTTTATGTTTATGCCGTGTGTTTTTATCATGAAAATCGCTCCTGACATTAAACAAATGCAAATTTTTTCTAACATACAATATATTTTGAAAGATGTAAAGTGACGGCAAAGTTAGTATGCTAATATCTTTAAACACGTTTCGAAGGGACTCGCGGGAACCCAGGTTATACGTTACGTTATACTCTGTTTACGTATATTAACGTATGGAGGGTATCAGTAGTACCATGTGTGGGAAAAAAACGTTTCGTGTTTGTTGTATGGGAGGGAGAATACACAAAGATTTTTTTTTAAACTGAATGGGACTGTTAGGCAGATACCCGCATTAAGTTTAGTAGCACGGAACCCATTAATTTTCTTTCGGTTTATAATTTTCAGTTGGGTCCCGCCTGCTACAAAACTAAATGCGGGTATTTAACTTAGGCTTTCAGCTCATAATAAGTATAGACTGTTTTTTAAACCGAAGTAGAGTTTACTTCGTTATAGTTTATTTTAATTTTTAATCGACTTCCAAAAAAGGAGGAGGTTCTCAATTCGTCTGTATGTTTTTTTTTTTGCTTTTTTTTTAAAATGTTTGTTACCTCATAACTCCGCCATTTATAAACCGATTTAGATAAAAAAAAGTTATTTGAAAGGATATACTTCCAGATTGGTCCCATTTAAATTTGGTGAAGATCTGATGAAGAACTTCGGAGATAGACAATAGAACTCCTCAATGACGAACAGTACGCATAATGTGATGATGTGATTATGTTACGAGCAGCGTCTTTAGTAGGTCCAGCCATATTTTTATTAAGGCCACTAAAACGAAAAAAATAAAAAACATTTTAACAAAAATAAAACCGACTTCAAAAAAACGATGAAAAGAATAAACTAGTTACCATATTATAAAATTAACAGTTGCAGAAGTCGGTGCCTTCAATTTGGTTCAGCGTGGATTAGCACCGACTTCTAAAACTGTTAATTTTATAATATGGTAATTATTTTATTCTTTTCATCGTTTTTTTGAAGTCGGTTTTATTTTTGTTATTTTGTTATGTTTTCTATTTTCAATCTTGTTTCGGTCTTTTTAGTGCATTACTTTAATATATTTTTATTTGCAGTCGGGCTTTTTATGTTTTTAAATTATTATATTTATTTTAGACCTTTTAGTGTCCCGTGATAGCACGAGGTCCGAAACAAATATTGCCCATTTTTACGCTATCAAAAGTTTTTTAAACCAATTTATTCTTATTTAAATTTAAAAATATAACTTATACAAGGTGTTTGGGGCATCGTGTGCTAAATTGAAATGGTCGATTGAAGGGGTCAACTGCTATCCTTTCAGACCCCTTAACACCTCTCATGCCCTGTGGTTTTTTTTTGTCGACTTTTTATATTTTTGTTAAAAAATGACCCAAATTTTACATTCAAACACAAATTTAAAAAAATATACAAGGTTAGTCGGAAAGGGGGTACTAAGCCGAAAGGGTGTTAAAGTACCCATAATAAGGGATAACTTTTGTTCTACAACTTTCCCCAAAAGTCAATAAATTTAGAGATATAGCTGTTCAAAGATTTCATTAAAAATACGCTACGCCAACCCTATCATCAGCTGTGTTTACATTTGAGGTCAAATTTTAAATACAAAAAGGCCGATTTTCCCCTCGCATTTTCGAAGCATTTCTCAGAATTATAGGTAATCGTGACTAAATAAAGCGCAGACACGACGATTCGCAATTGCGTATTATACCTAATAATGTTTTGCACCTCAGAGTATTTTCCATTTCTCTGTTAGACCAATTTTATCGGGTTATTTTTGTTAAAAACTGATTGACCTGATATTTTAGTTCCCTGTACCTACCTACCACCTAGAATATCCGTAATAACAGGCAATGAAGAACCTTCAACTTGGATATCAAAGGTGTTGATCACAAAAGCACGTAATTCCATATGATCTATTCTACACTGAAAACTATCCCGATAAATTAGCAGCCTTGCAGTACAATAAGTAAGTTATTATCACAAACAATTCGAATAAAACAAACCGTCAAAAATAAACTTACAGCACGATGTCGCTTCTGCAATAAATCATCATATGACGTCACAATTCGCCGAAATGTAGTGAAAACATTATCAAAGAGATGCCGCCGAGACAGCGCGGCACGTGGCGCGCTTTTGCCTAGACTCTTTTGTATTTCGGCTGTTTGCCGCTTTAGAGGTGGGTTCAGTACATTGTTTTTTTGGAAATGCGTGAATATTGTAAGTTTATTGTAAAATGTATGTCAGTCATTTAGTTAAACTAACAAGTTAATGATTATTAAAGTACGTAGGTACTAGGCTTGTCTGTATTTCGTCTGCTTGCCGCTTTAGAGGTGGGTTCAATACATTTTTTTTTTGAAATGCGTGAATATTGTAAGTTTATTGTAAAATGTATGTCAGTCATTTAGTTAGACTATGGAAGATAGGGGTGATAGATGCCGCCACAAGACTAACAAGTTAATGATTATTAACGTACCTACGTACTTAGTTTGTGTGTAGGTACTAAGAAATGTATGCACTAAGTTTTGAAAACACATGAACTCAACGAGATAGATTTATTAATTTGTGGTATCGTATTTCATAACTTTGTTTACATTTTGATATGTAAGATGCTGCTTACAGTTATGGAGTACTACAAAAGAAAAACATTGCGACCATTTGAGGTTTCATCCTCTCAAACTTAAAGTAAACCAGTTTCATCAGCTTCCTATTGCTAACCCAAGACCCAACACTTATGTGTGTTCGAATCCCGTATGACGTAGGGGTAGATCCCAAAAAGTTACTAAATTCAAATCAGTTGTTAAATTCTCCGGGATTTAATTTAGCGGATTAACATTGCGCATCTCTAAAATGCAATGTTAGCCTAAACATTTTATTTCCGTTATTTATTATTCTAAGATTTTTTAGTCGCTTGCAATGCTTCCCGGGAAACAGTCGATGTTTTGATTGTTTACGCGAGTCGTGGTATTATTTCTTGTTGTTTCTAAAATATCGATTGAGTACGTATAGGGATAGGTACGAAGTATTACGACATGGTGATGTTTATTGGTTGTTGTTATGGTGTGCTCTTGGCGGGCCGTGATTTGTACCGTGATGATTGTAACCGTCCTCCCTTTCATCGAGTTCGAGGACTGTGTTCCAGTACGACGGGCCGCGTGGCGCTCCGGCTCATTATGCTCGCAGCAGCAGCTGCAGAGCGTACTGGGATGAGCGATTCCCCGTGTGGATCGGTCGTGGCGATCCTGTAGCCAGACCTCGCTCACCGGACTTGACTCCGCTGGAGTTTTGCTTGTGGAGTCACGTTAAGGATAATTATTATGGTTTACGCTGACGAACAATGAAGACTAGATGCGGCTAAGAGTAGCATCTCCGTTTGAGAGCATCATGAGCAATCCGTAGATGTTATGGTAGATAACGCGATCGCATTCGTAGGTACATCGGCGCGCGACCTTGTAAATCGAGCGATAAATGTGGCAGATTGAACCTTTTTTGTAGCGGTGGAGATCCATTTGTGGTGGCTATGCCTTGAAACAGTGATATCAAGTGCTTCTTGTGTTTCAATTCGAAATTAACCTTTCTTGTAGTGTCCGTGGTGATAGATTAATTAAGTGTTAACATAAGTACATAAAACTGGTGATTGTTTCATTCGTAGGTAGGTTACCTACGTACATACAGTAGTAGTTAATAAACAAAAGTGCTTCTTGTGTTTTTAAGTACCTATTTGATATTAAGACGACACGTGTGTGACGTTTTCGTTGGCCGAGAACAGCGTCAACATCAGAAATGGTAAGTTCCTAGATGATAATGATATGTTCCGACACACGACACACACATGCACACACCCTTTTTCTGTAATACCGATTTCTGTAATACAGGTCTTTGAACCTAGCACAGAAGTCAGGGAATTCGTAAAAATTGTGACTTTTTATGTGAATAAAAATTATTATTATTATATTATTACCCTCATACACAGTACCATAGTAACCTACGATTTCGGCGCCGGCGGCGCGGCGTTCGTAGGCACCTGCCGGTGCTTTGTGTTTTACCGCCGAGCGGCTAGGCACCGACGACCACGTGCGCGGCCATTTTTGAATAGATAAAAAAGTCAGGGTTGTGGAGTTTTTGAAATAAATAATATTTATTTACTTTTGTATGGAAATAAAAATATGCGTATTTAGAAATTTTAACACCTGCAATAAAACAGTCATCAGTGATACTATAAGTGGCTTTCGGGTTAGTACCCCCTTTCCGACTAACCTTGTATAAGGTTTAGACTCTGAATTTTAGTTTTATTTAGATGTGTATTGTTTTAGAGTACTTTAAAATACAAAACCATTGACTATAGTCATCTAGTTTTTTTTTTAAATTTACTCGCAAAGATTCGGAATACGTAAAACTTAAATTAAAACTGACTTTACATGGTTACAAAAAAAAAAAACCAAAAGCGACCTGGATCTTCCAACTCACTCAAAAATTATCTAGTCTTGCTAATGACGTGCCACATGCCATAAAAATCTTTTAACAACTTTGTGATTTCGCTAGAATTGAGAATCGAGTCACATAAGGCTAATATTGAAAATTATGATTTATTTATTTTTTTGCTTAAATGATACCTGACAAACCTATTAAATCTGTTATCTCACTCTTATAAGGTAAAATCTGTCTCGTATTTCTATCTTTTTTAGGTTTTACTTGAAATAAAAAAAAACTAAATTGCAATTTTAACATTTATTTCATAATTTTTACAAATCCTGCTCAAATTGTTGGCTTCTGTTGCGAATGCAGGCTCGACATCTGTTTCGGATTTCGACAGTTGTTGTACTAAGTCGTATTTCCTCCTTAATGGTATTGAAAGCCGTTTCTATGCGTAGGACTAGTACCTCCCTAGTTGGAACTTCCGTGGCGTATACCAGCTCTTTGTCACGTCCCCAGACATAAAAGTCTAATGGCGTTAGGTCTGGGGAACGTGGCGACCATGCAATAGGGCCATCGCGCCCAATCCACGAATTGGGGAACACATTGTTGAGATATTCCCTCAGAGTTAAAAGCCAATGCGCGGGACAGCCTTCATTCTGGAATACTATGGGCACATGTTCATTAAATACGGGCACCTCGGCCACTAATTCGGACAGGTCATTTTGTAGGAATTCCAAATAGTTATCACCATTGAGGTAATCGGACAGGTAATGCGGTCTAATTACCTGATTACCAATCACTCCTGCCCAAACGTTTACTTAGTGTAAACTTTTTTATTACAAGTAAATCCTAAAAAAGATAGAGATAAGAGCCAGATTTTACCTCATAAGAGTGAGATAACAGATTTAATAGGTTTGTCAGTTATCATTTAAGCAAAAAAATATTTTAAATCATAATTTTGAATATTAGCCTTATGTGACTCGATTCACTAGCGAATTCACAAAGTTATTAAAAGATTTTTATGGCATGTGGCACATTATTAGCAAGAGGGTAGACTAGAGAATTTTTGAGAGAGTTGGAAGATCTCAGTCGCTTTTGTTTCTTTTTTGTAACCATGTAAAGTCACGGTTTTAATTTAAGTTTTACATATTCCAAAACATTGCGATTAAAATTGAAAAAAAAACTAGATGAATAATGTCACTAGTTTTGTATTTAAAAGTACTCTTAAACAATACATATCTAAATAAAATTAAAATCCAGAGTACAAGTATTATACTTTTTAAAAATTTGTATTTAAATGTAAAATTTGGGTCTTTATTTAATAAAAAAATAAAAAGTCGATAAAAAAAATCCACAAGGCATGAGAGGTGTTAAGGGGTTTGAAATGATAGCAGATGACGCCTTCAGTCGACCATTTCAATTTGGCACACGGTGCACCAAACACCCTGTATATATTTTGTACATACATACATACATACATAAACTCACGCCTTTTTCCCATGGGGGTAGGCAGAAACTATAGAACGCCACATGCTACGACTCTTACATACCCCTTTCGCTTCATCCACATTCATACATCTTGTCATACACGCACGCCGGTTGAGAGTACTACGCACCTGACCTTTGTGAAGAACATCACCAATAACATCGATGTATGTCCTTCTAGGACGTCCTCTACCGGCGTTCCCATTAATATCCGCCTTATAAATTCCTTTTGTTAATTGCCGTTCACTCATTCTCTCAACATGGCCAAACCACATTTTTTTTTTTTCTCTTTGGAAAATCCTCATGGATGTCCCTCGCCCGAGGAAGGTGAGGGGGTCTGCCGGACTCTTACCGGCTAAAAACCAACGGTGTTCCTTCTCCTGACCGTACGGCCAGGGTCGCGGGATTCGCAAAAGCATGCACCGCAACCCCGGCAGGTCCCGGTCCGCCAACCCGTGGCGGACCTCTCCTCTGTGGGGCCTTGCCCCACGTCCTCCTGAGAAGCGCGCACGGAACACGGCGCGCCGCCTTCTCGGGCCTGTTACTGGTCGGGCGGCGAGTCCCCAAACCCGCCGCCCGCAGGCCACACACTAGGGTGGCTGGAGATCATCGCGTACACGTGCCCTCCGGCGCCCAGTGCGTCTGGCGCGGGAAGGGAGAAGAGCACACCGCTCCCTCTCCCTCTCCGCTTCCTCTTTGGTTGCCATCACCCCCTCACAAAAGGAGGCGATGGCTTCCCACGCAGTCTCGCTCCCGACTATGGACAGAACCACAGCCGGAAGCGAGAGGTCACTGCCGACCGCCGCGACGTCGCGGCGCTGCGACCCCCAAGCTGGACACGTCTGCAAAGTGTGCAGCGCCGTGTCCTAATAATATTCTTATTTTATTAACGTATTATTATTTCGAGCCAAAAATCCGCATTGTTTTTTTTTCAAACACCGTTCTGAGGACACTTGGGTTTTTAAGACGAATGTAACGATACCTTAACTATCGAAATCCATCCAGCCGTTTGGAAGATAAAGAAATTTACAAACATACAAGATACGCGCGAAAAACATAACCCTTCCTTGGCACTCTGGTAAAAAATAAGGTCGATTTGAAGATGACTGTTATTAAACTGATTGTCGTCATAGTTCGCCAAATTCGTGATTTTCGGGTGTGCTGATGCCGAAAATGATGCCAAGACGGTGGCCATGAAAGTTTGCAATTTAGTCGTCAATTCCGTGGTTTTTGGGTGTTGAAGACACAAGACACTACTAGTGTTGTAGCAACCAGTTCATATAAATATAATTATGGCGCTCGGTGTCGTCAAAACTACAACAATTTTGTCGCGTGCATTGTTGTGCGCCGTGGAAAAACTTAGCTTAATTAGCTGTACCTATAAGATATTGTGTGCGAGCTAGTTAGTCTCCATCTGATAAGTACCTAGCTGTAAGAACTGCAATCATTTTGTTTTATGATATCTTTAAATCACAATGAGCGGAAGCCCAGCAGGGTCGACTTACGTATTATTGTTCTTTAAACAATATGTAATGGATAGAAGTGAGCACGTAGTAGCCTCATTGGCACTGCTCCTGCATAATTACATGATATAAGGTGCGATGGCATTATAGAGGGTATAATGATCGTCACTTATAGGGATTTATGTAGGTATCTGAAATGCGGAACGCGGGATGACGTTAGTCAGAAATCAATAACTGAAAATAAGCTAGTCTTGTCTATGTAATTGCAGTGTAGTGTAGGTAAGAGAGAGCAGTGGCTACGTACCGCCGATGCACTCGGTACGAGGTGGCGCCGGGCCGGGAGTAGGGAGGCAGGCGGCGCACCCCGCTGCCTGCCACTGTACTGCTCTTCCCGGCGCCACTCTGCCTGCGTGATGTACTTCATCTACCTAACTGATTGCTAGCTTCACGTGCCTATGTTTTCGCGTGCACGCTGATCAAGTCACATGTTATGTCGAGTAATATATTGAATCGCCTGGGTTCTATTCTTTCTTCGAGGTCCCTCAATTGGCCCAAAGAGTGAGCCAATTATATGCTATTGTTTATGTCTATGATAACTACTTAAATCACATTTTATACAAAGGGGGGGCTACCATTATAAAAAAGTGAGATCCAAAGTGTAGGTAGTTTGTAGACACTAAAACGAATGAATGAGCATAATTGTATGGACCCCGTCCCCGGAGATTTTATACCATAAGTTACAAATAAATGAATGTATAAATGTCTGAATATAACTAACTAGCTTTCTCATACAAACTTTCAACACTTATTTCACCCCCTTAGAGGTTGAATTTCCAAATATGTGTACATTTATTCCTAACCAGAAACCTTAATATTTAATTTCATCTTTCTTACTTCAAAAACGACGGACTTACATACAAACTTCAACCCCCCATTTCACCCTCTTAGGGGTGGAATCTCCAAAAACCCTCAAATACTTATACGTTTATTTCTTACCAAAAGCCTGAATATTTAATTCCATGTTTCTCACTTCAAAAATACTAGATTTCTCATACAAACTTTCAACACTTATTTCACCCCTTTAAGGGTTGAATTTCCAAAAATGCTCAAACACGTGTACGTTTATTTCTAACCAAAAACCTTACTATTTAATTTCAAGCTTCTTACTTCAAAAATGACGGACTTACATACAAACTTAAAAACCCTATTTCATCCCTTTAGGGGTTGAATTTCGAGAAATCCCTTCTTAGGTCCGTATTACAGAACGAAACTCAAGCATTAATCTGTGTTTAAAACTAGTTTTGAGTCGAGTTTTAATTTTAGAACGTTCCTCAAGCATGGATTCATTGATCATAGTTCAGCTGAGTTTGGCTTTATTCTAGATCGTTACTCAGTTCGTAAATTCGACTCCAAGTAGTGATTTGGTCTGTAATCACCCAAGTATGGTTGACACCGCGCTTGAGCATAGATTGTCTTGTCAATTGATGTTATATTTTACTCTTTCTTTGTTTCCTGGCTATAATAGTTATTTTAAAGTTTTTCTTTATTTATATTTACCTATTTAAATAAAGCCATCTAATTACTACATTAATTACGATACTTTACTTCAATAAATGTATGAATAATAACGCTGATTTAAAACAAAATTTGAGTTTTACCTTTTTAAATTATAATAAAAACATTGTTACCAAAATATAGTAAAACATTCAAGTCTACCTTTCAATAAATACGTTCATTCATCACAAGCCAACATCTTTAGCATTTATTCGTTGTCTCACTCCAACCTTTAAATTTGTCTCTTTCACACAGTCATGCATTTATTAATCATCGTGTTCCATTCCGATATAAATAAATTAATAGATTGCGCGCAAGATAACACTGCGCGCGACGGAGGGCGTGCTAAATTTGCCATGATCGCAAAAATACAAAGTCCTACTTTTTAAGGAAAAGTAATATATTCGTGAGCATTAAAATTGGGCAGCCCTCTTGCGGTTTATTATATTTTAATTGAGCTCAGTTATGTTCGTTTAAATTTACTACCTATCAATTAAATTAATTAGCATTTTTACGTAATTTGCAAAGGAAAAGAACTAAGCTGATAAATGTGGCATGAGTGAATAAGAATGCATTATGATTATTATCGTCTGATGGGGTAATCTTTATTATTATATTTTCTTTTATTCCTAAAATCAGGTAGATCTAGTGACAAAGTTAATAAAACGGCAACACTATGGCGGACCATGATTAGTTCCGATTTTGGCCGCGCGCAGAGTTATCTTGCGCGCACTCTATCACTTATTTCTGTAGGGAAACCATTTTGCTCACAATTTACGGCTTTTTATTAACATTTCCTAATTAATAGGGTTCTTATGGTACATTTCATAATTTCTAATCCTGTGAAGATCGGAACAAAGTTGGTAAAGAAAATAAAAATCGTAATCGAAAACAGGCTGATGCATAGACAATACACACCTCTGCTTGAGGCTCAATTTGAGTCTCGATTCAGCTGAGTATAGATTGTTTACTGTTCTGGAATAAGACCGATGCTCAAGTACTGATTCTATACTTAAACAGTGATCAATTGATTAAAGATCAAACTGGACTTGAAGAATGTTCTGTAATACGGACCTTAGTGGATGTTTACGTCACAAAATGAACCTACTGTCAAAATTTCAAGTTTCTAACCCCAGCCGTTTAGGCTGTGCGTTGATAGATCAGTCAGTTAGTCAGCTTCTCCTTTTACATATATAGATAAGGAAGTATTTACAAATCTTCTATAGGTTGAAAGCTGTTTTTGGCCATATTTTCCGATCAATGCACATAACATAGCCGCATGTTATGGTTAGCTACAGATAGACAAATACTCTAAATACCAGGGGCGGACTCGTGTTGTCTTGCATTAAAATTTTTGTTTTGTCCGATAAAAATGATAAAGTCTGTACGTGCTCTTGAATAATTTCTTCAATGTACCGGGGCAATCAGCCGTCTTTCAATGTAAACTAGCTCATGCGACTTTTCCAACAAATGCCACCACAGATCATTAAGCCGAGGTTCCATTGCTGCGCACGAAATCCACGCCCACGCTGCCTACGTTAACTGCGGGGCGGGCTGCGTGTATCTACCGTATTCACTGCTACACACGGCCACGTTTAGCTTCGGGTGCTGCCAGCGAATTGAAATCATATTCAAAAGATTCTTTCGTCCCGCATACGATGTACGATGGCGTTATGGAAATGAAACAAAATATACGATGCGTAGCAGAATTAACTAGAAAGCTCATATTATCTCTGATGCTCACAGACTCCAGTTACGAATTAAATTGTACGGTTGGCAACATTGCTGAGCACCGTCACTGTTCCTCTACCCCCGCATACCTCAGCGAGGCCACGCGTATATAGTATCCACAGCAAGGCGTGTCCGTGGGAGACGTGGCTGACCGAGCCATGCTTTTATTTGTGTCGTCATAAACCCACGCATTCATGCGTAGCGTGGCACTACACAGCAGTGGACACTACTACATTTTCATACAAAGCGAAGTTGAAAAACGTGCGTAGCGTGGCCGTGCACAGTTATGGGGCCTTGGCTTTATTGAGCCACCTTGAAAATGGAGTGAAGATAGTGTCACTTGAAGATAGTGTCTGAAAGAAATCTCTCTCCATATCATCACCATACTCGAATACGACTGTCTGGAACTCTCAGATTGATTTTGGATTCATCGGAGAATATAATATTAGGTCCCCACCTATGAAATCAGCGTTTTGTATGGAGAATTTTAAAGAAGTTGCATTTTTCATACTAACATTTTCTTAATTTATTGAACAACTATGAACACTAATGTTTTAAAACTTTTATGCACTAATGTTTAAAAACTAAGACAACGTATGCCACTTAGATTATGCGACAAAAATAAGTTTTGACTAAGTTAAAACAAAAATAGTGGTCATTTCTGCTAACAAAAAGAGGAGTCATTTTTAAGGTATTTTTTATGTTGAGAAAACTATAACTAATAAGGTTTTTTTTACTATTGGTAGTTGGCTATGATGGTCATTATTCGATATAATATCAAGCAACTGATGAATATTTTAAATCATAGCAGTGACGAGGTTCTCTATTTGTGAGAAAAAAACGCCAATTTCATAGGTGGGGACCTAATATATTAACATTTAAAAATCAAACTTGTAGTTGGACGAAATTCTATCTTTGAGTATATCTGCACCGTTTGTGATAGCCTTTATTTAAGTGGAACTGTATGGGGAAGTCCCTAACCAAAGAAGCTACATAAAAGCTTTTTTTGGACATTTTACTGAAAAATTGGCCCCGATTCTGTTGAGCACCGACTAAACCTAACCAAATATATTGCTATCATTTACTTGCAGATAAATCAAGAAAAATATGGAATAATAGGTTGAACTAACATTTCCATACCGATTTAGACGACACCTACACCTAATTGTCGTCTAAAAACAGACACCCATATTCTAAGACGTTCTTCCAAAACTTACTCGACTCGACTCCACCTCGACTCAGTCTTTCTCACTACCATCGATAGTTATAGTTGACATAAACCTCCTCGACTCGAGATTTTTCCTCAGTCGAGGTAAGGAATCATCTGTCAAACTCAAGATAGGTGCCTAGGAAACTACCTTAAGGAAGGAAGTGTCAAGTTCGTATGTCACAAAAATGAATTTTGAAGACTATCGAATATGCTTACGATAATCCTTACAACTATTTATAGCGGCGTTATTTGCGCGATGCAGATAATTCAAATTGTGACGTAATGATACCTCGACTCATTTGAGGACACCTCGATCGAGGAACCTCAAAGTTCACTCGACATTGCGAATAAGAATACAATTTTGAAGGTGTTTTCTAGGCCGTTCTGAGTCGAGTAAGTTTTGGAGAAACGTCTTAGAATATGGGTGACAGTGATGTTCAACAAGTAAACTATTTTGACAGTTCTAAAAATGTGCCGTGTTTTTCTTATTTTGCCTGTTCATAAAATATAGCAATATATTTGGTGAAGTTTAGGTGGTGCGCAACAGAATTGGCACCATCGGCATATTACATTTTTTGCTCATGCTTGGAGAATCCATAATAATTCAAAAATATAGTCAATATTTTTTTATTACACTAATCGACTTAGTTTAATGTATTATGACTTAGTTTAATGTACTCCTGAATATATTTGGTCTGTTACACCCAATAAACGAAAACATGTAATTCCTTCAAACCTCGCGATATACTGCTGACATAGATAAAACCTGAACGGGATATAATTGGAATAAACATAACATAACGCCTGTATTCCCCGAAGGGTTGTGCAGAGGTCTAGAGTAACATCCTCATTTTGCCGTTATGTTTCCCCCTATGTGTTGTTTATGTGTTGTTTTAAGCCCCCCCCCACGCCGCCGCCACTGTGACCAAGCGTGGTATTTTGAAGACCCCCCTCTCCCCCTGAACGGGTCACGTAGTATGGGTACGTTCCCTTAATAACTCTAAACCGTAGTACATAAACAATATTTTCGATTTACACGCGACAAAGTTATTGATGCAGTTTTCCTGGAACATAACTTGTGACATGATTTGTCTAAAACTTATTAATAGAAGTCCGTCAAAACAATTTAAAACAAAATTCCCTACCAAATTACAACGCCTGTATTTTTTCAGATTTAGAGTTAGTATACCTAGTCTTGCCATAAATATTGTCACGAAGAAAAAAAAAGTTTTTTTTATTGCAAATAATATTTATTACTTTTACAGTGTGTTAGTTTAATACATAAATATAAAACAATTTAAAATATAAAAAGTTTATTCGAAGTGGTTTCCATTGGCTGCAATACAGTCCTTTAAACGTTGAGGCCAGTTATCAATCGAAGCACGCACTCTTTCCATGGGAAAATTCTTCACTGCCAATCGTATGGATTGTTTTAGGAACTCCAAATTATCATGGCGTTTAGAGCAAGCCGTACTCTCTAAAACTGACGATAAATCATAATCCAGCGGATTAAGATCGGGATTAGACGACGGCCAGTCTTCAGCTCTGATGAAGTCCGAAACGTTCACTTCCAACCAAGACTGCGTGGACCGAGCTTTATGACCCGGCGCCGAGTCTTGTTGGAAGGACCATACTTGGTTATTGAACATGGTGTTGTTAAGCGGCTTAACTACCTTCTCAAGAATGGTATCTTGATACACTTGTGCCGATGTTTTGATACCTTTTTCACAAAAATATGGCTCAGTCACTCCTTCATAGCTAGCACCCCACCAAACCAACACTGAAGTCGGATAATGCCCACATTGCACTCTGTCGACTAATTGGGAAGCTTCCTTAGAGCTTTGAGTATAAATACGGTCATTTTGTTTGTTAAAATGTTGCTCAATTGTAAAGATTTTCTCAACCGTAAACAAAAAATTTCTGTGACCTCCGTTTGCGTACCGCTTCAGTAGTTGTTTCGATTTTACCACCCTATTCTTTTTAAAATTATCAGTTAAAAAATGACCAGTGCGTGTCTTATAGGCTGCAAGTCCTAAGTCATCTTTTAAAATACGCGACATGGTGCTATCTTCATCTCCCGAGATAAAATCTTTTGCTTTCGGACAGGATTTCTTCGAATTCTTTCCCTTACTGCTTTGACCACCTTTTTCGTACGAACACTACGTGGACGGCCAGATCTTTTTCTGTCACAAACAGAGGAGGTCTCATTGTACCTATTAATAGCCCGGTACACAAACATTTGACTAATACCAAGCGTATGGAGAGTTTTAAAAATTGCATTTGGCTCCATACCAACTTTGTGTAATGCAATCACACCGATTCGGTTCTCTTTATCACCCCACTCCATTTTAATATCGCAAAATATTGTACAATGTATTGGCGCCAAAATTAGAAAACTCAATGAACAATCGTATAAAAATTCAAATGTAATATCTTTCTTATTTTTAATTGTAACAGTATTTATGGCCAGACTAGGTATATTGGGCTCTCGAGACGTTGGTGGTAAAGACACGTTGCGTACCGCACAGTTTAGACAACGACGTTGAAGTGAGAGCTTGTGTATGGCTCCTCTACCATCGCTATAAAAGACGACGACGAAGCCAAAAGGAATTATCAAAACTATACTATGTCTGCCGGACTCTATTTGATTTATAGCTGTATCTTGGCATTTCCCTTTAAGCTTTATAGCACTAGTAGTCTGCGAGTAAATCAGTTGTGACATACAGATGGACAGACCAACAGACGGACATGCCGAAACTTAAGGGTACCTTGTTTGATAACGAAACACTAAAAAGCGCTCAGTATTTTAATTAACTGGTGCGCACTACTATAAGCTAGTAAAACGTGTTTTGAGTGACACTTTACTTACAACACCCACACTGAGGCTGGCCTGAATCGAAACTAGCTTTATGACATAAGTACTAAATACTGCGCGATAGCAGACTCGTACATATTATACGTACGCTCTACTCAGGTTGTAATAAACGAACTTCTTTACAGCTACTTCGAATTAAGCTTTCATATAAAATGACAATCTGTGGTACGAGCTAGTGATTATAGCGAATTGTTACTTATATTATATCTGTCTGTGTATCCTCTATTTATTATGTTGAAATATGCCGTTATCAATATAGTCGTTCTCATTATTCGCGCAGCTTGCGTCTCGATTGTTTGTCCAAAATTGTAGTCTTTACATTTGATTTGAGTTTCAAGAATAATTTATCACATACAAATAATAAATTAATTTAACTTTATATGATCTCCATTTAAGCCATATCCGGGCATGAAATATGCTATATTAGTACGCCTATTACGGTAAAACCATGTTCACGTAAGCATCCCTTTTACATCCATTTTAGTGTATTATAGCTAATGATTGACACATGTTTATACTAATAAAAATATCTTTACTTGCTCAATTCTGGCTCTTTAAGACGAATATAATTTGTATTGTATTTTAACTAACTCGAGGTTGAGTGAG
This sequence comes from Amphipyra berbera, assembly GCA_910594945.2. Taxonomy (NCBI): domain Eukaryota; kingdom Metazoa; phylum Arthropoda; class Insecta; order Lepidoptera; family Noctuidae; genus Amphipyra; species Amphipyra berbera. Next base: position 26,537,054 of record OU343121.1, on the reverse strand, counting down.
TCTGTATATTTTCAATAACAACGGCTGTCGGATAAGTTGTTTGTACAGGAGTACAAAGTCAAGTTCGGATGGATGAACTCAGAGCAAAGTTACCCGAGATTAATCTATTACGCTAACAGCAAGGCTGGCTCGGCGGGCTTACACACTTGCGTTAATGTTAAATTGATCAAAAGTTGAAGCGCTCGATATGCAAGGCCTCGCTAATCCCCCGGCGCGCATGAGTCACTCCACCACACACGTCACGATGACGTATGGCTGTGCGAGCGCCACACTCCCGCGATCAAATTCGCGTGTGACATGATTTAATTAATAGCAAATAATACATGGATCAGCGCGCACGGTTGGTGCTGTCGATATCCTTTTAAAACATACATTACGGATCATTAGCAGCGGTAAAGCTTTTTATGTAAGTATTTTATTCAGTAAACATTGTAAGGTTACGCAATGATTATTTAATATTTAGTAAGCAGTTTTTCGTAATAATGAGCTGCTATTTATCATTTATTTATCAGACTCGGGCATTTTTTTATACTTAAGAAAGCATTTTGGCTTTTGTCCCAGGTTTTTATGCGAATATCTTTAACAGTAGTCACGTGTCAGTTAGAATTCTATAGTACTATTTGGTGCAGAAGAGGCGCTGCTTGTATTGAACCTACCGATATACTGGCGCATCTAGATGTATAATAAGACCGCCATTTGTACTGTTCTTAATAATGTGTACTCCTTCTGTTTTATTTCTTTTAGTGTACAATAAAGTATATCTATCTATCTATAATTAGAAAAAAAGTCCTCTGGGGTGAGATTTATTTGTCAACATCCGACAGCATAAGTCATTCAAATGATTAATATTGGTTTCTTTATAATGGCCAAGCACTGCTTGGTATTCTGTGTTGAGCGTTGCGTCGCGTTGTTGCAGAAGCGCTGCTGCAGAGCCGGCCGCTGCCGCACATCCCGGACCTGCCTGACGGCGAGCCCGCGCCCGGCACGCCGCAGCCGCTCGACACCGCCAACAGGTGACTACGTACTACATACATACAAAACACGACCTTTACTTTGGACACGTACTATAACAAGCTCACGCACACACTGATCTTCTGCACCCGCGTTTTTACTAAATGTAAGTACCTTGCGGAGACTCACTACAGGATTTTAGTTGGGTATAGATAAGATATATGATAATGATGGATAATGGAAATGAATGGAATGGAATAAGATAGATATTTCGAGATATTTAGGAATTGACGTTTTGTTATTTCTTACTAATAAATATATCTGGCCAGTGTCTCTAATGAATGATAAAGAGAAAGGGTTGCAATTGACACCGTGTCAAAGGTTCGATAAACAAGTGCGCAACATTTTATAGATCGACTGGTCATTAGAGCGACAGGTCAGAAGTTCGACAAGTCGCTGGAGCGAAAGTCAATGAGATATTCTTACCCATTGTCCCAATTGAGCAAGTATTCAAACCGAGAGTGAGCGAAGCTAGTTCGGGACTTGAAGCACCCCGACTTGGTTGGTTTAGGTCCGATGGTGATGATGGAGGCTGGCAAGCGCGCAAAGCGAGCGAACTAAGCCTCTGTCATCATCTTCTAGCAGTTTATCTTGTGACCATACCCCTCAGAAACATGCACGGGGCTCTGTCGACTTAGTCCAAATAACAGGCTTGATAATCGTATATTTAGTGTCGCGCCAACGACCTGTCGAACGTCTATCATGTCGATTCAACAATCTGTCAATCATTTGGTCTGTCGCTCTATTAACCAGTCCTAATGACATGTCGCGCACTTCTTGTGTCGTAATAGGATATATTTAGTAATGCATTATTTTAAAATGGTGCTACTAAATATATCAGAGTTGCTGTGCTTGTTGAAATATATTTAGCGGTGATCATTGGATATATACATTTAGTAAATACGCCTCTGAGGCCGTTTTTCCGCGGCTAACGAGTCTCACGGCGAATCACCACGGCAAAACGTGGTGACGACTCCGAGCGCAAAGGTAACATGTGAATGTTTGTGAGTTTATGGTTTTAGATGTTTGTTAATCAATCACGCCTTAACGGCTGAAGGGATTTGGATGAAATTTGGCACACATGCAGACAATAAGCTGGATTAGGTCATAGGACACTTTTTATCTGGGTACCTATATGAAGTAGTTCCCCAAGGATGTGAGTGAAACTGAGGGCAACAGCTATGACAAATAACAGATCGTCAAATAAACAACAGAAATTGCTAAGCAACGATGTTTAAAATTGCGAACGTCAATTTTACCCAAACACATTCAATACTATATAGACAGGACATCAGTCAAAATTCGTGTTCCTTGTTAGACGACAATTGGTCCTAGTTTAGCTTCCAATAATTCCCCGTGAGAGGTCGCATTGTCATTGCTCAAAAAAAATGTTTTTGTGCCTTAATTGTATAAAAAATGCCGACTTGCGTATTTAGGTACTGTAAATCTCGAACCAGTCAAGCAACGGAACGTGTCTGCAGCTTTTTTTCGTAGGTAATATGTTTATTATTATAGCTCTTTTATTTCCTTAATAAAATTAATTAACATTTCATTTCACCAAAAATTTAAACATATTTCATTTTAACTAAAACAGCAAATAAATTAAAACTAAATAAAAATAAATAACAGATTCATGCATTAATTATTCATTAACATTTCATTGTTATTTCATTCGAATAAATAACATTCATAAAATAAGGATATCAATTATAATTTATATGTTATTTCTTCATTAGTATATATTAAATATAATATTTATTAAGGACCTCTCAACGAGTAAAGGCCTCCTCCATTTTATTCCGAGTCTCTATTTTTTGCCTTTTTAATCCAGTCTATGCCAGCCACTCTTTTTATCTCATCTATCCATCTCTCTTTTGGTCTTCCCTTGTCCCGTTTATTGGGTGGTCCTAGCCATGTAGTTAATTTTTGAGTCCACTTGTCTTCATTCATACGTGCAACATGGCCAGCCCACTTCCATTTTAGTTTCTTACAGTGATATGAATATGTTTATAATTACAATAAAATATTAATATGACGTTGAACATTCTGGAAAATGTCAATTTTGTAATGAACTATTCAACAACAGATGTCGTTGTTTTCAAACGAGAACAGTTTGGGTACCTATTATAGAGATGTGTATCCTATCGATTAGTACTATCGACAAAAAAAGAGGGAAATAATAAAGGAACACTGAAAACAGTCGTGTGCAAATATAATCATGTTTATTTAGCTATCAGTATAGCAATTTTAATTGTTTTGTTTAAATTTGTATTTGTGATTTTAGGTTTCCGCTAATCAATATTCCAAGAGAAAAATAGATAAAATTCGTCCAGAATGAACGCAACGAAAAAAATTTGTATCCATCCGCTGCGTTTCATACATAATCTTACACATTATTTTCACTTTTTCTAAATTAATACAAAAACTGAAGAATATAACAAGCGTCTTTTATATGTTACTTTTTTGGTGTTTAAGTTGTTCTACACACCTGTAAAAGAATCACACCTCTATGCGATTTAGATCTTAAGTTGTTAAAATATTTGAACCAAATACTATTTCCCTATCCTTGGGGTTATTATAAGTGGGTTATTCAACCCCCATGTTGGGTGCTTTTGTCGATAAAATTGAGTAAAAATAGCGCCTTTAAAGTACTGTTACTACATACCCGGGCACATTGCATATCAACCTCTGAAACCCCCATCGATATAATTCGATTAATGTTAAACATCCCTACAAAGTAAAAATAAATAGCACGCTATCTACCGTTCGAAAGATTGAAACGTCTTCTAACTATCAAAGTTACGTACTTTTGCTACTTAACAGTAGATGGCTGTACTGTAGAATGGGAACAATTTTTTTTATGAAAATGTCTCCAATAGCCCCTCTATACCTGTTAAATCTCTTTGATTTTACCGTACTTCGTGGTGGACTGCCTACAATATTGAGATCAAATCCCGCGGACATAAACCTATTTGAATTTCATTTTAACCTTTTGAATTTAAGTTTGCTTAATCTTATTTTTTATTCTGAAGATATTGTTAGAACACAATTTTATGTTTTTTTATTTACTCTTTATATCAACTAGATGCAATTAAGATATTTCAATATTTTCAATGCAATTAAGATAGCGTCTTTAATGAAATGAAACTGTCAACCCCGGGGTCTTTGTTCCACAGTTAAACTCTCAATGGCTATTGATTCGATAAGTGTAAGGTTAATAAAAATTATCTATTACTGGGTTTCTGGATACAAAATGGACGACTATCCAAACTATAAGTAGTTAGTAAACTGAACACTAGATGGACGACTATCCAAACTATAAGTAGTTAGTAAACTGAACACTAGATGGACGACTATCCAAACTATAAGTAGTTAGTAAACTGAACACTAGATGGACGACTATCCAAACTATAAGTAGTTAGTAAACTGAACACTAGATGGGTCTTTTCTTAAAGTCCAGCTAAATGTTATCTTTTTCTCGCCTTTAAACTTTATAACTTTTTGCAGGTAGGCCCCAGATTTAAATTAAAATCTCAACTGGTATTTAGGTATATGCAATATATTTAAACTATTACTTACACGCGTAAAATATATCACTATTATTTTGCTTTGTTTCTTGTCACCACAGCAACGACACAATAAATATTATAAACCAAAAAACTAAAATCTCCAAAACGGTTCATACGTTTAAATCTTTATTCTAATTTATAATATTGGACAGAAAAATGTATTTATATCTGAAAGAAAAATATTTCTAGGCTGTTTTTGTGCAAGAGAACTACCTACATCTAATGTAGGTGCCTATATAAATAAAACATTGACTTTATATAACGACGATATTACTGAAATCAGTGAAATAAAAGAACATGTCTTAATGTAAAATTCACTCCACTTAAACCGCTAAAGATATAGAAACTTGCAATTGAGGGTCACTGTTGCGAAATAATTTGACCTTGCAGCCACCCACCAGCCCTGCGTGGTGATAGCAGGGAATGTCTTCTCTTAAGAAGAGACTAACATCCATCAACGGACTGTTGCTGCCCTCATACCCATCCTCTAGATACAATCTCGTAGTCTGTTGTTTCTACACACGCACCCACACGTACACCTCCGTCACAGAAACACAAAGATGGTATTGCAGCCATTGCCAAAATATTAATATAATTAAATGTTAGTAAATGGTTGTAACTTGTGTGTTATCAGATGGACCTCAAAGGAGAACCTGTTGGCGCACCACGAAGAAGACGACCCGCAGCTCTTCGTGGCGCTCTACGACTTCCAGGCGGGCGGCGAGAACCAACTCAGTCTCAAGAAAGGTACTTTTTAGGGTTCCATACCAAAATGGTAAATAAGGAAGGCTTATGGCGCGACTTTGTCTCTCTGTCTGTCACAGCTGCTTATTTCATATACTACTAATGCTGCCGACTTGAAATTTGGAACAGTTTTAACTAAAGGTTACCCATCCATATTGTAAGTGAAAGAATCGAAAAAAAATCGTTTTTCATTGCAACGGGTTGAAATTTGAAAATGAGATTACTAACTCAAGTGGGGGAGCATCATATGAAAGGGCTTAATTTGCACATCATAAAATATATTTGTATTTTCATTTACGTCGCAAATTTTTTGACTTATGAGGAAATGTCTGAAAAAACACCATCCCCGCCCCCCTTTATCTCCGAAGTTCGCAAAGCGAAAAATCTGGAATAAATAGAGTTGAAGGAGGTTTACGTAAATATTACAGGAAAAATAAAACAATGTCTACAAATAGCACAGTCTTTTAGAAATCAATTTAGAATCTTTATGTAATACGCAAGATACTGTTTTTATAGTGTAAGGTCAATATAATTATAATTCTACTCTTCAAAAAATTTGGTTTGCTAGTAAAAACTAGCCGAGTCAATTTTGAGCTTCATGATCTTATAAATAAATTTCAGGATTATCTACAGAACTTGGTACCCATTTAGATCTCAATGCTTTGGATGGCGAAGTCGACAACCAAGCATATTCTTATTATTGAACTTGGCTCCCATTTTCACATTTATGTTTTTGATGGGATACAATATCACCAGGGTGACACGGACTCCTGTTTTCTTGAATGGCCATCTAGGTAGATAGTCCGGTCGTGGGACATTAAATTCCATAAAAAAGTTTTGATAATACTAAAAGTTTTCGTTTTTGCTGATTGTGTAGATAATGTGCACTGTGAGCAATTTTTTAACAGTTAGAAGTTTGATGACGTTGCTTTAGGTATGGTTTAGGTATTTCGTAATATTTCGTGTAACGCAATGTATATAGAATTAAAGTTTGAAATGTTGAGTGTTTCATAATAAGAACTATCTATCTTATCTTCATGTTGTAAAATATTTTAGAAAGATAATATATGTGGAACTACGAAAATCACAAAATCACTCTTTTTGTTTTGAATTAAATTTTAAAACTTCTGAAATAATATTTTAAGGAAGTGCTGTGCTTCTTTGCTAATTTCATTTTTTTTTCGTAACATACGCAATAATGAATTAAAATGGATAAGATCGCTCTTACATGGCCTTTTTAATGCACTTTTATACCATACAAAAAATTAGAAACATGTGTGGGATTAGTTCGATGCGGGCCAAATTAAAATACAGATTTCTCTTATATTCTTGAATTTTTATTTTCTGCCTTCTTTTGTAACGTCTTTCGTCTTTCCCGTCCTAGTCCAGTCTCCCTTTCCTTTCACTCTTTTGACATTAACCTCCTATCTCTTTCACTCTAAGCCTATAAAATTCTTTCATCTTTTTCATTCATCATGCTTCACATCTATCATTCATCTTTACGTTTCATTCCACTCATCTGTCATAACGTTCCGTTGCTACAGTTCGGCCATTCTGATATCTGACTGTCCCCAGTGAGATCTAAACTACACAAACAGAACAACACCTTTCACAACTTGAACTTTATACAATAACAACTTAATTTTAATAATTTCTTACACACCTTTTCATGCCCTTCTTCAATTTAACACTTAACACGACTTTTACATATTTAATTCCAGTTACATCTTACAACTTAATTCCAACTAAACATAAACACAATTAAACATAATTACATTTTTGTTTTACTTAATAAACACAATGGCAAAACAATGAGTACACCATACTATAGGGTGCAATAAATGAGAAACATTATACATCAAAACTTCTGAATACTTCAATCTTTACACAACAGTATTGTTTACTTGTTTTTATACAAACAAAAAAAAACAAGAAATCTTCACATTTTCAACTTGTACATCAAATGGAAATTTACAGAGGAGGTCTCATTGTACCTATTAATAGCCCGGTACACAAACATTTTACTAATACAAAGCGTATGGAGAGTTTTAAAAATTGAATTTGGCTCCATACCAACTTTGTGTAATGCAATCACAGCGATTCGGTTCTCTTTATCACCCCACTCCATTTTAATATCGCAAAATATTGTACAATGTATTGGCGCCAAAATTAGAAAACTCAATGAACAATCGTATACAAATGACAGATTACAAATTCAAATGTAATATCTTTCTTATTTTTAATTGTAACAGTATTTATGGCCAGATTAGGTATTTTTATTTTTATCAAGTCATTTTTACTAGACAATTAAGTTATGTTTGCTACAGAGATTCGACTTGTCTTCAAAAAATAGCCAAGATACCAAGAATAAGTATTAATTGTTTTTAAAAACAGTGTTATAAAGCATTGGATTTACATTAGCTATAATTCTTTCATATTTAAAATTGTTTGATCTAATACACTTATTAAACTTTATAGATTTAGAAGTAATCACAATTTTTCGTTTCTTCGAAAAATATAGTGTCACTGTAGGTACTATAAGTACAGGTACAGTCATATGCAAAAGTGCATAAAGTATTAAGATTTAAATCGGCTAAGTATACAACGAAAATTATTTATTTTACACTCCGTTTGTACACTTTGGTATATTCATACTTAAGCATATATCACAGATACTACTTACATATATTATAGAATACCTACTTATCATTTGTATTAAGGTCCTTATGAGTTACTTCTTTGAACGAATAAACTTATCAGTGATCAATCATAATTATGTTTTGGCTGTATACTGAAATATTAATCTAAACAGTCGAACAATATTAAGAGTTCACTTCAAGATTTATACTTTTAAGACCTTTTATGTACCTATGTTCACAAATAAAGATTGATTGATTGATTGATATTATGATAAATTAAATACCTACCAAACCAATGTAATAAAAATATAAGTTTGACATATTAAGTAATATCTAAAAGACCTGACTTGATTATTTATACATTTTTTGTCATTGTTAAAAATATACATGTAGAAATATATATGAGCATGTTGGGTTTGTCATAGTAGAGAATCAACTACATAATATTATATGAACAATCATTAAGAACGCAGTTAAAAAAAATATGCTACGCCGTTTTATTTATGTCCATCAAATTAGTTAAAATGTAAAAACATGGGGATTAAATTTTACGCAATCTTAACTGTCAAAACGTCTTATCAAAAAATTGATAAACCGCCTTTTATATTGCTTGTTCTTGATGTAACCCACATAAAATGGTTGAAAAATCATAAATTCCTATTCAGTACCCTTAGTTCTCATAACAATTACTTACAAAATAACTATAACATTGATGGAAAAACAGAGCTTTATTCAGTTCAAAACATTAAAAATTAGTATTAGGTAATATTGTTGTCCATGACTTAATTGTTTACTTTATAATAAATCTGTGCATGTACTTACGTGGTGTTTACTTGAATTGCGCAGGTGAGCAGGTTCGCATCAAGAGCTACAACAAGAGCGGCGAGTGGTGCGAGGCGCACACGCTGGGTGGCGGAGTGGGCTGGGTGCCCAGCAATTACGTCACGCCCGTCAACTCGTTGGAGAAGCACTCGTGGTACCACGGACCCATCTCGCGCAATGCCGCCGAGTACCTGCTCTCCTCCGGCATCAACGGCAGCTTCCTGGTTAGTCACGCAGCCTATCACAATAAATTGTTGAACTTTACTGTCCACTCCAGCAAATATTGGCCTATAGTAACCTATGCGCTGGGCAAGTGTACTGATGTTTGCAGAGCATATCCGATGATGCTACTGTCTATCATTGGCCTGGGGTATTGACTCTGGTAAAGTTAGATACTTTAATTTATAAATAATTATGAATTGTATCTGGCCAAGTGTATTGAAAAGGAGAGTGGCCAGTCTGTCTATATGGGGCTCCGTTTAGTGTAGTCACTAGACACAATATCATTTATATTATGAGCATGAAATAGTATTCATAATACATTCAATACATTGACTGAGTTGATCGAAATCATTTGTAGGATTCATATTTTTATTTTTAATAATCAAAAACGATTATATTACAATACTAGTTGTGCCCGCGACTTCGTCTGCGTAGAAGTCTGAGATCAACATTACTAGCTCAACTGAAATTAGGTGGGTTATTTTTAAACATTTATAAATGATAAAATAATGAATCTTTCTTTCAAAAACTAAACGCTACTCCGAGATGCGCACAATATTTGTCTATAATAGTCAACCACATTGAGTCAGTACTTTTTAGGTGCGGTGTGCACAAACAAACAGACAAAAATTTAAAAAATTATCGATATGATTTCTATTGGTTACCCATTAACACACCGCAATTATTTTTTTAAATATTTACGTCAAGGTTTATTCAGACTAACCATATTTTCAATACATTCAAGTCGTCCATATATTCAATGTATTCCTTGATAGGATTGCGTTTTGTTACCTTTTGTAAATGTTTAATTGCCTAGTATCGCATTTACTGGCGGAATTACCTTCACATTTAATGAAGTAGAGTACGTGAAGGGTTGCTGTTCATGGATTGAGTATTCTAAATCTGAAACATTAGAAAATACGTCTATTATTCAGAGGGTAAAATAATAAAGAATAATAAACAATAACAGCTGAAATTAAAATGCAAGAGACAGATTAAATAAATGATAATTTGATGTACTGCAATATATATACTGCAATTTACTGACTAATAATTCATCACAAAACTGCTTCACCAGTGTAGTGGTCGCTAACGCTGAGTAGAGCGTGAAGTCCTGGGTTCGATACCTATGACCAAGGGTTACGGCCACTCTGTTTACAATTGTGCCTTTTTAGAGCTAGCGCACGCCAACGAAATGTTGGCGAAGCAACTAATTTAGTGCCAATTTGAATTCAACATAATTTGCTTCTTCTACATACGACTGGAATTGGAATAGCGAAACACAAACAAAGCAATATCGCATTAAATGGTTTAAAGAGCGGCCGAGCGGTCATAATCGTCCAAAAGAGGAGAGCGCCAGTGTATCCATGAGAAAAAAAGTACCGTGTTTTAAGCTAAAAATGCCTTGTTTCAAACCGAGAAATACCGTGTAAGTAAATACCGTGTAAGTAAATACCGTGTAAGTAAATACCGTGTAAGTAAATACCGTGTAAGTAAATACCGTGTAAGTAAATACCGTGTAAGTAAATTACCTTGCAATTTTATAATTAAAAGCTATTAGTTAAATTACGATTTTATTACAACTTACAAACAAATGGTAGGTAGGTAAATAAAAATGTAATTTTTCGATTTCATCTTCGTATATTTTTTGGTTCATGCGAGACATGTTTGCATTCGGTACAAAACTTGCACAGTTTGTTCAATGTCTTAAAATGTATTGCTGAGTAAAGATGTTACCTTTAATTGTCTTTGTTAGTAGTTTGATTCGCTTTTTAGTCTTTATATCGTTGATTAGTCCTTTTTTGATAAGGTCAAGTGAATACAAAATTGCCATAGACCGTAGATTGGGCTAATGCTAATAGGGTCGCACCGTATTACATAGGATTTCATAACGTCATGGGTGAAATTTGGGTACGCTTGCCCTTTCAGAGAATACATGCGTGACTTGTATTTATAATTCAACACATTCCTTCCTTAGGTTGTCTTTAGACGTAATTTAGAACTATTTAAAAGCCTCTTTAGTGCTTAATTTGATGTGTTATATTGGTGACCGTGGTGTGTGACGTGTTGCAGGTGCGCGAGTCGGAGTCGAGTCCGGGCCAGCGGAGTATTTCTCTACGGTATGAAGGACGAGTCTATCACTACCGAATTAACGAGGACTCCGACGGAAAGGTACGCCTATCACCTGACCATTTCAGCTTATTTTTATTTCGACCTATTTAGATTATCGTAGGCCATTGCTTTAAAAAAGAGAAGTAATGGCAGTCTTGATCATGGAGAGCGATTTAGTGCTCTCATACCGGTGATGCAGTTACTCAATAGCGCTTTATTTAGTGCTCTCATACCGGTGATGCAGTTACTCAATAGCGCTTTATTTAGTGCTCTCATACCGGTGATGCAGTTACTCAATAGCGCTTTATTTAGTGCTCTCATACCGGTGATGCAGTTACTCAATAGCGCTTTATTTAGTGCTCTCATACCGGTGATGCAGTTACTCAATAGCGCTTTATTTAGTGCTCTCATACCGGTGATGCAGTTACTCAATAGCGCTTTATTTATCCCTCTTGTAGTATATTTACCTGGGATCAATAATAGTACTAGATTAAGGATCAGGAATAAACATAAGTCGCTCAAGTGGCCACGTTTGCACACACTTATACATTTATATTTCTTACTACGAAATATAGGAAAAAGTTTAATAATTTTAAAAACTTCAATTTATTATAAACCTTAACACTCAAACATAAAGTTTAATTACGATTGCAAAATATTTAAGTTCTCTCTCATCAGAGAAAGATTAAAACAAAATACACTTGAAAATAAAAAGGCATTTTTAAATAAGTACAAAATATTTTTTCTAAAATGAAACTTAAATTCTAAATGAAAAAAAATATAATCAACCTAAAAAACATGGACAATAATAGTACAATAGTTAATTAAGACATTGATGATGTGCAGGTTGGCTTATTGTAATCAAACCATATGGTTTGATGATGCACCCATTTTATAATATTATAAAATGGGTGCGTGTTTACATATGTACGCGATTTAGAAGCTATAAAAAATATTTGTATTGAATCAATTTGGTTTACATCAAATTATTTTTTCATTTAAATTAAATTGCAAATAAGAGTGTATGGTAAACAACCGTGACTGAAGGTGCGTGCGAGGTGGATGCTTTAAATAATGTATCTGGACAATCGTAATCTGTCTTTTTCAACGTAATGTATGTTTAATTAACTTTAAACAGATTCAGCTTGTTATAAAGCTATTTTTTAAAATCCATTTTTATTTGAGCGGTTTTTTTTACAAATATATTATATTGTAATCTTACATCAATGATTTTTTCTATAATTAGTTTCATCAAGCTTATTTTATGGTTGTGTTCGTTTGCCCCAGAAAACACATCTTTTCAATATATGCGTTTAAATGCACAGCGAAATGGGTCGCAAAGAAATCTACACACAAAAATAACATAAAGAAATAATACTACTCCATGCATTCTCTATTCCAGACAGTTCCAATGTTTGTTACAATAGTTGGCGCGTTCTCAGAAACATTGGTCAAACAATCATAATATTTGCTAATTGATTTATATTTACTATTTAATTCTGTTTTTATTTTATGAAAAGTACTTAATGATACATATAAACTTACCGAAAAAAATATAATTCTTCCAAAACCTTGGTGTTACCACAGTATAAAGAAGTACAGTAGAGCCTTTGATCTCGTAGTAAAAGCCGAAAACGTCTAGACAATGTCGCGGATGGGTATAAAGGCTAGGGTTGTTACAACTCAATAGTAGTCAATAATATAGTAAACAGTTTGACTCACTGCAGAGGGGTTTCGCGCAGAAGATCTGCAAAGCATACCGCACGGTATCTCTGACATCGGCACTCATTCTGTCGGAGCAACTACCTCTGGACCTCCGGGTTCTTGAGGCGGCAACCCTTTTCAACATCAAGAAGGGTCATTCCCGGGAGATCCTCCCACAGGACAGCGAACTAGAGCGCAAAGTGGATTTTTCTCAGAATCCCCATCCATCGCTACTCATAACAACGGAGTACGCGCGCCTAGAGGACATGGAACCCGAAACCCTCACAGCCAACCAAGTAGTCGGTCCCCAAATATACACCGACGGCAGCAAGATAGAGGGGAAAGTCGGAGCTGCTTTAACTTGGTGGGAGGACGGCAGGGAATCCACGTCTAACACCTTCGGCCTGGAGCCTCACAACACTGTCTTCCAATCGGAAATGTACGCTCTCTTTAGAGCTGTCGGGATGGCAAGGGAAACAAAGGCGGCCTCCATCAACATTCTGAGCGACTCAAGATCGTCGCTCGATCTGTTGAGGAGTCCGTCCGTCACTCACCCCCTGGCACTCGAAATCAAGAGATGTGTGCGCGAGATCAGAGAGCAGGGCAGAGTTGTGAGACTCTTCTGGCTCAGGGCCCATGTGGGAACGGCCGGGAATGAGAGAGCAGACGAGCTAGCCAAGATGGCAGCTCTAAACACATCCGCAGACAAAATTACACACTACAACAAGGTCCCCGTATCGTTTGTGAGAAGACAGATACGGGAGGGGACTATCAGAAAGTGGCAGGCGCGCTACGAATCCTCCAGCACAGGATCGGTCACTAAAGTGTTCTTCCCAGACGTCCTAGCGGCGAAGAGAACACTTAGAGACGTCAAATTAACACCTGTCCATGTGCAGGTCCTAACAGGACACGGAGGATTCTCAGCATACCTCCACCGCTTCCACCTCAAAGATAGTCCCTCATGCGTCTGCGATCCCAGCTGCGATGAAACGGTGTGGCACTTGCTCTTCGAATGTCCAAGATTCGGTCTGGAAAGGATGGAGCTGGAAATCAAGATCCAAACCCAGCTCAACCAGTCCACACTACATAAAATCATGGAGAGACAGGACACCAGGAAACCTTTCTTGGCATTCGCGAGCAAAGCCGCCCTAGTCGCAGCAGCAGCCAACAAAACAGGCGCAACCCATCCAACACAAACCTTAACACAACTGCCATCTGCAAACCCAAACCCAAACCAAACACCAACAGCAACACCACAAAACGCAACCCACACACCACAAATAACACTCACCACAACACTAACCACAACACAAATCACAAACACTATACAAAACACAAACGTAAACAGCGGCCAACAGCCAGTAGCACCAGCAGTCAGCCAACAACCACCTCCTAGCACCATGCCTATAACTCAACTCTTGGCATGCGGAGGGATCGGAGTCCCTGGCGTCAGACTGCGAGGCGTGGCCCTGTTTATGAACAGGCAGGAAGAGAGGCTCGGCTTAAGCTTCTGCATAGGCACCCGCCGCGTCGGAGCCCGTCAACGCGTAACAATATCACCAGGTCTTGCCGCTCTGATAAACGGGAGCACCACAAAAACGAGCATGACAGCCAGCAAGTATACTGCATTGCCCCAAGTGGAAGTCGCCAGTCACCGGTGCCGTCTAGTGCGATCACAAGAAAAGACGATCGCACTATTCGAGTGGGGAGAGGAGACTCCTTTTGCTCAGGTAAGCTCAGTGCTCCAACAAATCAGAGAGGCAGGAGAGGGCACGGTAGTCACAGCCCGCACAATAAGCGTTGACGCAATGATGGTCGGGGGGAGAGGAGGGAAGTCACAGATCGTTTCGGCTGTATAAGAGCCTCAGAACATCATGAGGTGGTCGGCCGTGGTCGTCTACGAGGACAGGGGGGAAACTCTGAGTTTCCTCAAAGTTCCCAAGGACGATACAGTCGCCGCGACAAACCCGTCAACCAGCCCGGCTACTCAGAGTGGCTCAGAGAGGCTGCAGTAGAAGGCGGCAGCCGAAAAAGCCGCAGCTAGCCAGCACAGCATCAGCCCGCAGGAGAAGACACAGTCGAGAAGTCGCCTGAAAGCATTCGGCACTTTCCTCCAGGCATTGCTCCCAAATCAAAGCAAACCATCAAGGCAAGAGTCAGCCACGGAAAGCTTCTTCAGAGTACGCCCAAGAGAGATGAAACAGCAGGAGCCCATCGCAACAAGGGCCGATAAAGGGCAAGTCATCCCACCATCTCTCGCACCTACGTCGGGCCCCACGGACCACGTGAAGAGCGCCTTCCTCGAATACCTTGCAATAGTGACAGCGACCAGGGAGGTCAACCTCACGACTTGCAGGAAGATCCATCAGTCCTTCCAACTAAATATTGAAGGACTGTTAAGGGTAAGGCTAGAGGAAGCCGAGGCAGCGGTATATGACAACGTCAAATCCGAAGTCATCATAGGAAAAATGACGGGGTCATACATGGCAGCCTATAGCGCGTCAAGTGGCTTCGTGGCATTGAATGAAGTGGAGACGGAGAGCTCGGGCAAGCCGAAGTTCAAAACACCCGACGACGACCCGATAGTGATTACCGCCAAATGCACCAGAATCATGGTGGACGACAGGATCCTCAAAATGGCGCAATCCATTCTGGGGACCTCAGATGTCGCAGCATCAGAGGAAAGTTGGGCGGTACCCAGTATCAGGTGGATAAACGGAGTCCCGGGATGTGGCAAGTCAACCTGGATTGTCAAAAACTTCGATGGGGAGAAGGACGTGGTAGTCACCACCACAACTGAAGCCGCTAAAGATCTCCGAGAGAAGCTTGCGCGCCGCTTAGGAGATCTCGCAAGACTCAAGGGGCGCACTATGGCCTCAATCTTAGCCAACGGGTTCAAGAAGTCAAATAGGTGCTACCGCCTCACGGTAGACGAGGCTCTTATGAACCACGTTGGGGCTATAGTCATGGCGGCAAAGTTGTCTGGTGCAAGCGAGATTGTCCTCATCGGAGACGTAAACCAGCTACCATTCTTGGACAGAGAGAACCTCTTCAAGCTAAGGTATACCCGCCCAAATTTGGTAGCCACCTTCACGCAACAGTTGCCTTGTACACACAGCTGCCCGATGGACGTGGCTTTTGCTCTGAGCGAGATATACTCCGGTATATACTCCTCCAAGTCGACACTGTCGTACGCTCACTCCCTGAAGGTGGAAAGGTTCACAGGTGCGCAAATACCGCATATCGCCCAAAACACCCTATTCCTGGTTCATACTCAAGATGAGAAGTCTTCTCTTGTAAACCAGGGATACGGCACCGGCGAAGGGTCGCGCGTCTTAACCATACACGAGACTCAGGGACTGAGATACGACCATGTCATTGTCATAAACACCAAGACAAAGAGGCTCAAGATCCACGACAGCGTTTCCCATGCGGTAGTGGCGATATCAAGACACACAGTCAGCTGCGTCTATTACACCGACGACGCCGATGACGCCACAGGCCGCTTCGCAAAACGAGCAATGGGTGCACCAACCAAAACGGTCGTCGACTACAACCTAAAGACGGCCATGCAGCACCGAGACGCAGCAGTCGTGGAAGCTCTGCTCAAAGCCGCGAAATCCCTGGCTGGCAAATCCAAAAATCCCTAACCAACACCTTGTAATAAAAATGCCTAAATACCAACTCCAACAACCTAAATGTGTAAAAATAAAATAAAAATAAAATTGTAATAAATGTAATAATGCCCTCAGTATCCCGGTATCTCCATGAGAGATACCAAGAAATCAAACAAACTATAACATAATTATGTTGATGATGCATTCTGCGTTATCAACTATAGCATGTAAAATTAAAATCATTAAATAATATTTATAGTAGTAATATAGTCTTAAGTGTGTGTGCTGATGCAGGCATCGACTCTATTGAGTCGGCGCATGCATCAGCGCATAGCTAAGTTATACCTGCATGTCAAAATGATGCCTGCCGGTACATGCATCGACTTTATTGAGTCAATGCATGTACCACCAGTAACCACGAAATAATGTAAATGTGTATATAAAAAAAAAAAACAATAATAATAATATTAAATAAGTAAACATATATATAATGTGATGGACTCGCATAGCTTAAGTAGAATAAGTAATATTTATAGTAATATAAATAATACATGTTGTATTTCCGATACAGGAGTATCAAATAAGTAAAATAAAATAAAGTAAACAATTAAATAACAGCAAAAAAGAGCGCGGACGAAATGTCTGCGGTGAATAAACTCATTTAAAAAAAAAAGAAAAATAATAATATAGTAATAATCATTTATATAAGTATGTTAGATCAATTTTGCTATCAACTTTTTAGTAACAATTGTTCATTCATCAATGTCTCATGGCTACGCTACATGGATAATTATTATTTCGTTTATTCATCAACTTACATACTAATTACATTTTTAAATATTTCTATAAAATTATAAAAAAACATTAAAAAATATAAAAGATAGTAGCCCACCGGCATCGGGAACAGGGTCCAAGCTACCGGTGGTCAGGGCCTCAGAGAGAGGAACTTCCTGACAATACGTGTCGTGTCCAGAAGAACCGCTTTATGTATCAAGCCCTTGACCCAACTGCCCAACGAGAGCCTCATGAGATGTTGGTCGAGGCTCTTGGCTATTAAGCCTTTGGCCGTAATGACTATCGGCACAACAACTGCTGAGTCAACCTCCCACATGTCGACAACCTCGTGTGCCAAGTCTTGATATTTAATTTCTTTATCTTTCTCGGCTTTCACAAGGTTCTTTGGTTTCAATACCAGCACTCCAACAGTCCACTTGTCCATAATCACGCGTTGCAGATTCACCAGGACTATTTTCGTAAACTAAAAGTAAAGCAATTGACATCGAGTTCATTTTAGGGATGGGTGACCGAGGGATCAGCTTAGGGAGCCCATGTCGGCGGTTTCTTAAAGGGGACCCAAAATTTTGGTTATTTTGATGTATGACTCACCGTTTCAAAGATATTATTAAGAATTCATAAATTATTAATTAAATTATTGCATGGATTAAAATTACACTTCCATAGAGTAATACCTCTCTTAAATTCTTATTAGGCTTATATCTTACGCCCGCCATTTTGTTTACCTTGGTATTTTTGCCTACGCAAATAATATCAGTTCTTTCTTTCATAATACAAAATGTTCACAGTACACTTTAAAATAATATTAATAATAGGTATTTACCTTTCTTTGGTGTGCGGGAATTGATGAAAACGCAGATCCTTGTTAACACGAGAAGATGATTTGCAATCTCTCACAGAACAAGTCGTATGTACCATTTTTACAACGTAATTACCTATCACTTTCAATCATATACCTACATATAATATAAAATAACTACAAACATTAAAACATGCGCGCAACAACCCCTAAAGACGTGTCCCGAGCTACTAACAAGATGGCGTGTGTAACTCGGGCTCGCTCTTCCCGCGTTTCGTCCCTTGCCCCCCGCACGATTGACCTGCCTAGACGTCTTCGTCGAACGACTGTATAGATTATTAGACTGTGGTGTTACGGTGGTTATTTACACAATTTTTGAACGCGCACTGTGTATTTTGCCGTCTTAAAGTTGGCTATCGTTGCAACACACTAATTTGAAATGAGACCACAAAAGTATATGTGCTCTTATTTTTCGGGACGTTTTTGAAGCGCTTATCGGGAATCTAGTACTATTATTGATCGAAGATTTTTACTGACTCTTGTCGGTATATGTTAGATGTTGTGCACTATTCCATCTAGACTGCCTGACTGACTGACTAGACTGCGCGTGTGCGAGCGATACCGTAGCTTGTGTAGTCAGTAGTGTACCTGATAATAATAGGCAGAGTAACGTTTTACTTAGACTGACGTTTATTGAGTAAGTTGTACAAGAGTTCAAGCAGATGGCGCTAGTAGCCACATTTATATTATTTTGTTACAATATTAACACCTCCGCTTAACAAAATCATACATACTCTGAAACAGGTAATATACCAAGCTTTTTTGCAAAATATTTATGCTTTACAGATCCCAAACTTTTTGTAAAAATATATGCAGGCATCTCAGTAGTTTCTAGATAATCAATTTTTACAAACTTATTTGCAACTGCTTCTCTCACAAAATGGTACCTAACGTCTATATGTTTAGACTTTCTATGATATACTGGATTCAAAATTAGTTTTTGTGCACTTTGACAATCATTATATAAAGTTATTGTTTCTGAAAGACCTATAATTTCAAATAATAAATTATTTAAATAGATAGCTTCTTTACTAGCTTCTGACATAGCAATATATTCAGCTTCTGTTGAGGACAGTGCTACATTTCTTTGTTTTCTGCATTCAAATGAAATAACTGATCCTGACAATTTAAAACTAAAACCAGAAAAAGATTTTCTATTATTTGAATCTGAACCCCAATCTGCGTCAGCATATCCCTCAATACAAGATTTATCTTTTGTGAAAACAAGACCATAATTTTTAGTTCCTTTTAAATACTTTAAGATTATTTTTAAGTGTTTCCAATGAGATTCATCATATGAATTATTAAACTGACTGAGATAACAGACACTATAAGCAATATCTGGTCTGGTTAGAACAGCTAAATACATAAGGTTACCTATCAGTTGTCTATATGGAAATATTTTATCACAACAATTCTGAGATTTTTCTAAACTTAAATTAATCTCCATTGGAGTTACAGCAGTTTTACAATCTGACATATTATATCTTTTTAATAAACTTTCTATATATTGCTCTTGATCAACAGTTATTACATTTACAGACATATTTACTCTTAAGCCTAAACACTGCTTAATTTGACCCAAATCTTTAATTTGAAATTTACAACTCAACTCATGTATTAACTGATTAGTTGCCATTTTACAGTTTGAAAAAAACAAAAAAAATCATCTACAAACAATGCTATTATAACTTTAACATTTCCTTCAAATTTTGTGAACAAACAAGGTTCATATTTGGATTTAAAATATCCTAAAGCCACGAGGTCATCATTGACCCTCTGATACCAAGCACGTGATGATTGTTTAAGTCCATAGAGGGCACGTTTAAGCTTTAATACTTTGTTATCATCACTACTGTCTTTGTAAGTTATGGGTTTTTGCATATATACAGATTCATTCAAAAAACCATTTAAGAAGGCTGTAGTAACATCTAGATGACGTATGTCTAAACTTAGTTTTGCTGCTAAAGAAAATAATAATCTTAAAAGTTGTATATCGGAGCACAGGAGAAAAAGTTTCATGATAATCTATACCAGCTTTCTGTGAAAAACCTTTTGCTACTAGTCTCGCACGATAACGCAGTTTACCAGCATTATCATTTTTTTTAAACACCCATTTGCACTGCACTACTGTAGTGTCATGAGGTCTATCAACAAGCTCCCATGCATCATTTTTCTTGAAAGATTTCAGTTCCTCCTCCATGCTTGCTCTCCAAAATTTATTTTCAGGTCCATTTAAAGCTTCCTCGAGTGTAATATCTGTTAGATTTTGATCTTCCGGCTCGAAGAAGCTTCTGGAATATATGTGGTATCATTATCTTCACATTCAACATCAGTATCTGTGTTATCTATATTTCTGTTTTCCTCTTCTTCCTCATATTTTTCTTCCTCCGCTGAAGCTGCGAACTCAATGGGAATATTTACTGTGCTTTCTCCTGTTTCCATTATAATGATGTCTCTGCTAGTCGTGACAGAGTTATTTTCTGGGTCATAAACCCTATAACCTTTCACATTTGCTGCATAGCCAACCAAAATAAGTTCTTTAGCCTTCACATCCCATTTTAAGCGCTTTTCTTTTGGAATGTACATCATGACTTTACTTCCAAAAATACGAACGTGACTTAAGTTGGGCTTGCTCCCTGTCCAGGCTTCATATGGAGTCATATTATTTAATCCGGTAACAACTGACCGATTTCTTAAATATACAGAGGTATTTACGGCTTCTGCCTAAAACTTTTTATGTAGACCAGCATCAAAAATTAGACATCTTGCCTTCTCAACTAATGACCTATTCATTCTTTCACACACACCGTTTTGTTGAGGCGTGTAGGCATTAGTTTTCTGATGTATTATACCTTGTTGCTTTAGATATTTATCAAATTCTTGACTGCAGAACTCACCTCCATTGTCTGTTCTTAGAATTTTAATTTTCCTGTCTTTTTGTTTTTCTACCATTGACTGAAATTCTTTAAAAAACTTAAATACCTCACACTTTGTTTTCGTGAAATATATAAAAGCCATTCTGCTGTAGTCATCCACAAACAATTCATAGTATCTGGATCCTCCAATGGACAAATGTTCCATGGGACCGCACACATCCGAGTGTACCAGTTCTAAAACATCCTGTGTCTTTGTTGAGCTAGGCTGAAAGGGTTGTCTAGCCTCCCTCCCCTTACAGCACGCAGTACACTTAGATTTGTCTATGTCTGCTATATCTGTGTATGATATACCTTCAGCAGCTCCATTCTTCATTTTGTTTAAACTAGTACTGTTGATGTGTCCCAACCGTCGATGCCAAGTTTCACTTGATGCCTTCGCTGTGGCTGCCAATAACTGTTCTGTTTTCTTAGTATATAATCTGTACACACCTTTTACTAATTCTGCTATTCCAACTAGAGTTCTTTGTTGATTATAAATATAGCAAATTTTCTCTTTAAAAACTACATTATTGCCATTCTTAATCAACTGGCTCACTGAAAGTAAGTTTGTAGTTAAACTTGGTATGCACAATACATCTGAAACTGTGATGTCATATTCTTCACCATTTGCAACTGTAATGATGTTTACATCACCAGAACACAGCACGGGGACACATGTTTTGTTCGCAACAATAATCTCTTTGGTTTCATGTTCATATGATGGATTCACAACATATTTTTGTTTCGCTGTCATGTGTTTGCTGGCCCCGCTATCAATATACCAATCTTCGCAGTTAAATTTTCCACTTAAAAAAATAGCACTAAAGGCGTTGGATTGTTTTCTTTTGCTTGTTTCGGTACCAGGACATTGATTTTTGTAGTGTCCCGTTTACTTACACTTATAGCATTTTATGATTTTAACAGCTTTTGATGTTTCTTCCGTCACATGTTTATGGTCATTTTTTGAGGTATGACCATATTTCATATGTTGTGTACTTTTCGCAACAAAAGCTTTCTCCGAATCCGAAACAGTTCCAACTTCACTACACATGTCCAACAGTTTTGATTTAATGACGTCAGCACTAACATCTATTCCCGAATGTTCTATAGCCATTATCATCGGACTATATTTTTCGGGTAATCCTGCTAACATTTATGCACCAATCCACTCATCTGTTATTTTGAAGCCTGTACCTTGAAGTCTCTGACTTGTTTCAACAATTTGAGTAACATACTGGGTCATCGAGTCACAATTTTCAAGTCGAATGTTGATGAGTTTACGCAACAAGCCAATCTTTCTTGTATAGCCGGTGTCATCAAACATATTCTTCAACTTGTTCCATAAATCATAGGTTGTTGCTGCGTGTTTTATGTGTACATAAAGTGATGGGTCTATTGTTAATACTAGTTTCGCCTTAGCTTTTGCATCTTCATTTGTTTGGCTTGTCGTAGGTGATACCGGTAACCTCTCAGTAATGGCCGATGCCATGTTTTCTAACACCAACACATTTTGCTCTGCAAAACACCAATCCTCATAGTTCTCGCGCCCTTTCAGCTTTGGAATGTTAGCGATGTAGTTCGTCGTCATTTTCACACAAAACCACACAGTACTACACGTTCTGTCTATTAAATTTGCGTTCGCCCATAACCTGATAATAATAGGCAGAGTAACGTTTTACTTAGACTGACGTTTATTGATTTAAAAAAAAATCCATCATATATCTGACGTTTATTGAGTAAGTTGTACAAGAGTTAAAGCAGATGGCGCTAGTAGCCACATTTATATTATTTAGTTACAATATTCACAGTACCAGCGTGTGTGTGTTGTAGGTGTACGTGACGTCAGAGTCGAAGTTCGGCACGCTGGCGGAGCTGGTGCACCACCACTCGGTGGTGGGTGACGGGCTCATCACGCAATTGCTGTACCCGGCGCCCAAGCGCAACAAGCCCACGGTGTTCCCGCTGGCGCCACCTGACCACTGGGAGATCGACCGCACCGACATCGTCATGAAGCACAAGCTGGGCGGCGGCCAGTACGGTGACGTTTACGAGGCCGCCTGGAAGCGCGGCAACATCACCGTTAGTACATCATATCTCCTAACACCTCTAACTGTTTCATAAAGGCCAAACAGCAAAATGGCACGTTCAATTTTAAACAATATATTATTAAAAAATGCTAGTACCTATCTAATCTATCTAATAATAATAATATTTATTTATTTATTTATTTATTCTTCAGAAAGCTTACAGTATACCTAGTCTTGCCATAAATATTGTCACGAAGAATTTTTTTTATTGCAGAGTATATTTATTACTTCTACAGTGTGTTAGTTTAATACATAAATAAAAAACAATTTAAAATATAAAAAAGCTTATTCGAAGTGGTCTCCATTGGCTGCAATACAGTCCTTTAAACGTTGAGGCCAGTTATCAGTAGAAGCACGCACTCTTTCCATGGGAAAATTCTTCATTGCCAATCGTATGGATTGTTTTAGGGACTCCAAATTATCATGGCGTTTAGAGCAAGCCGTACTCTCTAAAACTGACCATAAATCATAATCCAGCGGATTAAGATCGGGACTAGACGACGGCCAGTCTTCAGCTCTGATGAAGTCCGAAACGTTCACTTCCAACCAAGACTGCGTGGACCGAGCTTTATGACCCGGCGCCGAGTCTTGTTGGAAAGACCATACTTGGTTATTGAACATGGTGTTGTTAAGGGGCTTAACTACCTTCTCAAGAATGGTATCTTGATACACTTGTGCCGATGTTTTGATACCTTTTTCACAAAATCTTTCCATGGGAAAATTCTTCATTGCCAATCGTATGGATTGTTTTAGGGACTTCAAATTATCATGGCGTTTAGAGCAAGCCGTACTCTCTAAAACTGACCATAAATCATAATCCAGCGGATTAAGATCGGGACTAGACGACGGCCAGTCTTCAGCTCTGATGAAGTCCGAAACGTTCACTTCCAACCAAGACTGCGTGGACCGAGCTTTATGACCCGGCGCCGAGTCTTGTTGGAAGGACCATACTTGGTTATTGAACATGGTGTTGTTAAGGGGCTTAACTACCTTCTCAAGAATGGTATCTTGATACACTTGTGCCGATGTTTTGATACCTTTTTCACAAAAATATGGCTCAGTCACTCCTTCATAGCTAACACCTCACCAAACCATCATTGAAGTCGGATAATGCCCACGTTGCACTCTGTCGACTAATTGGGAACCTTCCTTAGAGCTTTGAGCATAAATACGGTCATTTTGTTTGTTAAAATGTTGCTCAATTGTAAAGATTTTCTCATCCGTAAACAAAAAATTCTGTGACTTCCCTTTGCGTACCGCTTCAGTAGCTGTTTCGATTTTAGCACCCTATTCGTTTTTAAATTATCAGTTAAATAATATCATCTCGTAATCATATCGTACTTGTTACTTCCCACGCAACTCGTGCTTCTCGCCAAATTTAGTGAACTCATAACAAAATGTTCAACATGCGGTATCCATAGGGGGTAATCTGTGTCTTGTCTTTAGTAGCGTTTGTCGTTTATTTAAACAGCCAATCAGTAGTTCTTGTCAAATAGAAGGGTTATAAGAAATAATCTTTTTTTTTATTTATAATTATGTCGTATTGAAATGAACAGACTACATTTTACGTGTTGTTTGTTGTAAGGTGGCGGTGAAGACCCTGAAGGACGACACGATGGCGCTGAAGGACTTCCTGGAGGAGGCCGCCATCATGAAGGAGATGCGGCACCCCAACCTGGTGCAGCTGCTGGGCGTATGCACGCGCGAGCCGCCCTTCTATATCATCACTGAGTTCATGTCGCGTGGTAACCTGTTGGATTACCTGCGCACCGGCAGCCGTGACTGCGTTCCCGGCGCCGTCGTGCTCATGTACATGGCCACGCAGATCGCCTCCGGAATGAGCTACCTCGAGAGCCGCTCCTTTATACACAGGTGACATACCCCTCCGCATCTACCACTCGGGAGACCAGCTTACAACTATAGGTACCAAAACAATCATAATGATCAAAACAACTTACCAACGACGATGCGTGCTAGAAAATAATTTTATTAACATCAATATTGCCTATGTGTTTCGTATACATGTATCGTATCGTATACAAACCAAGAAATATTCCACTACTTTAGCACAAAGTGTAAAATAAATGCAATGTACAAATACACGAAGATGGCTCGTGTTTCTTCAAATTTTGCAATAATATCATAGTTATAATTTGACAATGCCGGTGACAAGCCAAGATAAATGGGTTACTTGAGCCTGTGTCGAACATAGTTCATGTCATAGTATCATAAATGGGTTACTTGAGCCTGTGTCGAACATAGTTCATGTCATGGTATCATGAATGGGTTACTTGAGCCTGTGTCGAACATAGTTCATGTCATGGTATCATAAATGGGTTACTTGAGCCTGTGTCGAACATATTTCATGTCATGGTATTATAAATGGGTTACTTGAGCCTGTGTCGAACATATTTCATGTCATGGTATCATAAATGGGTTACTTGAGCCTGTGTCGAACATAGTTCATGTCATGGTATTATGAAACAAGGTAGTTTCTTCCCGTGACAGCTAGATAACATGTCTGTACGTTAATACGTCATAGCTACTGATGAACCAATAGCTTCGGCTTTTGTTGTCAAATTTTGTTGTTATTAGTGGGAAAATATCACCAATGGTAACGTACTACAGTCCACCTCCGGAAGAAAATACCTTGTTTTTTATTATAAATGTCATGGTTCGTGTAATCATTATTGCACTTGTTATGATTCGAGTATGACTCAAAGCCGGGCTAAAATAATAACATCATATATTTTTCGGATAATCCGTCGTGTCTAACTACCTACCTTCAAGTGGAAGGACTCCCAGTTAGAGTTAAAGGTTAGTGGCATAATTGATTAAAGATTAAGTGACTAACGACCTGTTTTTTACGGTTACCCGTTGATTACAAAATAGTACCTATACCCTAAATCTTTAATTCAGATAATTTATGTAAACAAAGAAACGTCAAGAAATGTTACTACCAAAATGACAAGACAGTGGTGCAAAATATTTTATCATATTTTAATTTTTACTAAGTATTTTATATCTATATCTATGCTAATATTATAAAGAGGAAAGATTTGTATTTTTGTATGTAACGAATAAACTTAAAAACTACTGGACCTACCTACTTAGAAAGCTACATTATCACTGAGTAACATAGGCTACGGGTAGAGCCGTGAGGTCACAGCTAGTCATCTACAAAATTAAAAAAGATACCCTAGCCAAACATTGTGTAGTGTCGGAGACGCGGCTTATGTGCCCTTCTAAGTCAACTGCTAGACGTAGACCTCCCAAAATCGATTTTCACCCGGAACAGTTTACAACCGTTTCCATCCATCATGTGGCGACACATGCTACTTATAATATGAATCTATGAATGAGAATTGTAATGTGTGTTGTTGAAGATGTAAGTAGCTAAATAAAATTTCTTAGCGTTCACGCTAAAATACGTGATTGCCATCTACAGATGGCAATCTAAATTAAGAGGCCCAGAAATTAGCTACGAGTTTAGCGTTATCAGTAGCGTCCATTAGTTCCTGTAACGTGCAGGTATCAGGGCTAGCAGGGCATGTCAGGTGTCTCATGGTTTGTGGAACAGCACCACATTTATACTCCAAGCTGAAATAGTCTATGAATTTCCACCTGAGCAGGTTTTTCTTGCTTCAACCAACCATTTCTTAAACCACACATACATCAGTCATTTAAAATTACATGAATCTGATTTCAAATCCGATTAGGTTTAGCTATTAAGAAATATTTTATTTATGATGTATTTCAATCTGAATAACTATCGGTTTCGGAATGGAATTCATTCAATTTTATGCTTCGATCAATAATAGTACTAGATCCCGATAAGCGCTTCAAAAACGGCCCGAAAAATAAGGGCACAAATATTTTTGTGCTGTTATTTCAAATTAGTATGTTCCAATGATAACCAACGTTAAGACGTCAAAAACATATATTACAAAAAATTTTAACCGACTTCAAAAAATAATAAAATAATTACCATATAAAATTAACAGTTTCAAAAGTCGGTGCTGATCCACGCTGAACCAAATTGAAGGCACCGACTTTTGAAACTGTTAATTTTATATGGTAATTATTTTATTCTTTTTGAAGTCGGTTTAAACTTTTTGTAAAAAATGTTTTTATTTTTTTCATTTTAGTGGTCTTAATTAAAACTTGGTTGGACCTACTAAAGACGCTGCTCGTAACATAATCACATCATCACAATATGCGTACTGTTCGTCATTGAGGAGTTCCATTGTCTATCTCCGAAGTTCTTCATCAGATCTTCACCAACTTCGAAGTATACCCTATCCATTAAAAAAAGAATCATCAAAATCGGTTCACAGTTGGCGAAAATATCGATGAACATACACAAAAAAAAAATACATACATACAGACGAACATAGTAACCTCCTCCTTTTTGGAAGTCGGTTAAAAATGCCGCAGTGCGCGTTCAAAAATTGTGTAGGTATACAACCACCCTAACACCAGAGTTTTTTGGAAAGAATAACTTTTTTCCGATAAGTTTATATCATTAAGTGTTTTTCATAAAATAAAAACTCAATTAAATAGTAAATATAAATCAATTAGCAAATATTACGATTGTTTGACCAACGTTTGTGACAACTCGCCAACTATTCTAACAAACATCGACTGTTCCGGAACAGGGAATGCATGGAGTAGTGTTGTTATTTTATATGTTATTTTTGTTTGTAGATTTCCTTGCGACCCATTTCGCTGTGTATTTAAACGCATACATTGAATAAGATGTGTTTTCTGGGCGAAACGAACACTGATGAAACGAATTATAGAAAAATTCATTGATGTAAGATAACATTATACAAGGTTAGTCGGAAAGGGGTACTAAGCCGAATGGGTGTTAAAGTACCTATAATAAGGGATAACTTTTGTCCTACAAGTTTCCCCAAAACTCGATGGTTTAAGAGAAATAGCTTTTCAAAGATTTCGTAAATAATATGCTATAATCTATCTGTCCATAGCTATGACCAGCTGTGTTTACTATTTAGGTCATATTTGGGGGTCACGGATTAGTAACTTAATTTTCTGAATTCATAACTAAAGCAGGTATGTTTTTTTTAAACTACCTATAAAGTAAAAATCTTTTTGCATGCAAATAAAAATTAACGAATTTTGAAATTTTAACACTTGCTTTAAAATAGTCATCAGTGATACTTTAAGTGGCCCGCGGCTTAGTACCCCCTTTCCGACTAACCTTGTATTTGTAAAAAAGAAACCGCTCAAATAAAAGTTGATTCTAAAAGACAGCTTTATAACAAGCTGAATCTGTTTAAAGGTAATTAAACATACATTCCGTTTAAACAGACAGATTACGATTGTCCAGATACATTATTTAAAGCATCCACCTCGCACGCACCTTCAGTCATGGTTGTTTACCATACACTCTTATTTGCAATTTAATTTGAAAAAATAATTTCATTTCAATCAAATTGATTTAATACAAATATTTTTTATAACTTCTAAATCGCGTACAGCGGGACAGGAGCGATACAGAACAGTGACGTCAAGTTCTTACAGAGATGCTCACAGTGCTATACCGTATTAGTTTACGATGTGTCAAAACCAAAGTCCCTAGCAAAACTGAATGAGTGGGTCGAGGAACTTCAAGTATATTCCACCAAAAAGAACATAGTCTGCTAGTTGTCGACAATAAGATTGACAAGCAAGGGATAAGGGGAGGAAAATGATGATGAACTTCTAAATCGCGTACATAAGTAAACACACCCGTTTTACTATACGGTTTGATTACAATAAGCCAACCCGCTAATAATTAATAGCAAAATAACTGTTATATTATTTTAGTACTACTATTTTTTTAAATCGGTCAAAAAACCTTCGCCTAAAAAAATATAATCTGCAACTCAGTCTTTCAGTACTTACTGTGTTACTATGTTCTCCTCAGAACTTCTGAGGACTGTGATCTGAGTTTCTGAATTTGAAATAAATATAATACCAAGAACTACGTCTAGTTCCAAAATAGAATACCTAAGCACGAAATTGTCTACATAATGATTTAAACTTAATTGTTTGGATTTTAAGTTTCAGTTTAGAATAAATATTTTTGTACCTACTTATTTAAAAACGATTTTTTATTTTCAAGTGATATTTAATTTTTTTTTGTTTTTACCTTTCTCTGATGACAGATGGACTTAAATATAAATATTTTGCAATCGTAATTAAACTTTATGTTTGAGTGTTAAGGTTTATAATAAACTGAAGTTGTTAATATTATTAAACGTTTTTCTATATTTCGTAGTAAGTACTGTATAATATTTTTTAAATGAATATACTTAAACGAAAATCTATCCTTTTTTCGCAATTTTTGTGAATTACCATTAAAAAGATATTTTTTGATCTGTTGTCCCCTTTGTGTACATAAATTATCATAATTAAATATTTGAGGTATAGTTTATGAAACTGTTGCATAATAGGGGTTATGAAAAACATGAGTGTGAGTTTAATAAATTAATCATCATCTTCCTGCCCTGGTCCCAAGTTACTTGGGGTCGGCGCAATATGTTTTTCTCTTCCACTCTTCCCTGTCAGCCGTCTCATTATCATTTACTCCCTTATCATTCATATCCTCCCTCACACAATCCATCCATCTTTTCTTAGGTCTCCCTCTCCTCCTCCTTTACTACCTATTAGTTTAATAAATTAATAGGTAGTAAAAAAACATTTTTAAAAACAAGCTTTTATTTAAATGCTCTAAAAAGAAGAAAATAAACTTTAAATTAAATATAACCCATTAATTTATTACATTATACAATTTATATGATATATAAGCTTGTCGCGAGATTTAGCTGTGTATATTTATTTTATCAAATACATAATTTACATTTTCTTAGAATTACTTGTGTCAAAATCAAATTACAATTATTGTATTCTTGTTTATATACACCGGTAAATCTCGCGATGACCTTTTATATCATGTAAATTTATTACATTACAATTTATAACATATATAAAGTGCATTTTGGTAAATGTTATACTGTGATTGCCTTATTTAACTAGATCGGGGAATGCTATTTTAGAACTATTCCTAAGCCTTCATCAATCTACATTTTGTGTGTCACATTTAGTGTGTCACATTTTATTTTAACGTATGCTTGACTGAAGCTGTCATTCAGACATTGAAAAGTAATCAATAGTAGATTGTTAACCAATGGATGAAAGTGATCCTCCATACGTCACACGTGATATTTTGTGGACGGAGGGCAGTTGGAGTGTCAAATTGATACTTTTGCCCGATACTAACTTACATTCCTGAATAGACAGTCAGTATTTGTAAATCTTAGTTTGATATTCAAGTTAGTTTTCTTCCCTACGGAGAAAAAGAGCCACTTTCTACCCGCTTTTAAGGAAAACAATGACACAATTTCAGAGCATGAGTGATGAACAAAGTGTTTCCTAGTTCAACTAGATCAGTGGTTATGTTCATTTTACATGATACATCTATTCTGTTATATTTTTTTCCAATCTGCAATGTTCCACTGCAGGGCAAAGACTGGATTCTCTTTTTTAACAGATTTTTCATGGTTGTCAGCTTTCTAAAGTAAGTAACGATATGTTTCATGGACAGTGGGCATTGTTGTTCATATACTTTTATATGTTCTAATCGAAAAACATGCAACATCCACGTCAAGGTGAATTTTATGAATTTGTGAAATAATCTTACGATTAAAATTATTATAATATTAATTATGCAAGTATTGTGTCTTGTTCAGTGAGTGAATGTTATGTTACAAGACGTAATAAATACACGTTTCACAGGTAATTTATAACATTTTTATTGTATTGTTGTTTAGTCAATTTTATTTTTTAATAATAATCGTAGATTACATGTATTCCTGCAGACTTTTCAGAATATTTCATAGTTAAAAATGTAGAATTGCAGGATATTTTTTTGTAAATTATAAAAAGATTTGTTTACGATAGGGCTTGACAAAGGTTTGACGTCATGAGTATCAATATTCGACAATAACGTCAATAGTTCCTTTGAGTGGCATAAACACTTACATAATTCAAATCCTTCTAATGAAGTTCGTATGTTCGTTTGTGTTCCGTTATATTTGTTACAAAATGTCTGGACAGTTTTGATTTATTATTGTATTGAATAGTTTAAGAGGTGTCGTTTATGGTACACACTACACTGTTTAAGGTTACGCTAATGCTCTACCGACTGTATGCTTTTCGTCATTGAATTTAAAAATAATAATAATATTTATGTTATTTCAGATTCCCAACGAATCCTTTGTTACGTGAAAAATGATTACGGACTATAGATAGAGGTAGATGGACTCCAAATAACAAGTCTACTGTCTGTAATAAATATTTTGAACACGCTGCTATTCTGCTGGATCTCTGTTGTGACATACTGATGTCGAGCAAACTACACATTAGTGGAAATAGTTTGGTGTGTAGTGTGTATTGTGTTTTCAATGAAAGTATGATAATTATATGTTTTGTGTACCTACTTACACAATAAATAAAATATTTGTTTTAAAATTATATAAATTTTCATTTTTAAATATTTCTATAAACATTTAATTAAAAAAGACATTACTATTAAATAAAAATATACAAAAAACATACATATAATGTCTTTAATTTTTCATCCCATAACGTTTAAAGTATTTAATTTCATAAAACTAGCTAATTATAATGTCCTATGACGCCGCTACTAACTATCGATAATTTGTCGATAATATTTTATTATATAGTCATGACAACACTATTTCATTCCAACATTTGCATATTATTTGTGTAATGTCTTTCATTCATTTGTCTTGTACATCCTGTCTACGACGTTGACAGTTTTTATCATGTACTAACGTGCGCGCAAGATATGGCGCCATCTCCACGAGCGAGTGTATCGCGGCGATATTCTCGCCGTGCCGTCAAATTCAATAGTAACTATACTATGCGTGCCAAATAAGAATAGTACTGTCAAGACGCCATTTTGTTCCGCAATACTCGTGAACTTCGTTACCAAAGCGTAAGGTGTGCAAAAAAATAAATAAAGAAATTATACTCAGTTTAATTATTTTTAGTTCACTTTTTTGGTATTTCTAGTCAATTTACGCCAAATTAATTATACAATAATTATATTATTATTATGGCGACATATTAGGGTGACCAGTAGCATTTCGTGAAGTTAACTATACCTAGTCTTGCCATAAATAATGTCACAAACAAAAAAAAAATTTTATTGCAAATAATATTTATTACTTTTACAGTGTGTTAGTTTAATACATAAATATAAAACAATTTAAAATATAAAAAGCTTATTCGAAGTGGTCTCCATTGGCTGCAATACAGACCTTTAAACGTTGAGGCCAGTTATCAATAGAAGCACGCACTCTTTTCATGGGAAAATTCTTCACTGCCAATCGTATGGATTGTTTTAGGGACTCCAAATTATCATGGCGTTTAGAGCAAGCCGTACTCTCTAAAACTGACCATAAATCATAATCCAGCGGATTAAGATCGGGACTAGACGACGGCCAGTCTTCAGCTCTGATGAAGTCCGAAACGTCCACTTCCGACCAAGACTGCGTGGGCCGAGCTTTATGACTCGGCGCCGAGTCTTGTTGGAAGGACCATACTTGGTTATTGAACATGGTGTTGTTAAGGGGCTTAACTACCTTCTCAAGAATGGTATCTTGATACACTTGTGCCGATGTTTTGATACATTTTTCACAAAAATATGGCTCAGTAACTCCTTCATAGCTAACACCCCACCAAACCATCACTGAAGTCGGATAATGCCCACGTTGCACTCTGTCGACTAATTGGGAAGCTTCCTTAGAGCTTTGAGCATAAATACGGTCATTTTGTTTGTTAAAATGATGCTCTGTATATATTGAATGTATATCAATGTATATATTGACACAAAAAAAATTACCAACTATTTTCGTAAATTCCATGTGGCTTTATACAATGGATCTGGTATGCATGAAACTTCAGCCTGAGAACTATGATTGGTTCTTAGATGAATATTTAGAACCACAAGGGTTCATTGGGGATCAAACACCTTTAAGGATAGAAGACATTGTGGAACCAACTGAAACAGAAAGCGATGACGAAGAATGTACTGAAGTTGGAGATCACAATTGTATTATATATGTATCACTATTACCTTTTTATTTACTAAAGATGTATATATTTTAATGTCACATAAAATTTTCTATTTTAATATTATATTTTCTATTTTAATCAAATCAAATCAAAAGTTTTTATTTCACATAAACCAATACAGATGCTTATGAAAAGTCGAATTTAGATGCACGGTTCCAATTAGTCGTTTCCTATGGAGAAGAGCCGGCAAGAAACTCCATGGTTACTCTTTTAAAAATAATATCTTTAACAATTACAGAGTACAATGATTTAGGATAGTGAGAGAACAATTGAGTCCTGACCACAGACCAATGAGTAATGTAGAACAAAAATTAACAAACAAAATAGAATAAAAACTATGAATAACAATAATTTACAAATTTATAGAGGCAGGTCCACAAAGTTCTCAATCCCAAAGTTCTAATATTAAGGTACTCCAAAATGATGCACAGTATTTACGAGTCTACACTATTACCTTTTTATTTACTAAAGATGTGTAAAAAGACCCTTCACTAAGCCGTTAACCATGCATTCAGTACATCAAACTAAGTAACCCTACGCAAAAATTATCGCCGGGAAACGACTTTCTTTTTTTGGGTGAAAAATTTCGTTTTACTATAAAGCTCCAGGTAACGCACTCAAAAAACTGTGCTGATAGATGCAATGAGTAGTAAACGGGTAATGGAGGTATTTCAAGTACATTTGCAACCTTCAAAAATAGTATTAAAAAAAATGATGTGATAAAGTTGGAACGTTGACCTCCAATATCTCCGTAACTAGAAGGTTCCAAGGCATAGTCCAGAACAAAAAAAATCATCGCAATGAAGTGGAGAATAAGTGCCTTTCGGCTTCGTTAAGGGTCTGTTTACACTTTAATGTCACATAAAATCTTCTATTTTAATACTGTTTTCTATTTTAATATTAAGCTACTCCAAAATGATGCACAGCATTTACGAGTCTATCGCTATCCTTTTCATTTTCACGGAAAAATAGCATGCGCACTCTCTTTCATTCAATGGACGAACTACACACAGCTGCAATCCTGTGTCCTCTTCTATCGCATGGGATGGTTCGCTGGGACCTCTCTGTTGCCGTATTCACTCGCAGCAATATTTCACTTTTTAAAACTCTACAACCGGTAATCAGGACTGATTTTTCGCAGACAACCCTATACCACCGTGTTCGTAATGAAATAATCTTTATTTTAACTTAACTTTAATTCATTAACCAGACCAGTGCAAGTTACTAGTTTCGATGACCTGTTTATACCTGCCTACCCAAGAGTTGTGACGGGAAAAAAATTGTCAACCTAACGTTTGCATATTCTGTAGGCTTCATACTTTCGATTGGTATGGAATTTGTCTATTAACCAAACCAGTGAAATGTTTAAGAAAAAATATTTTTTAAATTGTTAATTAATCATATTCTGGACTGAAATTTGTTAGTCAACCCATTTGCAATATATTTATTGACATATGTAATTTGATATAAAATACTTTTCATCCATTAACCAGCTCGGTGATGGTCATGCTTTAAGGGATCCTATACTATAACTTTTTCTTCTCCAATTAGTCATCAGAATCGATGGTTTCGTGTGTGTATAAGACAATATTTTTGATGATTTGCATGCGATTCCGAAATGCTATATCAGATCATGATAAAGTTTATATAGGATCTTCTCAGGAACATACCTTTTCAAACAAAAACGAATCACGTGAATCGGCTCAAAAATTTCAGAAAAAGCCGTGTTCGGCGCTTTGTTGATTAAATAAATAAAGCGATCGGTATCTGAACATTATCTAATCGATGTTTAACATTGTGTCTGTGCACAGGGACCTGGCGGCGCGCAATTGCCTGGTGGGCGAGAACCATCTGGTGAAGGTGGCGGACTTCGGGCTGGCCCGGCTGATGCGCGACGATACGTACACGGCGCACGCCGGAGCCAAGTTCCCCATCAAGTGGACGGCGCCTGAAGGGCTCGCCTACAACACCTTCAGCACCAAGTCCGACGTGTGGGCCTTCGGCATCCTGCTGTGGGAGATCGCCACCTATGGCATGTCGCCCTACCCCGGCGTCGACCTCGCCGACGTCTACCACATGCTCGAGAAGGTACTAATATACACATGGACAACTATTGTAATTCAGCGAAGCTAAACATTAATAGTTTAGCGAACATGCTCGACGATCACTTGAATGTTACGTAACGCTTGGGTTGGCTCGCACGGACCGGGCTTACAACTATGCACTATTAAATACTACGCCGGTGCAAGGCGTAAAGTGATTCGTTTTCGTCAATGAATACAGTTATAAAGCTTTCTATTGAAGTTTACGATCAAATAAAATAAATATTTATCAATTACATCGATAATCGTCAACAAAACGTTCCTCATATTATTCGTGACACATGAACAACTCAAATACCGATCATTATTATTGACGTCACACTTTTGTATGTAAACAATCAAAACAAACAATAAATAATCTCAATAGTTTATTAAAATAATAATTGAAACATAAAAAAACAAACGAAACGCGCGCGTTGCTTGCTCCAACAACTCCGATTAGTTCAACAAAGAGTGTTAGTTTCAAAACAACAAAGTACTATACGTTTTTGCATTTCTTATAATGGAAACTGCTTCGGTAGTTTAATAAACACGTTGCGTAACACGCTCCCATTGTAACGGTAGAGGGGGCGCGCGCCGGCACGGAGCGATAGCGCGCGCCCCCTGCCCCGGCCGCCCCCGCCCTGCCCTCGGCCTGCGCCCCGCCCCCGTCCTGCGCGGGCCTGCGTCACCGGCTGGACGGGAGCTAACAGTGTGACGCGTCCGTGCACAGGTGCTTCTTGCACAGCGTGCACTGCGGCCGGCTCACAGCGATGCGCGAGAAGATCTCCGACGCGGACAACTCCTTGCTGAGCTTGCTGCACATGGAGTATGACACCGTCTTCTTGGAGAAGTCCTTGGCGGGCACGCACGTCCGTGCGCGTACCGGCCCGATCTCCTGACCCGTCTCAACTGCAACCGACATGCCACACGTTACACCATACATGGTACACCACGCTGCCCCATGCGCCGCGTAGACAAAGCGGACATTACCTGGCACAATAATATAAACGTGACTCACCGAGCTTGGCGGACTCCGAGGTGATGACGATGCACAGGAACGCCATGCCGGGGATGTAACAGTCGATGTTGGGTACCTGCGCAGAGGGTCGGTTAGTGACGAGCTCGAGCCGAGCGGGCGCGAGGCACGGGGGCGTGGGGCGCTGTACTCACCGTGATGTTAGCGTAGTCAGGGTGGTCGGGGTCCCAGCAGCCGGGGTGGTCAAACGACAGACAGTTGTAGCACTGGATGCCCTTAGTGGTCGGTGACACGAACTTCTTGGGCTTCATCTTTTTGTGCTTGCCTGAAAAATAAAAAACAATTTATTTCATTATCATTAGTTAGTTACCGCCACTCTTCTAACTCATAATAGGTACTGATCACGCGAGTATTACCGGTTGCCCGGAATTTCATATATCTGGCACGCCACGTCCAAATCTCTTATTTTTACAATAATAATTAAGAACATCCATCAGACACTTCGTCCGAAACATTATATTAGTAAAGTTAGATATTAGTAGTGTGAGTGTTCGTTAGTAGCTGCGTATCTTACCGAGCACGGCGATGGAGAAGAGCAGTATGTATACGACGGTGTTCTTGAAGGCGGTCATGTCGGTTTGTGGTGAGGCTGCGACTGCTGCCGAAGGAGCGCGCGCACCGTGTTTATAACCGCCCGCTAACAATGAGTCGCCGCTGATAGCACGCACAGGGTGCTCGCACGCCGCGCGCCACTTACGAAACTAACAACACCACCAGATATATCGCGCGTCGACCCGCTGCCTCGTTGCTCCGGTCGATGCCTAACTAGTTTGAGAAAACACTAAATGTAAAGGTTATCGGTAGTCAGCGGCAAGCTCTTTCCTCGACGTTGTTTACTAAACACCTGCGTCCACAATGTACAACTTTGTGTAAACTGCACTCATTAATGTAAACGGATGCTATTATTATTTCCGCTGCGAAATGCCTTAACGCGTTTTCATATATGATGTAATTATAACGTATCTGTGCCCTTAATGTTATTGCAGTGTAACAATAGCGCGAATTCTCAGGTCATACGAAATATTGATTGGTGGACATCCTATGACTAGCGTTTACCTCGGAGTTCGCACGAAGCAATCGCGTAACATAATAATTAATAATATGAGAATAGAAGTGAATCCCGCTGTATATGGGAGTGGTGACAAGAGTGGGATGTATTTGTTTGTATATATTGGTAAGCTAATTGTTTATGTAGCGCTCGAGGCGTACACTAACAGCTCACTTATGCGCACGCACCTGCACCCCCCCTCCCCCCCCCACCGCACGCACACTAGGCGGCGTGACGCATCCCCGTTACGCCGCTGCGTTGGTTGGTAGCTTTTGTACTGAACCAAGTGGTAAACTATAGTTTTGTCTGAATTCAATGTGGTCCGTGATTGAACGTCGCGGAGGTGGGTCTGGATAACTGCTGGGTGATCTTTAAGTGATAAACCTGTACTGTGTGGCCAAGTTTGACAGATAACATTTGAACCGGGACAAAAAACAAAAATGACAACCAAAGTGAATCTTGACCGGATAACTAAAGGTACCTACATACATAAGTTATTATGCTACGGTTCGACCTGTAAAGCTGTAATGACATCCTGTAGTTGAACAGTACCGAAATTACTTGAATTAATCGCAGTAGCGATGGATTCAAGTAATTTGGCTGGCCTAGCTCGGTTACAAGGGTTGATACAATGACAAACTGTATAAAATCTCGTTTAACAGTGTCACAATCACAAGATTGAGAGATGATAACATGTTTGTCGTTGTCACAATTTATCTGGATACATTTTAAACATCGACATAAGTCGTCCTGTGTGGAACGCTTTCCTAATAATGTTTTAAACATCGACATAAGTCGTCCTGTGTGGAACGCTTTCCTAATAATGTTTTTTTAACCCCCGACGAAAAAGGCGTGGTGTTACAAGTTTTAAATCTATGTCTGTCTGTCCGTCTGTGGCATCGTAGCGCCCAAATAGATGAACCGATTTCAATACGGTTTTGTTTTTGTTTGAAAGCTGGTTTAATGGAGACGGTTTTAGACTATGTTTGATGTTAATCAGATCAGCCGTTTTAAGATACCCAGCTCTTTCACAGTCGGTGTAGAGATCTCTGCTATACAAAAATATATTCATTTCAATACCGCTCGTCCGATTGACTTGAAATTTCTAACATATATGCAGGAGGGAGGATCGTGTGACTCGTGGCTAATTAACATCCGCGCGGATCATACGATTAGCGAGGTAAAGCTCCGTTTGCCGCGGTCAGTCCGTGGATGGGTGACCGTTTGTTACACATCGAGAGATCCCTTCGTGCTTCGGAGAGCACGATAAACCGTCGTCCCGGATGTTATACCTACGAATAACTATGACAGTTGTTGTGGGCAGTCAAAAGCCAGAAAGTCTGACAACCGGTCTAACCTTAGGATACCGGTAGTGTCCATTAACTGGATTGCGGAGGTCCGATGGCAGTCGCTCCGTGGAAAATACAGGTATTCAGTCGCATCTGGTTATAATGGAAGCGGACCCCAAAATAGTTGGGAAAAGGCTAGGCAGAACAACATGCAAACCTAGTGATAATACAATATCTGATCTGATTGAGGGTTTTGATCATAAGTTTATTAACACTATTCCAAAAAAGATAATAATCAGACAGAGCCATTGTCAAAACAAGTGCCGACTTGGACAAGGACTTGGAAGGTAGCTCTGGGTGGCGAGAGGCACTCCGCAATGACTAGTGGCAGACAAAACAAGTGCCGACTTGGACAAGGACTTGGAAGGTAGCTCTGGGTGGCGAAAGGCACTCCGCAATGACTAGTGGCAGACAAAACAAGTGCCGACTTGGACAAGGACTTGGAAGGTAGCTCTGGGTGGCGAAAGGCACTCCGCAATGACTAGTGGCAGACAAAACAAGTGCCGACTTGGACAAGGACTTGGAAGGTAGCTCTGGGTGGCGAAAGGCACTCCGCAATGACTAGTGGCAGACAAAACAAGTGCCGACTTGGACAAGGACTTGGAAGGTAGCTCTGGGTGGCGAGAGGCACTCCGCAATGTCTAGTGGCAGACAAAACAAGTGCCGACTTGGACAAGGACTTGGAAGGTAGCTCTGGGTGGCGAAAGGCACTCCGCAATGACTAGTGGCAGACAAAACAAGTGCCGACTTGGACAAGGACTTGG
This sequence comes from Amphipyra berbera, assembly GCA_910594945.2. Classification (NCBI taxonomy): domain Eukaryota; kingdom Metazoa; phylum Arthropoda; class Insecta; order Lepidoptera; family Noctuidae; genus Amphipyra; species Amphipyra berbera. The sequence continues at coordinate 26,497,504 of OU343121.1, read as the reverse complement.
AAGGTAGCTCTGGGTGGCGAGAGGCACTCCGCAATGACTAGTGGCAGACAAAACAAGTGCCGACTTGGACAAGGACTTGGAAGGTAGCTCTGGGTGGCGAGAGGCACTCCGCAATGACTAGTGGCAGACCGATCGTGTTTGAGCTCGTATGACCCGTTGTGCCTCACCGCACTAATAATAATAGCTAACAAGAATCGATAGCCACATTACAATGTCGGTGGTGTATTTTTATTTAAGAGTTTTTAACTAATCTTGTATATTTTCTAGTCTAGAAATATTGTACTTTTAATGGTTACATGTTGTCTAAGTGATTAGGATGTGAAGTATTGCAATTATCCAAAGAAACATTTACAAGGTGACGTCGCCGATGCACATTTTAACATATCAAAAATAGTCGAGGGTCAACCAGTGTTTATTCACAGTAGTATAAAACATACTAGTCAATGGCCTTGTTTGTAGTAGTATAACTTAATAGATAACTACTGTTCATAGAGCTTGTATTGTGGCGGCCGCTCGACTTACGTTTTAGTAGTTACTTAATAGAGCCATGCCGGTAGATTTCATGGAATTAACATTTATAAAAATTGTCTTTCGTTTTACTGGAATAATTTATTAAAATTTTAAGTTAACGGTTGTTTAATCCAACAAGTTATGTTGATGAACATCTTACATCAGCCTCATAAAGTCTTAAACGCAAAAAGCCCTAATAGCAAGATGTCTGGATTGCTTTACGTTATCGTTTTCATTAAACATCAAATGGTCATCCCCAACTTTGTATGTATGGTAGGAGGAATAATAAGGTTCGTCCGTTTTTAAATTCATTCCTTTCCCACTTCGCGGGCACATTAACATGTGCCCGCGAAGTGGGAAAGGAATGATTTTACAAGGTAACCCTTTTCAAACTGTTGAACGGGAAAAACCAATGCATGGAAAATTATGTTTAATTATTGGGTAGCAAAGATCAAAATTGCCTTTTGCCTCCATTATGACGTATTAGTGCCATGTAATGTCTTTGATTTGGTTTAAGGAGTTTTGTTGTAAAAACCATGACATCAATCAAATCGATGATTAAATAGATTGGCATTACTTGTCTGTCAGCATGTCACCGTAATATCGTATCAAAAAATACTATTATTTTATTTTCTATAATGTTGGCAATACGTAGTCGGTAAAATAGTTCATTTCTTGCACTGTGCAAGCAAAAATAGACCTTAAGGTGTATAACATTTTCACTCTGCGACTGTACTTTAAGTTAATTTAAGACACAACTAACTAACGCTGAAAAAAAAAACGTAACTGTCAGATAACCTGGGCTGAAATTGCAACCACGCAGAGAGAAACATTATGATCAATGCTCGTTCCTTCTCTATATGAGACGAGGTGTTTACCGTGCCGCTAGAGAATTACGTCCGTGGGGGGTGCGGAATAAGAATACAATTTGTTTCCGTCGCCGGGCAAGCGAATCTTAAGAGGCGATGAGTCTGGCCCCATAACCGTGCCCGACAAATGGCAATAAGCTCGCCACCTATTACCAGAGTCTTAAACAAGTGGCGAAACGTGGGTGTGCAGCTCCTGTAACAGGAGAACGGGGTCCAATCCAAGTGTTTAGAGAGAGTAACCTTCACACAATACGCTTCGTGTCCAGGAGTACCGATATCTGTGTAAAGCGTTTACCCAGTTGCGTAACGAGTCTCTTCGGATGTTGGTTAAGGCTCTTGACTATTAGACCATTGGTCGTCACAACTATCGGCGCAATGACTGCTGATTCAACGACCCACATGTCGACAACCTCGTGTCAAGATATTTCATTTCGTTAACTTTCTCAGCATTCAAGAGATTCCCGTCATGCGGTACAGTGATATCAACAATTATTTAGCGGCGCTCTAATCAATCTATGACCTAGTGGTATGTTGGTCCCCTTAACCCGCCACCATTTTAGTGACGACGTTGTTAAGTGCACATCAGTGCCCGGTACTTTTGCTGTGGGAAGGGAGAGAGGTAATCGCCTCCTTCTCCCTCTTCACCACCTCCTTGCGACTACCACCTCGCGAAAGGCGAGTTAGGGCATTAGTAGTATCAATACTTTATACAGGGTGTAAACGAAATCATGTAATTCCTTCAAACCTCGTGATGTACTGCTGACATAGATTAACCCTGCAAAGGATACATTTGGACTCAATAAAAAAAATACAGAAACTAAACATGATGTGTTCTTAACGTGAGGCATTTCTGTGCTCCGAGTTAAATGACCGCGCGGCGAGTGATAGCCGTGCAATTCTGTGCTCCGAGTTAAATGACCGCGCGGCGAGTGATAGCCGTGCAATTCTGTGCTCCGAGTTAAATGATCGCGCGGCGAGTGATAGCCGTGCAATTCTGTGCTCCGAGTTAAATGACCGCGCGGCGAGTGATAGCCGTGCAATTCTGTGCTCCGAGTTAAATGACCGCGCGGCGAGTGATAGCCGTGCAATTCGTTCGGGGCGCTAAAATGCCTCACGTTAAGAATTACACATGTCAAGTTTATTTCTTGTAACATTTTTATTATTGAATCCAAAAGTATCCCTTGCTGGGTTAATCTATGTCAGCAGTACAGCACGAGATTTGAAGGATTTACATGATTTCGTTTACACCCTGTATTTAAAACGTGAAATTAATTTTGAAAAGGTCTACCAAGTCTATGCTAGAAAAAAATTACAAAATAATTATGTGTAGGTATTAGATAGATAGATAGATAGATATACTTTATTATGTGTAGGTATTAGATAGATAGATAGATATACTTTATTGCACACTAAAAGAAATAAAACAGAAGGAATACACATAATTAGGAACAGTACAAATGGCGGTCTTATCGCTTAAAGCAATTTGTTCCAGACAACCATTGGATGAAAAGAATTGTTAAGAAAAATATAAAGGGCAGTTTGCAGCGTACAATTATATAACCTACTAAAAACCTATGGTATTGTGCAAGGCGACTTTATTGTAATACAACAGATACTTTGACAGCCTTAATTAAGCTATACCGTGTTATGGTCCAAATGCACGGAGCTAACCTGCATCATCCATCAAGGACATACGTAAAAAGCTGCGGTTTTTTCTAAATGAATTGTATGTTTACTAACATGTATATGTTAGTAAACATACAATTCATACTTAGCACCATTGCAAGGCACCATTGCATTGCAAGGTATTCTTTACAGAAGTTTATTCAGTTAATACAATGGTTTCAGATTCATCTCGAATATCGACTCTCTCTTGTATAAACATTTGTTTCTATTATACTTTACAAGTATGTAGCTCTCAACAAAACAATAACGTCATTACTACCTACTCTATTAGTAAGTCCATTGTTTGTATGAGATAACGCATTGATCCGTGTGTATGTATCCGTATACAGGGTGTAAACGGAATCATGTAATTCCTTCAAACCTTGTGATGTACTGCTGACATAGATTAACCCTGGCAGGGATACATTTGGAGTCAATTAAAAAAAACACAGAGTAAACATGTGCTCTTAACGTGAGGCATTTTAGCGCCCCGAGTTAAATGATTGCGCGGCGAGCTATATAGCTGCGCAATTCGTTCGGGGCGCTAAAATGTGTCACGTTAAGAACACACGTTTACTTCTTGTATTTTACACGCTTTATTTTTATTTATTAAATACAAGTTTTTCCCGTGCAGGGTTAATTTGTCAGCAGTACATCACAAGGTTTGAAGGAATTACATGATTTCATTTACACCCTGTATGACATATACACTTCTTTCCCAAATACACTCATTTGCAAAAAAAACGGGCGGTTATGATTTTTTTTCTGCCTGAAAAAAATACAATACTTAAAAGCTTTTAATCATTTGAACATGTTACTGGCCGGTTATAAAAGTGCCATGATGTTTAAAAAAGTACGTTCCAAATTCAAATTTTTGACTGAGGCTGGTTTTTAAAGAAAACAACTTTTTCCTACAGTTTGTGGCGCGAATTCCCGAAAGTTAATATCGACTCTAAATAACTTTAACTCAATTTTTTATTGAATTGTCTAATTTCCTTGACATTTTGAAGTATTGTAACTGCTGTTTAGCGGTCTCGAAAATGGTAGATAAAGTGATAAAAGCCAGCAAAATGATTGCGCTGTTTGATGAGGGTTGCAGCCAATGCTTCGTGGCTCAGAGGCTAAATGTGATTCGTTCGGCAGTCCAAAGGACCTTGCAGCGCTATCAAGAGACCAGTTCCGTCAAGAGAAGGTCTGGTTCTGGAAGAAAGCCATGTACCGAACCATGGGATGATCGTTTTCTGGTGAGTCAAGCGTTGAGAAATCCCAAATCTTCGTATGTGAATCTCAAAAACCACCTCGAAGAGGTAAGAAATGTGCAAATTAGTCTATGGACGGTCAGGAAGAGGCTTCTCGCTGCCAATATAAGCAGTCGTCGCCCAGCCCGCGGCCCTAAATTACTCCGTGAGCACCGAGTTGCTAGGCTTAGTTTCACTCGAAATTGTGTGTCCTGGACTCAAGACGACTGGGATATGTTATTGTTCTCCGATGAAGCCAGGATATTTCTATACGATGAAGACCGACGTCGGCGAGTGCTACGAAGACGACGAGAATGCTTTGCGAAGGCATGTTTTGAAGAAATCACACCTTATGGTGGGGGCTCTGTTATGTTTTGGAAAGGAATAAATTCGTTGGATCGTACGGAGTTGGTCTTCATCGAAAACGGCACACGGACTGCACACCAATACATAACGGAAGTTCTTATTCCTCATGCACAACCCGCATTGGCCGCTCTTGGAGAAAACTCAATTTTTATGGACGACAACGCCCGCGCCCATCGGTCTGGCGATGTGGAAGCATATATGCTAGAAGTCGGGATTCGTCGTTTGGATTGGTCAGCTCGAAGTCCCGACCTCAATCCCATAGAGCATGTCTGCGACGTTCTGAAGCGACGATTGAGACCAGTGCAGCCGGCTCCACAGACCATCAGAGAGCTAAAGAATGTGATTACCGCAGAGTAGCAACGTATTTCGCAAGAAACCATAAGAGATATACTCGCTAGCATGCCCAGACGAATGCAAGCTGTTATTTCAGCAAGAGGAGGTCACACTCCATACTAAACTTTTATCTGCTTTTACTTTATTAAAGAAAAAGCAAACAAAAAACGTGTTTCATTTTTACTTAGCGAGCTGGTACACTACTATCGCTTGGAACTTTAACATTATTTCTCATTAATTTAACCAAAATGTTATGTTAAAACTGACGATAAACATTCCTTGCTAATTAATTTACAAAACTCTGAGGATAAAACTACCTAAAAGTATCAAACAAACTAATAGTAACAATAAAATTGCTTCTTTGCTTAGGTGCCCGTTTTTTTTGCAAAAGAGTGTATATGTATAGATAATGGAATCTCATATTCTTGAATTAAATAGTCTTTCTTATTTTAAACGGGTGTCTGCTTTGTCGCATGTCAACATTGTATATTGTATAAAACATATTATGTAAGGTTGACAACACCATTTCGATAACAGTAATTTTTATGTCCAAATAGTTGTTAATGCATGTGTCTATCCGTGCAGGGGTACCGCATGGAGTGTCCGCCGGGCTGCCCGGGCGCGGTGTACGAGCTGATGCGCGGTTGCTGGCAGTGGAGCCCGGCCGAGCGGCCCACCTTCCGTGACATCCACCACGCGCTCGAGCACATGTTCCAGGATAATTCGATCACCGAGGGTAAATCCTCCTCACCTCACCACTTAGGCCTCATCATTTGGGTGGTATACCCAGGGTTCCTAAACGTCAACTTCACACACACCTGTCTTTGAACGAGGAGGGCCGTCCTCTATCCAATTTGTCAATCTAAACGCCCTAGATGGTGTAGGCCAAAATATTAATGACTGATGCTAGAAATATTGTTCTGTGGTCTTCAACGCAGAGGGTAACTATTATAGGCCTGTATCATTTGGTATTTAGGGAGAGGTCTTTGTTCAGCACGATATATCAGTGTCTGTATGTCTTTTGTATGTTCTGTTAAACTTATATTTGTGCATATGTTACGTACAGAGGTGGAGAAGCAGCTGCAGGAAGGCGGTGCCTCGTGCCCGGGCGGCACCCCGCAGATGTCGCTGAAGAAGACGGGGGGAGGGGTGGGGCTCGGCTCGTGCGACGCGCGCGCTGTGCAGATGCGTCGACCTACCAACCGGCGTGGTAAGCAGGCGCCCACGCCGCCCAAACGCACCAGGTGAACAAACTACATTATTTACAATACTCAGTATAATACTCTCACGATCACCTTAAGAAGGGATAGAAGGTGGTTACCTGCTATACCTTCTTAAGGTGATCACACATTGATCAGTACCGTACGCACCGTGTCCGTCGCATTCCAGAATTCTTTCTGTTAAACGTTATGCTATCACGCACAGGAGTGCATTTTACTGAAATACGGCGCGTACGGTTCGGATACGAATCCGAACCGTACGCGCCGTATTTCAGTAAAATGCTATAGGTAGACAAACTCCAGCGAAGGGCACGGAGACGTCATACGGCACGGCGCAGTCGAATCTGAAGACGTCATTCCACGTGTTGAATCTGTCGCAAACAACTCATTAGAAAGTTATTTAGTAGCTAGACTTTAGAGAGATTAATTTTAATATTAGATACAGAAATAATTTAGTTAAGCAAATAAATAGTACCAAATTTCTCAGAATCACACTAAATGAACATTTTACATGGAAAGAACGTATTTAAACTATCTGGAAATAAATATTAAGTTTGTGATTACTCTAAAAAAATTTAAAGACGTAACATCCAGGCAAACTTCCATAATGGTCCATGCACATATTTGTTTCATAACTCGCTATGATTATAGTTGTATTGATAAACTTATCTGATCTAATGAGGACCTTTATAGCTCAGAAAAAACTAACCCCATTTTTTTTGTCACCGACTGGCACGAGTCTTGCTATTAGCAGTGGCTTCATGATTAAGGCGCTGACAACAGCCAAATACCTAAGCACCTCTTAAAAACATTTTTAGCTGAATCTGTTCAAGTTTGCGACCGTGAACAAAAAAATGTTAATCTTGATCGTATTTTCAAGAATACTGTTGTGCTAGAAAAACGTAATCCAAAATATTTCTCTATGAAAAAAGTAAACTAGGCTCTTATTAAAAGTAAACTAGGCTCTTATTAAAACACATAAAACTGAAATATCTCTTGTATTTATTAACGTATAGTAGTAAAATTAAAAACAATAATGTATCATATTAAAATAAAGAACAATATTGTTTTTTATTTTCGATTACTTAGGTAACTAAGTAGTCAAAAAAATAAAGTAAGTAAGCCTAAGTAAAAAACACGCGCGTGGCAAGCTGCATTATGAACCTAAATACGATGCAATAAGATCCACTTTACGACCAAGTGTGTTGAAAAATACATTATTTTCTATTTGCCGTATCTGATCATTCAGATTTTTGAATTACCTTTTTGAGCTTTTGCCCGCGGCTTCGCTCGCGTGGAATTTGAAAATCTTTTCCAGGAGGAAAAAGACACCGATCATGTACCTATACAGAACAGAGCACTATTTAAGGACGCTAGTGTAAACAATGTTGTGTGTCTTTCCATTAACTGCTAAGACATGTAAGGGACATGGCCAATTTCTGTATGGGCGTCGGCATAGTTATCGAATTTATGGTACACCAATGATTTTTGTGTTTTATATTCGTGAAAATTTTGGCACATTAAAGTGTTATAAATAAAAAACTCATAGAACTTGTCATTACTACAGACTAGACGTAAATAGTTTCACTAAACCTTTAATCAGATCGCTGGCAATAAGTGTATAGAATTATAATATAACATGTAATACATTTTTACAGGTTATCCTTATCTATATTTTTATAGTATAATTACCAATTAACAAGGAAAACACAAAATAAAAGAGAGAGTAGGTATAAATAATAATTTATTTATTAGAGAAAACAAATAAAAATATTTTGTTAGCTTTTATTACCTAGATAACTCATTATACATTACAGCAATGCAGAGTTAGTCTTCTATTTATATTATAATCATCAATAAACTGTCCAAAATGATTAGGCTCATCATAAATCAGATTCAGTTTTTTCTACTCCAACTTCATACCTGGTGTTGAGCATTGGTTATCCAACGCGAAAGTGTTGTTTGATGGTGTGCAGAAAGCGAGGATATGCGATGCCTCTGCAACCTTTGCATGGCTATTCCGCAGTTGATGCATGCACTTCATAATGATTCACAAAACAAATCCGAAACGCTATGCAAATCAGAGTCCAGTGTTAATAGCAAGGTAATTGAGTGGTAGAAGGTATCAGTCAGTAGATAAGCGGGGGTCAAATTCAGAAAATAATCGCAAAAATACAAACAGTAACGCAATGAAGAATCTGCAATGAAATGACATATGGCATTACATTGACATTTGACATAGACAAAAACACACTGTCAAACAAGTAAACGCGTTCCGTTTTAAGTATTTTTTTTGTCTGAAATATTAAAAAGAAACTATCTTACGCATCAACATAAATTATGATAAGATAATTTTATTAAATGCAACAATTACCAATGAAGATAGTTTCGTATGAGTAAAATGTTCCTAATAATAGCATTTGTCATCCATATCACATATGTTTACAAGTAGTAAGCGTGGTTTGGAACGTCCATTGTTATTTTTTATCTTTCTCTATGGTTCATTATGATGGACGTTGACAAACGGTACTTTGAATTCATCTTGCATTACTTATTATTTTGTAATAAAACTGACAAGTTCAGAGAGGCTAAAAACTACGTATTAATTCATTTTTCTATTTCTATTTTACAATATTATTTACTATGTATAAGTATATAGAATGTACTTTTTTGTCCAAGTCCTTTCTAGCATTGGACACTCGCGAACATGCTACGTAGAGCTGCCCATGTGAGAAGCAAGGCTTTTCCAAGTGTACCCCGGCTACCGGCAGTGTCTGGCCTTGTGCCTTGTTGATTGTAATGGCAAAACTGAGCTTGAGGGGGAACTGCAGCCTTTTGAATTGGAATGGAAGATCCGTGGGAATTATAGGGATCCGGGGGATCATCACATTCTCGCCCTTACTTGCCCCTGTTAAAATAGTGGCACCAACAACAGTGGCGTTTGTTCAGGCGTTTCGGCAGCTCTCAAAATCGCTTGACGCTCGTTTTGCCTGTCCAAACGGAGTCTGGTTTGGGCAGCAGTTTCAGAACCCCTTAACGTGGCCTGACTCATTGCCTGTTTTTCAAGCATTTGTTGTCTCTGAGCAGGTGATTCAGTGGCTCTTAAAGCGGCTTGACGCTGTACCTGTTCTTGTCTTCTTACTTCCGAATCGTAAGATGATTCTTGAGCTCGAGCAACTCTTTTTGCGCGAGCTTGAGACGATACCTTGGAAAGGTGAGATTTGCGTTTGCGAGTCATTTTTGAAGTTCAGGAAAAAACAAAAACTAAATAAAAACGGAACAAACCAAAAAAATGCAAAACCTACACGACAAATCCTAATCGAAATGCAAATCAATAGCAAGAAAATCAATCCGGTTGAGATAAAAACAAAGACAAATTCTTAACAACAAAACCAAATCGCAAAGCAAATCAATAAAACTAAAAACAGAAGCAACGGTATATAATTAAATACCAAAGCGACAAATCCTAATCGAAGCGCAAATCAATACCAAAGCAAGCAAATCAATCCTAACGATATGAAATCAAAGACAAATCCTAAACAACAAAACCAAATCGCAAAGCAAATCAAAGAAAACCAAAAGCAGTAGCAGTCAAATTAAAAGTAGAATCAATGAAAATGTGATATAGAAGTAGTATAGGTACCCCAAGCCCTATAGGATGATGCGCCGAGCAACAACGCGCCTTATGGTAAGAAAGAACATCGCAACGATAGCGCGTTTTAGAAGCGTAAAGCAGCGCCATCTACTATGGTTTGGGTAAACTATTTTTTACGTGCACTTTTATTTTCTGTTGTTTTTGTTCTGTAAGCCTGTAGCATATGTTATTCTCAATCCTTTCAACTAACTCTATGCCAAAAATCAAGTCGATTGATTGCTTTGTTAGGACGTGAAGGATGGACGATATTTGGTGTAAAAATACGAATATTCCTGTAAACCTCCTTTGGGAATATGATGTTTTTCCAAGACCAAAAGTAGCCTATGTTACTCTCCATCCTTTCAACTACCTCTATGCCGAAAATCAAGTCGATTGGTTGCTTAGTTAGGGCGTGAAGGAAGGAGAAACAAACAAACACACAATACAATACTCTTTATTGTACACAAAACAAACAAGAAACATAACTATAAAAATAGAGATGTACAATGGGCGGTCTTATCGCACTAGGCGATTTCTTCCAGACAACCTTTGGATGGACATGAAGTGTAAGAAAAAAAGAGAGAGGCGGTTCTCAGTGTAACAATTAATGAGGAGACATTAAATTATTACTTTAAATAAACCTAAAAACACAAATAAATAAATATTATATACAATAAATATGAAATAAATATATATATATATAAATATATATATAGTGTAATGTGTATGTAATACGTAATATAAACAGACAATAAATAACTATACATAAAGATGCAAACTTAACTATATTGATAGGTAGTGATCCTTGACGAGTCTTTTGAAAGTGACCAAGGATTGCGCACGTCTAACTGTAACTGGCAAAGCATTCCAAAGCCGAACAGCCTGGATTGTGAATGATTTACCAAAGAAGTTGGTAGAATGCATTGGCATTTTTAACGTCAGATTCTCTGATGACCTTAATGATCTGGAATGTGTGTCATGGAGGAACTCGAAACGTTATTTAAGGTAGGAGGGAGTGGAAGGATTGTACAAGATATTGTATAGAAGGTGAAGAATATGTGAATTCCGGCGATAGTGCAGTGGAAGCCACTTGAGCTTAGTACGAAACTCAGACACATGATCATACTTGCGTAGACCAAATATAAATCGTATACAGAAATTTTGAAGACGCTCAAGCTTATCAAGTTGGTCCTCGGACAGATCAAGATAGCTGGTGTCAGCATAGTCAAGGATAGGAAGAAGAAGGGATTGTGCAAGCGCAGTTTTGGTGCCAACTGGCAGGAAGTTGCGTAGTCTCCTCAGAGACCCTGCAGACACGAACATCTTTCGACTGACTTCCTTTATTTGTGGTTCCTAGGATAGGGTCTTATCAATAAATATCCCCAGGTTCTTAACTTTGTCACTAACGGGGATCGTAGTGCCATCGAAAAGACCCGGTGGAAGTTGAATCCAGTTGACTCTTGAAATCATCCTGGGACTGCCGACCACAATGACCTGGGTCTTTGAAGGATTAACCTTCAGTCCATACGCATTGCTCCATTCACGTATTAGGTCCAGATCATGATTGATAGTGTTAACCGCTTCCGACAACTTATCTGGTACACTTTCGTATTTATAATATTAGTATGGATATGGATTAACGCGACACGACGTAATACTCAAGTTATTGGTTAGATGGCGCTACCATTGGAGTGGTTTAGCAAGTTATTACACAAATGTCACTAAAATATAAAATAAATACTCGCGAAATATTGCAACGGGGTGGTGGGGTAAAGAGGAACGAATTCCTTAAGGCTGTTCGGTGAGGGAAGCACCTTAATGGGCCCCAGAATTAAAAATTACCACTTTTTTGTTACGCCACTGACATTAAATAATATTTTAGTATAGCTCGTAGTTGCGGCCCATTTGTTTGTTCCTGTGTCCATTTATTGTACCTATCGTTCGTTAAAACGTCATGTTTCGAAAGACGGACGACTAAACCATAACAAAAAAACGCAATTAATAAAACGGAAAATTGCTGATTACGTCTTAGCATTATTAGACTATATGAAGGTATTAACGAGAAATTGGAGTGTATGTCATAACGAGTTACACATACAATTATAATTACAATGTAATTTTATAAATATTTGAAATAGTACCTTAGGATAATACCCAACCAGATAGATCGACGTCCTTAAGAGAAAACGCGGGCTGCAAAATATTACTAACTAGCTGTGTCCTCACGGCTCCGCCCGTAGCCCATGTTACTCAGTGATAATGTGGCTTTCTAACGGCAAAAGATTTTTTGAAATCGGTCCAGTGTTTTTTAAGTTTATTCGTTACATACAAAAATACAAATCTTTCCTCTTTATAATATTAGTATAGATTTGAATAGGTTTCTGCGATCTATTTCCGTCCCACCCCAACCGCAAACCTTGCCAATTGAGCGCGAAAGAAACACCTGCATCTTGGACTGATTTCTCCTGTGCAATATTAGCGAAATCGTACTTTCGTATTTCCCTGTTTCCTTCTTCTAATCAGAACCAATTTTAAAAAAACTGTAATAATTTAAGAAAGACTTTGGTTATGTCTGTATGTTTTTCTTTTATTTTTTTATATTCGTCAAATTTGTTTGCCAGATGTTTGAAAACGGTGGTAAAACCGGTCGATTTTTGTAAAGTTTAAACATTTGTACTTCTTTTAATGATTAATTTATTGACAAAAACAAAAGATAGGGACATAGTGGTGGTAGATATATATCATATGGTAAAAAATATTTGCTCTAGTGACATTATCCAAAGAGGAAACTGAGGAATATGTTTGTATGGACTAAATGCCGACCGCATTTCCTCTTAAGAAGATAGATGAGTTGGACTGGGTGCGGAAGGCGAAAGAGCGTGTTTTGGTTTGTGGCGCAAATTGGGAGAGGTCTATGTCCAGCGGTGAACTGTGATAGGCTTTAAGTTAGAAAATTGCTTTAAAACTAATTTTGAAGGATAATTCAAACCCCTTGAAAGGCCCGCACCACAAGTTAGCCTAGGGTCTATAGATCTCAAATGCGGTCATGTTCTAAATGATAGACGAAAATTCCCGAGATGCGAGACAATTAATGTCGCAGTACTGTATATTTGTTTAAATTGGCTTGATTCGTGATTATTATTATCGTTTTATACAACAGCCAGTGATGAGATGAGTGGTATGTTACAGCTTGCTGTCGTCGTGTAGCTCGTTCCGCGAGTCGCAGTACGCGGCAGACGAGCACGCCGCCGCCGACGACCAGCTTGCGTCGCTCAACGGTCAGTTGCATGCGCGCACACACGCACATGCACACATATACACATACACACATATACACATACAAACACACAAAGCAGGCGAAAAAATCTCTTGAAATACACAGTTTTGTGTGAATTTGACGACGTGACTTATCTAAAGATTGGTTTACACTAACCTCCGGTTTCTGTTATGCCCGCCTATGCTGATCAACGACTAAATTACTAATTAGCTGAATAATAAAGTCGTATTTGTTTTTAAGACTATGAAAATAAAAACATATTGGACGTACAAAGTCGAGTCGAAAGTTGTTTGAACGGCTTTGTCCTTCCAAATATGTGTTCAACATGTCAGCTGCTGAGATTGGTTGTTAGTATTTTAATTAACCAATGACATTAATTATTAGTTAAAATGAGATAAAAAAACGGGGCCTTATTCACTATGCCACAAAACGTAATACGCAAATAACACGATACGTTTTCCGGCGGAATGGTGTACTGTATGCCTCTGTCTTTGAACACTTTAAAAATTCACGCGTTTTAGTGTAACATCACACGTGACAACGCCGGTAATGCTTTTGAAATTACCTGCAACACACTTGGCTAAAATTACGTCGCGTATTGCCGATATAAAACATAACCGCCGAAAGGAGACCTGACAAGCTTCCTACATTTTTGGACCAAAATCCAAAGTAGCCGGCCAAAGAAAAGTATATATAGTGCCTTTCAATAAAATCCGCCAATAATGTATACATACATACATACATACATACATAAACTCACGCCTTTTTCCCATGGGGGTAGGCAGAAACTATAGAACGCCACATGCTACGACTCTTACATACCCCTTTCGCTTCATCCACATTCATACATCTTGTCATACACGCACGCCGGTTGAGAGTACTACGCACCTGACCTTTGTGAAGAACATCACCAATAACATCGATGTATGTCCTTCTAGGACGTCCTCTACCGGCGTTCCCATTAACATCCGCCTTATAAATTTCTTTTGTTAATCGCCGTTCACTCATTCTCTCAACATGGCCAAACCACCTAAGCATACTCCTTTCAATTTAAACTTTCCTAATGTATACAAACCAATTTAAACACGATAACTCCGTAATTACTTACATTTGAATATCAATCCTGAACATATTCACATTTCAAGGAACCATACATTGTTCTTACAATCATTTCGACACCAAATAACTTCTTTATGATAGTTATTTTAATAAAAAATACTCGGACGACGAAAATTTCAATAATTTGTCAAACTGACAAATACATTTTTTATTCATCAAAGTCTTGTTTATCCTTGGAAAGTTAGTGTTGTTCATCGTTGTTACTCACTACTTGACTTTAAAAAGATTTAATCAAATCAATAATAACTTTAATAATGATGGCTAAACCCGCTGTAACAAAGCCTTTTATAATAACTGTGACCGGTGACACATCAAGTGATGATGAATCTAACACAAGCGAATGAGTCACAAAAAGTCTAGTATAATATTAATAATATAAGTTCTACCTTGATTTAATGCTTCATAATTGTTTTGGATTAATTAAAATACTTAGGATGAAGCAATGAACAGTGAGTGAACTCTATCTCAATGATCAATCACTCACTTTGACATCAGTATAGGTACAACACTATGATCATAGACAATCATATACAACTGATAGACAACTGTCAAAATATTATCTTGTTTACATTATTGCCGGATTCTATTGAAAGGCACTATACGTGTTATGATAGTACACAACTACCTAAACATTTTTTATTATTACGTCATTACTCTAGGTCTATCTGAGTCACTACATAAGGCTAAAATGTTCGATCTTAGTGAAAAAAATTAAAGAATTTAAGCGTTAAGATATTACTAGTACTATATTAACAGTACTTACATAGTATCTGGATGTTTGTAAGTAAAATACATAAACGGTGTAAAAAGACCCTTGACGAAGCCGAAAGGCACTTATTCTCCACGTCATTGCGAACATTTTTTTGTCCTGGACTATGCCTGGGAACCTTATAGTTACTACTACTCGGGCGACTTAACTTGACACCTGGCTCGAATGACGTTGATGTAAAGTACAATTGGCAAAAAAGTTTTGGTTCCCATTTCATGTTCTTTTACGAAAATAATTTATATTTATATTTTTTTAAAGTAACATTATTATTTCGAATACATAAATCAGTAACAGGTAGTAACATATACTTGGATAATATTTTGCAATTAAAATGTTTACATACGATATCGCGATCCATTATCAAGGAAATATTGATAAACATTAATAATTAGTATTTTTTATTATGATTTCAATATCGCGATTGTATTACGATTCTGGGATCAAGATTCAATATTATGTATTTATATGCAGTTTTAGAAAAGGGATTAAGTGTTAGGTTAGGTACCTACTGAAGTTCATATTTACAGGGCTAAGATGGCAGCCTCGAGAAAATGCGAGATAGAGATGCGCCTCTCTCTTTCTTTGTCACTTTGAGTTCGCAAGAGTAAGCGCGCAAGGCCTATGTCTCTCTCTTGTGCTTTGTCTAGGCTGGCATCTTAGGGGAATTAAATTGAACAATTTGATTTAGATGGAAATAAAACAAAGGAGAATGTATTTGTATAGGCTCTGGTCCAAGAAGCTAAATAGATACTACTATACCTTAATTAAGTGTTGTATGTTGGGTCCTACAAATCCCGAAGCTTATGAAATACGCTCCATAAAAAAATAAGTTATTTTTGATTTTTGTTTCAATTAAAATACTACTTCTTTGCGGTAAAAATACAAAGAGTAGTCAGTATTATAGTTATTTACCAATACCATAATTGGGTCTTTTACAATTATATAACACAAACGTAACCTTCACTACTATATCCCCCGAATAGAGTAGGCAGGCGAATGTTGGACACGCGATCTTATGTTTATCCGCACGGCGTAAATAATTGTCTTGTTTCCATAACAAGATAATAAGTACTCCTGAAAAGCTTTAATAAGACAGGTGCGTAGTACTCAAACAGCATGCGTGTATGACAAGATGTAAGCTTCGTACGTCCATTTTGAGATCCAAAATTAAAAAGAATTATAGACCGATCACATGTTTGCCGACGGTATATAAGCTTTGTACGTCCATTTTGAGATCCAAAATTAAGATTCATATTGAAAATAATTCTATAATGTCTGCTTCTAAAAATGGATGTAAGAATGGGTCCCGCAGTACTAAGGAGTTACTCCTCTTTGATATGGCCATTAGCCAACAAGTTTTCCGATCCCGAAAGGATCTGTCGACATGTTGGATAGACTATAAGAACGCCTGCAACTCGGTGCCACATACATGGCTCATGAGGGTGCTGGAGTTGTATAAAGTAAATACAAGTCATGCACCTTCCTGACGTCATTTATGAGGCAATGGAGGTCAGTCCTTCAATATCCAGGATGTCGACAAATTCAAGTGAAAGGAGAACCAATCAGGACTGACCGAGGTATATTCTAGGGAGATAGTCTGAGTCCACTGTTTAGCCTTGAACCATCTAAGCACATTACTGGAGGGTGACATTTACTGCGTTCATAGTATGCAATGCATAATTTATTCCACAGTTTTTCACATGTGATTATCGCAGTTTGTAGTGTTTTACTTCGTTTATACTATGTAATGCTTAATATCAGCCCGAAGTATAACACAGACATTTTGTAGTACTGTTTCTTACTGCAGTACTATTATGCGACATCCAGCCATCAGAACCCCAAAGGTGATTCTTTATAAAAATACAGTATATTATCTTACTACTAATAGAATAAGAATGTTTTGATTACTTGTTAGAATTGCCGCTGGTGTGCATACTGTGTTTATGTTAAGTTTTTAGTAAAAGTAGCTAGTCGTTATTCTTAAAAAGTTGTAATATGTATACTTACTGTGGATAATTATGTTAAAGGGGCAAGGACAAAATAATAATTATAGTTACTGCGTTTATGTTTTTGATTTTCGGTCTTCTAAAGTATATAGAAAACAAACGGGTCTTTGATTCTTATAGAACTCATTTCGGTGATTACGAATATATGATCAACTCGTTTTGACCAAAATGTTACTTACTGCGTTTATGAATCGCGCGGCAAAACTGTGATGCTATCGCTACTCGCACGGCGACGGCGGGTCCCGCGGGGGAAAGCGGGAGGTATGTCAAATTCCGAGTCAGGTGTCTAGTTAAGTCGCCCGTGTAGTATATTGGAGGTCAAAGTTCCAACTTTTTCACAACTTTCTTTTTTTAGTTTTAGTTTTGAAGGTTGCAAATGTACTTGAAATACCTCCATTACCCCTTTACTACTCATTGCATCTATCAGCACAGTGTTTTGAGTGCGTTACCTGGAGCTTTACAGTAAAACGAAATTTTACACCCAAAAAAAAGTCGTTTCCCAGCGATAATTTTTGCGTAGGGTTACTTAGTTTGATGTACTGAATGCGTGGTTGACAGCTTGGTGAAGGGTCTTTTTATACCTTGTATATACTATATGCTATTGTATACCTAGTCCGGCCATAAATACTGTTACAATTAAAAATAAGAAAGATATTACATTTGAATTTGGATCTATAAATATACAATAAAATATTTAGTGTTAATTCCGCGAAAAAACAGTTGATCAAGCCTGAATGCAGTATGCAGCACCGCCCTCCCACCCGCAAATAAATGCAAATGCAGAAGGTGCGATTAATAACATGCAACACACAAGCAAAACATACCGATACGACACGTGTTTCGCCCCTCCACGGGGCATCCTCAGGTGATGTTGACTCGTCGACCGCTTGGACGCGAATGGCACGACAGCGTAGCGCGCGCCCCTTTATACATCGCCTCGACCCGTTGTTTGTGTCGAACTACCCACACAAATACGTAATAATGGGGATGAAACTAAATTAGTTTGGTCATTCAACAGTGTATATCTATCAGTATTATGTTTTAATATTTCCAACTGTTCCAACACACACAACCGGAAACTTTTATCACATACATGCAAAATACTATAACAATTATTGTCTCTTAAGGAATGGCCGGTGTCAAGTAAATGTTTGGCAAAATGAGATCTTTCTGGATGGCCATTCCTATATGCGGCAATATGTTCCTTATGTCTAACATCGAAATTACGGCCAGTCTGACCTACATAGCCTCCGTTACAGTCGTTAGAAACTAACTTATATACACCGGATTTTTTTTAATTTTCTAAATGATCTTTAACATTACAAAGATGACGCAAATTTTGATCTGTCCTAAAAGCAACGTTAACGTTGTGTTTTCTAAGGGTATTGGCAATTCTATCTGATAATGGGCCCATGTAAGCCAGACTACCAACATACTTATTAATACGTTCGGGGGGACATGCGTAAAGTAGTGAACGAACCCTTTCATTCTGCTTATTTTTTGTTTAAAATAAATGTATGTAGGTAGGTAGGTAGGTAGGTAGGTAGGTACTTATAACACGCGAAATTGGCATTATATTGTGTAAATGATGTACCTAGGAATGTACCATCCAATTATTATATTAAACTATCAATTATTTGTTTCGAATAACCGTTTGTAACCGCGATCTGATAAAGGATTTTAAGTTCTTTGACGTAATTTTCCGTGGATAGTGGTAGTGACATTAAACGATGAACATAGCTGCGGAAGGCAGCTAGTTTATGTTGTAAAGGGTGACAAGATGAAGCGGGAATAGTGGTGTCGGTATGTGTGGGTTTACGGTAAATTTGGAAGTCTAGTTTGTTATTTACTTTAGTTATAGTTAAATCTAAAAAATTAAGGGACTGATTGGACTCTAATTCTAGCTTGAATTTAATTTTAGGGTGGACAGCGTTAAGTTTATTAACAAAAGTATCAATTTGACGGATGGTACCTGTCCAACAGATTATTACGTCATCAACATATCTATAATAGAACAGAATGTTGCGTTCGCTCACTACATATTTACGCTCAAAATTATCCATGAATATTTCCGCCATTAATGGACTTAAAGGTGATCCCATTGCCAAACCTTCCTTTTGGCGGAAATATTGGTCATTAAACCTGAAATAATTTTGTTTCATGCATATACGAGTGAGGTTAAGCAGGTCATATACTTCTCCAGGGTGCAAACGCTGTCTCTCAAAGTGGTTACCCAAAATACTGAGGCACTCTTCATAAGGTACATTAGTAAATAAACTATCAACATCTAAGGACAATAATTTTGAATTTGGCGGGACGTTGATATCTTTAATTTTTTCAATTAAATCTAAACTATTTTTTAAACTATACTGAGGTTGAAAAGAGGACTTTGTTCTTAAAAGATTGTTAAGGTGTTTAGCTAGATTGTATGTTGGGGCACCAATGTAAGAGACAACGGGACGTATAGGGATATTTTCTTTATGAGTTTTCGGCAAACCGTACAAAAAAGGTGAACGCGGGTTCATAGGGACTTTATATTTTAACTGATCTGGAGAAATATAGGACGTGTTTTTAATAGCATCCTTCACCTCTAAAGTAAAGTTTTTAGTAGGATCGGATCTAAGACATTCAAAATCCTCCCCCTGGATGACGTCGTTAACCTTCTGGTTGTAAGCAGTTTTTTCTAAAATAACAACAGCATTACCCTTGTCTGCTTTCGTAATGACTAAATTATTTTGAATAATTTGGTTTTGCAATGACCGATATACTTGTAATTCTGTGAAATTATGAGAAACGGGGGAAGTTGAAGCTTTCTTAATCTGAACTGCTACCTGATGCTTAACGGCGACATCACCATCATCACAAACTAGACTTCCAAATTTACCGTAAACCCACACATACCGACACCACTATTCCCGCTTCATCTTGTCACCCTTTACAACATAAACTAGCTGCCTTCCGCAGCTATGTTCATCGTTTAATGTCACTACCACTGTCCACGGAAAATTACGTCAAAGAACTTAAAATCCTTTATCAGATCGCGGTTACAAACGGTTATTCGAAACAAATAATTGATAGTTTAATTAAAAATAAGCAGAATGAAAGGGTTCGTTCACTACTTTACGCATGTCCCCCCGAACGTATTAATAAGTATGTTGGTAGTCTGGCTTACATGGGCCCATTATCAGATAGAATTGCCAATACCCTTAGAAAACACAACGTTAACGTTGCTTTTAGGACAGATCAAAATTTGCGTCATCTTTGTAATGTTAAAGATCATTTAGAAAATTCAAAAAAATCCGGTGTATACACGCTTAAATTTTGATCGTTTTAATCCCTTGGACTGGTGGTTTAACTTACAAAATACTATTCATCAAAAGCTTGCACAGCATTGTAACTCTTAAAACAAAGAAAATAGCAAGTGATAACATAATACTCGCAAAATGCATGAAACCAGCAGTAGCGCCACGAGTTAGTTACCTACGTCGGCGTCGGTCGTTGCGTACCTAACTACCTAACTCCGCCCGATCAAGTTAAGGTTATTGACTCGCGCTCAGCTGAGATTCACGTAAACAAATTAAATGATTCCAAATTTTCCTTTATACTTTTACGGGCTTAGGACCGTCATAATTGCTTTGTGCCTAGGTTTCGGGCCATACCTAATACTATTAAAAGAATTATGCTAAAAGCGGTAGGTACATGTAAAAATAAATCCCTACAGGCTTGCTAGTTATGGCGTATTAATAATGTGGAATCAAAATTATTTACAATGATTTAAAAAAGAAAAAAGTTCTAATTACTTACACGATTTAAAAAAAGTTCTGTTACATACCTACCTAAATCACCTTTGATTTATTTAACACTAAGCGACACGTAATAATTGTTCATAAAAACGTGTACCTAATCAAATGATTAAAAAAGAATTCTGTTATAAACCTAATAATTAATCATCACTGGCTAATACTTCACGATAGCTTAATAATTGTTCAAAGTGCAAACCATTCCTTTCGAGACATAATTTTGCACGTTTAATTAAATTGTCTTTTAATTTCAATATGTACCTAATGTCTCTCTGTCACTTTATAAAAGATCGAACGCGTTTACTATCGCACTTTTCATTTGTACACGAGTTTGATGCTCGTTTCTGTACAAAAGATGGCTTCACAAATAAAAATCCAGCGGGGTAAGGTCCGGGCTCCTTGCTGGCCAAACAACTGGACCATCCCGTCCAATCCAGTGATCTCCAAACACGGAAATCAGGTGATTACGTACATTATGCTCGCTTCGCTGTAGACACCGAGCCGCCTGCGCATCAAAACCCGCGATTGCGTAAAATTGCACCATGGCAAGGAACTCCAGGTTGGAGTACGCGTAATTACGAGACGTCATTACTTTCGCGCGACAAGGATAATCTTAACAACAACACACCGATGACGTCTTAGATAAACTGAATTATTTACATGACGTGATCATGTACTCCTGTGCTGCCCTTGGCGCGCGGGGTGCGCGGGGCGCGCGCCTATTGCATTGCCAATCAAATAGGGTTTGGGGGCGGGGTTTGGTCTAGGATTGGCTAATTTTTGTGAGTCCACGTTGACTGTGCGTACGCGTCATTGTTGCTAGAACCGAATGGTGCCTACTAATGGTTCGCATAATTTATTCACTCATGCGAAAATTAATTCGAGTTTTTAAAAAAAAAGTACTTTATTTTTTAATTTTATCTTTACAAATCGATAGTGTTTCATGCACCGGATCGACCCTCCACGGGATTAAAACGATCAAAATTTAACCGTGTATAAGTTAGTTTGTAACGACTGTAACGGAGGCTATGTAGGTCAGACGGGCCGTAATTTCGATGTTAAACATAAGGAACATATTGCCGCATATAGGAATGGCCATCCAGAAAGATCTCATTTTGCCAAACATTTACTTGACACCGGCCATTCCTTAAGCGACAATAATAGTTATAGTATTTTGCATGTATGTGATAAAAGTTTCCGGTTGTGTGTGTTGGAACAGTTGGAAATATTAAAACATAATACAGATAGATATACACTGTTGAATGACCAAACTAATTTAGTTTCATCCCCATTTTTACGTATTTGTGTGGGTAGTTCGACACAAACAACGGGTCGAGGCGATGTATAAAGGGGCGCGCGCTACGCTGTCGTGCCATTCGCGTCCAAGCGGTCGACGAGTCAACATCACCTGAGGATGCCCCGTGGAGGGGCGAAACACGTGTCGTATCGGTTTATTTTGCTTGTGTGTTGCATGTTATTAATCGCACCTTCTGCATTTGCATATATTTGCGGGCGGGAGGGCGGTGCTGCATACTGCATTCAGGCTTGATCAACTGTTTTTTCGCGGAATTAACACTAAATATTTTATTGTATATTTATAGATCATGGATTTCCGCAAAGTAACGCCTGATTCCATCATATATTTGAATTTGGAATCTGTCATTTTTATACGATTGTTCATTGTGTTTTCTAATTTTGGCGCCAATACATTGTACAATATTTTGCGATATTAAAATGGAGTGGGGTGATAAAGAGAACCGAATCGGTGTGATTGCATTACACAAAGTTGGTATGGAGCCAAATGCAATTTTTAAAACTCTCCATACACTTGGTATTAGTCAAATGTTTGTGTACTGGGCTATTAATAGGTACAACAATGAGACCTCTGTTTGTGACAGAAAAAGATCTGGCCGTCCACGCAGTGTTCGTACGAAAAAGGTGATCAAAGCAGTAAGGGAAAGAATTCGAAGAAATCCTGTCCGAAAGCAAAAGATTTTATCTCGGCAGATGAAGATAGCACCCAGAACCGTGTTGCGTATTTTAAAAGATTACTTAGGACTTGCAGCCTATAAGAGACGCACTGGTCATTTTTTTACTGATAATTTAAAAAAGAATAGGGTAGTAACATCGAAACAACTACTGAAGCGGTACGTAAAGGGAGGTCACAGAAAATTTTTGTTTACGGATGAGAAAATCTTTACAATTGAGCAACATTTTAACAAACAAAATGACCGTATTTATGCTCAAAGCTCTAAGGAAGCTTCCCAATTAGTCGACAGAGTGCAACGTGGGCATTATCCGACTTCAGTGATGGTTTGGTGGGGTGTTAGCTATGAAGGAGTTACTGAGCCATATTTTTGTGAAAAAGGTATCAAAACATCGGCACAAGTGTATCAAGATACCATTCTTGAGAAGTAGTTAAGCCCCTTAACAACACCATGTTCAATAACCAAGTATGGTCCTTCCAACAAGACTCGGCGCCGGGTCATAAAGCTCGGTCCACGCAGTCTTGGTTGGAAGTGAACGTTTCGGACTTCATCAGAGGTGAAGACTGGCCGTCGTCTAGTCCCGATCTTAATACGCTGGATTATGATTTATGGTTAGTTTTAGAGAGTACGGCTTGCTCTAAACGCCATGATAATTTGGAGTCCCTAAAACAATCCATACGATTGGCAGTGAAGAATTTTCCCATGGAAAGAGTGCGTGCTTCTATTGATAACTGGCCTCAACATTTAAAGGACTGTATTGCAGCCAATGGAGACCACTTCGAATAAGCTTTTTATTTTTTAAATTGTTTTATATTTATGTATTAAACTAACACACTGTAAAAGTAATAAATATTACTTGCAGTAAAAAAAATGTTTTTCTTCGTAGCTGTATTTATGGCAAGACTAGGTATACTAATACGCTATGTATATAGCCCATTAAGATACATAACGTATTTTCATAAATATTAACATTCCTCAACAGGCGAAAATCTCGTTTGAAGCGCCTGTTGACGACTTCGACGACCCATCGGCAAATAGTCACAAGTATAACCTAAACTTTTTTTTACGGTTGGAATATCCTGATAAATGTCCCTCGCCCGAGGAAAGCGAAGGGGGTCTGCCGGACTCTTACCGGTTAAAAACTAACGGTGTTCCTTCTCCTGACCGTTCGGCCGGGCTCGCGGGATTCGCAAAAGCATGCACCGCAACCCCGGCAGGGGGGGAGCCAATTTTTTTTGTGTCCTTGAAAAATGCACTCGCATATTGTACTACCACGGGGAGATAGTGCAGTTATGTGGGACTCAAACCCACTAAAACTCTACGGTGTCCTCCTCTGCCGCTTATGGCGGGAACACGGGCACGCGTAAGTACTCATCCGCGAACCCGTCGCGCTTGTCCGTCACCGGATCCTCCTCTGGAGAGTACCCCCCGTCACCGGCGCACCAGAACACATGGCACGCCGTGACCACCCCGGGGACCAAACGAGCACATGGGCGCCAGACGACCCCGTGTCTGGGCGCTCTTGGTCCCCCCTGCGACGGGTCAGGTTAGTGGCCCCGCCGCCTACCACTTTTCGGCCGCAGAGGATAGGGAGAGCGGCCTACGACATGGGGGAGCCAAACCTAACCTAATCTAGTGACTCAGAAATCAGGCCTAGAGGAATGACGTCATATTAAAAAATGTTTAGGTGTTCATGTACTATCCTAATATATGCATAATTTTCGTTGGCCGGCTATTTAACTTTTTGATCCATTTTGTCAAATGTTCTTTGGTCGCGTAATTTGGACATGGTGTGGTGCTTCAGTTCGGGTATGATATAAAATGTCAAAGCGTTATAAGCTAACAATAGAAGCGTTTTTTCGTAAAAAAAAATACGTAGGTGAATATAGTTAGAAGAGGAGATGGATGCTTGTTAAGTGAACAATGCAAGGTTTTGGAACACTTAGAAGCTTTTTTGAAAGTTTATTTCGTTGGCAGGACAGTATGCAAAGAGTGGGTAACTGGACGGAAGCGAGTGAGTCAGACATTGACTTGGATGAAAATGAGGAAAATCTGATTGAAATGGATGAAATCGTGAAAGCGCAGAAATGTACGAAAGTTGGAAAAGCTGCTGGATGTGACAGTGTCTGTCGAAATGCTTAAGGGCGGTGACGGGGTGGTAGCAAGCCTGCTGTACCGGATCTTTAATATGTGTTGGAGATTCGGTCAAGTGCCGGGCGACTGGTGCAAAGCTGTAATGGTACGATTACAGCGATATAACAAACTAGAAAGTATGAGATATTCAGGCAGGGTTCAGAGAGGGGATGGGCTGTATGGATCAAATCTTCTCCTTGAGGTGCATAGCCGAAAAACATCTGGCAAAGAACAAGAAAGTGTAGTGCGCTTTCAATGATTTGAAGAAGGCCTATGATAGTGTGGGGAGGGAAGAATTTTGGTCGACACTGTCTCTGTACGGGGTGGACTGGCGCTTGGTGCGGGCACTGAAATCGCTGTACAGGGATTCCAGTGCTTGTGTTAGGATAAATGGGGCGTTCACAGATTGGTTTGGCATCTCCAGGGGTTTTAGAGAGGGTTGTGTAGCGTCACCATGGCTGTTCAACCTATACATGGATAGTTGTTTGACAGATTTAAAAGGGAGTGAGTGTGGATTGAAAATGAATGAGTTGCCTGTTAAATATCTTCTCTACGCAGATGATCAAGATTTGCTTGCATCGTCAGCGGAAGAGTTGCAAGACATGGTAACTGTGATAAATGGAGCATATAAGATGAAAGGGATGAAAATAATATAAGCAAGACGAAAGTAATTGTTTTTGAAAGAGATGCAGATGTATCTGAGTGTAAAGTAAAGATAGGAGATGAAAGTATTGAACAGGTGAATGAGTTTGTTTGTTTGGGAAGTATGTTTACAAGAGACGGTAAAATTGACGAAGATGTGGGAAGGAGAGCAAATGCGGGAAATAAAGTAAATGGTGCAATGCATGCGGTTGTGGCTAACTAATCGATGTCTAAAAAGGCACGGCTGGCTGTCATAATAGTGTGCTGGTACCTACGCTTATGTATGGAAGTGAATGTTGGTCGTGGCAGAAGAGGCATTTCTTTTTTTTTTTAAACGTTGCGTCATACTAGGATTTCTCCTGTATCGTGGGTGCGTTTATAGACACAAATCTTCACACGCACAAACATCCAGATCCGGAACAACTATCTGTAGGCCATACAAATATTTGTTCCGTGCGGGAATCTAACCCACAACCCATAGCGCAGAAGCCTATCGCTCAGCCACTGCACCAAACGTGTCGGCATGAAAGTAGAATAAATGCCGTGAAACTGCGTGTCTTGCGAAGTATTTGCGGTGTAACTTTGAATGATAGATTGACGTTTAAAAGAGCATGTAGTGATAAAAATGGAAAGGAGTATGATTAGGTGATTTGGTCATGTTGAGAGAATGAGTAAACGGCGTTTAACTAAAGGAATTTATAAGGCGGATGTCAATGGAAACGCCGGTAGAGGACGTCCTAGAAGTACCGACGTACTTCGATGTTATTGGTGATGTTCTTCACAAAGGACAGGTGCGTAGTACTCTCAACCGGAGTGCGTGTATGACAAGATGTATGAATGTGGATGAAACGAAAGGAGAATGTAAGGATCGGTGCATGTGGCGTTCTATAGTTTTTGCCTACCTCCATGGGAAAAAGGCGTGAGTTTATTTATGTAATTACGTAAAAATTCAATTCATTCATTATTTTCAAATAATCACGGGAAATATTAACTATGTAATGGTTTGTAATTGGAATATTAGGTGTATCTCAGGGTACTACGCTCTTATTTCATATACAAGGTTAGTCGGAAAGGGGGTACTAAGCCGCGGGCCACCTAAAGTATCACTGATGACTATTTTAAAGCAAGTGTTAAAATTTCAAAATTCAATATTTTTATTTGCATGCTTAGGTATACATTTTTATTTAAGTTTATTAAAAAAAACATACCTGCTTTAGTTAAAGTACCCATAATAATACTTTTGTTCTACAACTTTCCCCAAAACTCGATAGTTTAAGAGATTTAGCTTTTCAAAGATTTCGTAAAAAATAAGCTAAAATCTATCTATCCACAGCTATGATCAACTATGCTTACAATTGAGGCCATGAGGGCCAGAGTGGCCTAACGGATTTTTCAAAATTGTGTTGATAATTTTTTGTTGTCGTAAATGATGAAAGTCATAGAGATAGATAGATAGATATACTTTATTGTACACTAAAAGAAATAAAACAGAAGGAGTACACATTATTAAGAACAGTACAAATGGCGGTCTTATCTCTTAAAGCAATTTCTTCCAGACAACCTTTGGATGGAAAGAATTGTCAAGAAAATATATAGGGCAGTTTGCAGCATACAAACGTATAATCTATTAAAAATCGATAATCAACTAAATCACTAAGTATATTATAATAATAATATAAGTTAATAAATAAGTAAGTAAATAAAATAAATATAATATAATATATATACATATTTTAAATATAATATATACATACACTCAAATAAAGAACACATATTTA
The DNA here is from genome assembly GCA_910594945.2 of Amphipyra berbera. Taxonomy (NCBI): domain Eukaryota; kingdom Metazoa; phylum Arthropoda; class Insecta; order Lepidoptera; family Noctuidae; genus Amphipyra; species Amphipyra berbera. The sequence continues at coordinate 26,470,157 of OU343121.1, read as the reverse complement.
ATTATAAATATCGAGATACAATGGCTTAAGTGTGCCTGAGAGTGGTGCCATCTATTAAAAAAATATAGAATCACTTTTAGGCCAATGCGGCTGTATTACTTTCACCATTTGAGACAATAAACAAAATCCGTTAGGCCACTCTGGCCCTCATGGGCTCTATTTAGGTCACATTTGGGGTCACGGATTAAAAACTTAATTTTCTGAATTCGTAACTAAAGCAAGTTTTTTTTTTTGAAAAAACTAAAATATTAATCTTTTAGCATGCAATTTTTTTTACCGAATTTTGAAATTTTGACACTTGCTTTAAAATAGTTATCAGTGATACATTAAGTGGCCCGCGACTTAGTACCCCCTTTCCGCTAACCTTGTATACTTTAGTGCATCCAGATATACTACGCGGTGTTTCTGAAACTAACTGGTCTGTTGAAATATTGTTAATCGAAAGCAGTAATCAAATTTATCTGATTGTTGAAACGGATTGCGTCGGTGAGTGGAATTTTTATTTATTTTACTATTTAAAATCAATATTACTTGGGCACTTAATAAATCAATAAATAGTTATATTAGGATGCAATTCGTTCCTACATTTAACACTGAATTAGTGTCCCTTTTCCTGTTTTCCGAGGTTCGCCCGCGGCTTCATGTTTGGATATAATATTAGTGTCCCTTTTCCTGTTTTCCGAGGTTCGCCCGCGGCTTCATGTTTGGATATAATATTCTTGAAAGTCTACTTTTGAAAGTCAACCACTAAAAGGTTGTAAAGGGGTGGTACATTTTAGATGAGAAATCTTATTCTCTGGATTTATAAACTTGAAACTCGACACAAATATGAAATATTTATTTACTGATATTCCAATACTACCCCTAAGAACGGGGTAAAACAGGCTGTTAACGTTTGTATGGGAGAATCTTATTGCATGGCTCGGTTAATGTAAAATAGGCAACAGCTCTAAAGCATATAATAAAACATGAGTTTAAGACTTACAAGGATTTTCGGAAATTAACTCCAGAGGGCAGGGAGGAGTAAAACTTATTTAGAGATAAACTTCTTACAGGGGCGGAGCTGCTAATGTGTGTGAGGATTGAAGCACTTCCTTTGAACAGAAATTTTACCTACCCTATGGTTTATAAGTACGTACCAAACAATTGTAGGTCAAAGATAAAAAATTGACAATTTTTTTCTGATGCTTTAGAGGAACCACACCTCACGAATAAAAACTCGTCATTACACCTACAATACTATATAAACGGAAATACATTCGAAGATCTTTTTAGTTACCAAACATGAAAATGAGCTTTGATTTAAACTGGAAGAATACCACACACCTAGGTACAGTTTAATGTAGGGTACCACATGCTTTGGAACATCGGGTATCCTTGTAATATAGGAAAAAAAATATGATCAATAAAGCACTAACATAATTTTGACCGACCTTTTCTCAAAATTTTCCCATAGTGTGATGGCGCGTTATTGAGACGTTATTTTCCGTGTCATAGTGAATAAAGCACCAGGTTATATTGATCAGCCTTTAAATAACCGACACTTAGACGGTTTCTTGTAGTGAGACTCATTTTATCTCGAGTGTCTCTTATTTTTTTTGCGAGTTTTCTTTGTCCAGTGTTACAAATTCAGAATGAGTCTCGCTTTGAGGAACTCGCTATTAAGTGTAAATAGACCTTCAAAGAAATAGTGTTAGGTCTAAGCTACTGTTAATAGCACATCTATTTATGAACTAAGGTGTGAGGCAAAGAAGTAATTTGTGTGTGACTATAAACTCTTGGAGTAAAGTGCTGGAGACCGGCTAGGGCGTAACGCTATCGTCGCTCACTCGCATGCGTTAAATCGGGTCAACGATTATCGTCAGATATATTGTGATAGATTACCATTAGCTATTTAGATATCAACACATGTATTTGACGATACTGCCTGATAGGCGCTGACGTCACAGCAGCTCTCCGGGGCTACAGATTACATACTATACTATACACACAGTTGACTGTACACTAGTCGTCTGATGCGCGCACCTGGACGTGGACGAGTGTTGTGTAAGTGTGCGTGCGCCTGACGACCAATGTAACAAGTCATGTACCTACTTGTACAAGTTGGTTGTTTTGTTATGGTCTAGCTTGTGCCATCGGCTTGTATGTTACTGTCACGTTACGTCTGTTTCTTTACCGTAGGGTGTTACTTGGCCACATCGCTGATGTTAGTCATGGACCTAATCATATACAGGGCGTCCCACGGCTATGGGACACTGAGAGAAACTACTTTAAATACTGTATAAAAGGATGTTTTGCTTCATGAAGAATTTGTTTTATTTTTAAAAGTAAGTACCTAATACTGCAATCAGAGATTAAAAAAAACTTGCTTGCTTCATTTGGGAATCGAACCGACCAAATGTCAAAAATAAACATTCTGTAATTTTATGATGTCGATCGAAAGTGTCAATCATAAAGATTAATTCCTTCTCAGTAACAGAATATCTTAAATTAAAGGAACACTGTGTAAGTTTACAATTTAATCAAAAAAGCAACAAACTTGAATCCGTCAATGCATATCTACGGAATCTGTAATGAATTTATCAAATGTTCAAAATATGATCCCTCTTCTTGCGAAATGTGACCTCAAGTTAATAATCAGAGCTCTCTATGAAATGATAATGCCGATATTTTTGGAAGTAGGTACGAAAATCGACAGTACAAACCATTATAATTTATCTTCCTAAATTTAAATGTAAAATTTCACGGGTTTTTTTTTAATTTAAGATACTATGTTACTAAGAAGGAGTTAATCCTTATGGTTGACACTTTCAATCGGCGTCATAAAAATACGGGTGTTTTTTTGACATTTAGTCGGTTCGATACCCGGATGAGGCAAGCAACTTGTTAAAAATCTTTGAATGCAGTATTCATTAAAAATAAAATAATTTCTCCATGAAGCAAAATATCCTCTACAATATTTAAAGTACTTTGCCGTAGGACGCCCTGTATACACGGTGTAACACGAGGGGTGTGTCATCGGAAGTAGGAAGTAGGGAGTAGGGCTATGGGCGACCTCAGTACCTATCAGTTTAACGCCTACGTATGTTCCGCGATACTCACTGGTTCAAAAGTTATTTGTATTTTCATGTAATTTGAGTAAAAACCGGATTTTAGACTAAACCTGGTAAGTGTAGTTAAACTATTAAGTCTGATCGTGATTTTAGTTTTGAGATTAGTCCAATAGTGGGCCTAACTTGCCATAATAATATCGCTTTGATAGTGGACCTAAAAATGTCCAAATATAAAAATAACTTCATAAACATTTTGTAAGTATAATTTTTCCACTTTCAAGGACTCTAGAAAAAAATATTCACATAATTATGTATTTTTTCTACAACTTATTTGAAATACTACCCAGTTTCGTTAATAAATAATCCTGAACATTTAATTTGGCCAGCACCAGAGTATCATGTTAAAACATTTCGTCAAAAGGTACAAGTGCCAAAAATCTATATTTTTGATGTGAAACATCTAACGGCACGTCCACACGGGAACATCCCGTTTTTTGTAGGTAGGTAGGTACCGTTTTTCGCAGGATCCCGTTTAGTGGCGGATATATTTCAATACTAATGTTCACACTGGCATCCTGTTTGCGGTATGCAGAAAAAAACCGATCCCGTCGATTTTGGCAATTAATAAATAAATTATTTAATGACACATATATTTCAATGCAAGTGTTCACATAATCGTCCTGAATACGGTTTTTCGCTGGATGAGGAAAAGCGCGGGGGGCCGCCCCGCCCGCGCGCCTTGCCTCCTGTGCTCCGCACGCTCCACGGCCAGCTCCTGTTTTTTCAAATCTTCCCCGATTCTTTCTAAAAAGTTGTCAAATATTCACATCGTCATTCTAAAGTAATTGAAAAATTTTGACTCGTATTTTCTCAATTCACTCTTGAGATTACGAAAGATACCGTGCACCACGTCGTTCGAGCCGTTGCTTAGGCCAACTCGCCACTTGAACGTTAAGAATGATTAAGAAATTGCAGACCGTTTTTATAAAGTTATTGATGTGAACCGTGTTGCGCGGCAACGCTCACGACGACAATTTGCTTATACTTGTAATGTACGTTGTGCGTATTTATTTAAAACGAAGGCCTGTTTTTATGAAATGAGTTTCGATGTTTGACATCTGCCAGGCGTCCCGCGACGACGTCATTTTTCTTTAAGTGAAACGTTATAACATTACGCTTCGCTAGTAAGGGCCGATTATACCAACGTCAGATAAGTTAAAAAACCAAGGAATAAATGTATGATTTTGACTTATTAGGAAATCTGCCAAAATGTGGAAATTTTTCCTCAGATAATTTCATGTAATGTTAATAAAATTGGGCCTAAGTACAATAACAGGTTTACTTAAGAAACGTAAAATATGTTTTTTCTTTTTGTTCATAACTAATGTTTTATTGTTAGTATGCATAGCCTATACCTCAAAAATTTACTTTGAGCTTCCGGAAAGTATCTTCGTTTTGTCTTTTCTACGAGTCTAGGAGACATTGGGTGTGAGAGTCAAGTTAACTAGAAGAGTCGAGCGTATGAGTACAGTCAAATGCGAAAGTCAAGTTGAGTGGAAGAGTAAAGTTAGCGTGAATGTCGAATCGAGTACGACAGAAGAGTCGACTGCGAAAGTCGACTTGAGTGTAAAGGTTCAGTTGAATGCAGCAGGCAAATTGAGAGCGAGAATAGTTGAGTGTCTAAGGCAAGTCGGGTTGCGAGAGTCAAGTTGAGCGTGGATTCAAATCTAGGACGAGAGTGAAGTCCAGGCGACCGTCAAGTTGAGTGTGAGAATAGGGTCAAAACGAAAGTCGAGTTGAGCAGAAGAGTCAAATTGACTGGAGAGTAGATTCAAATGCTAGTCGAGTTGAGAATGAGAGAAGAGTTGAGTGTGAAGGCTGAAGTGACAATCAAGTTAAGCAGAAGAGTCAAGTTGAGTGTGAAAGTAAACTTGATAGTGGAATTGAAATGTAGTGCGAGAGTAAAGTTGAATATTATGAGAGTAAAGATGAAAGTCGAAGTAAATAGAAGAATTTAATCGAGTGTGAGAGTTGTATAATTTATTTAAAGAGAAGATTTTGTCAATCCTCATAATATTATCTGACGAATAAATTTGACGTTTAGGCAATTTCCTATTCATAAGTTGTTAATTTTTCTAGTTTATTCCTTGGTTTTAGTTATCCCGACGTTGGTAAAATAGGCCCTTACTAGCGTAGCGAAGGTTACCTTTTTAGCTTAAAGAAAAATATCGATTTTTGGCACTTGTTCCACCTGACGAAATTTGTCAACATCCTACAGTTGGTGTAGAGATGTCTGTGATACAATGTATATTAAATAAAATTTATGAAAAGTGCTGATGATCTTGCAACAGCTAAACCGATTTCCATCAAACGTAGCCTATAATCATCCTGATTAAACCAGCTTACAAACAAAAAAAACACATTGATATCAGTTCATCCGTTCCGCAGCTACGGTGCTACAGGCAGACAAACACACATATAAACAGACACACACAGACAGGCTTTAAACTTATAAAACATTTCTGTTTTTGCATCGGAGATTGAACATAGGCTTCAAACTTATAACACTTCTCTTTTTGTGTCGGGTGTTAGAATTTTGAGTTCTGTATACTTTAAAGCGCAATATGTCGTAAACTATTAGCTATAGAAAAAAATATAAGACTTACGACTAGAATTGTAGGGAATTTACTTTTGTATTTTGGTATGAGCCATTTCTGGCGTAAAACCCATAGATTAGGAGTAATTAATTAAAAACTCATTTTTGGAGTCTTTTAAGGTCACTTAAGGTCGGCAATTTGAAATTCTCATAAGAACATACCACATATCCAAAATTCACCGGACCTTTTCCAAGGTAAATCCCTTTTTTGCGACCTGGCGACTAGGCTACCTGGCGGTAGCCGAATAACATTGTCAGAGGCACTTTAAAACGAAACTGAGTTTTTTTTTAAATAAGTTGTAGAAAAAATACATAAATATATTAATATTAATTAATTATTATTAATTTACTTATAAAAGGAGAAGCTGACTGACTGACTGATCTATCAACGCACAGCCTAAACGGCTGGGGTTAGAAACTTGAAATTTTGACAGTAGGTTCATTTTGTGACGTAAACATCCACTAAGAAGGGATTTCTCGAAATTCAACCCCTAAGGGGGTGAAATAGGGTTTTTAAGTTTGTATGTAAGTCCGTCATGTTTGAAGTAAGAAGCTTGAAATTAAATAGTAAAGTTTTTGGTTAGAAATAAACGTACACGTGTTTGAGCATTTTTTGAAATTCAACCCTTAAAGGGGTGAAATAAGTGTTGAAAGTTTGTATGAGAAATCTGGTATTTTTGAAGTGAGAAACATGGAATTAAATATTTAGGCTTTTGGTAAGAAATAAACGTATAAGTGTTTGAGGGTTTTTGGAGATTCCACCCCTAAGAGGGTAAAATGGGGGGTTGAAGTTTGTATGTACGTCCGTCGTTTTTGAAGTAAGAAAGATGAAATTAAATATTAAGGTTTCTGGTTAGGAATAAATGTACACATATTTGGAAATTCAACCTCTAAGGGGGTGAAATGTGTTGAAAGTTTGTATGAGAAATCTGGTACTTTTGAAGTAAGAAGCATGGGGGAGAAACTGACCGACTGGCTGACTAATCTAGCAACGCACAGCCTAAACCGCTGGGGGTGATAAAAGACGAACGTTTTGGATTTTAAAATGTCACTTTAAAATGGGCTTAACGAGGATTTCAAACTTCACGCAAGCAAAGCTGCGGGCAAAAGCTAGTTAATTATATATAGCTATATATATATGTATGAATACTTTTTTCTAGAGCCCTTGTAAGTGGAAACATTATAACAGTGGTACCCAAAGTGGTCTGTATCAACCCCTAGGGGTCGACGACGACCTACAAGCGGTCCATGTGGGTGAAAATAATAATTGGGGGTCCGTGAGATGTAAAAGGGGGTCCATGATAGTGGATCTCATTTAAGCAGCTCGTGACTTTAATTTTGACTTTCCATTAATGTAATAACCCACATACACAGATGAAAGAAAGAAAGAAAGAAAAACCGTTTATTCACGTGAGAGTGACGCACATAACATAGCTTTTTATAAAAATAAAATAACTGGCACAGAAATATATTATGCGCCAGTACAGCGCGACACGGCCGACGAGATGATTTGTTGCTTAGTTTATAACTGAAAATGTAACAAACAGACCGACGACGATAGTACTATTGTAGGTAGGTACAGTCGTAGGTTTAATAAAACTATAAAACTTACCGTGTGCTTTTTTTATTTTTTCGCTCTACACCTCACTATTGTTAGAAATCAGTCAAAAACACATTTGAAGTCAATGAATAAATTTACAAAATGCAATATTAGCTAAGCAGCAAAACATGGCAAATGTTCTATGAGACAAAAAAGATTGGGGACATCTGCATTATACTTATAAAAATGTTTATGAAGTTATTTTTATATTTGGACATTTTTAGGTCCACTATCAAAGCGATATTATTATGGCAAGTTAGGCCCACTATTGGACTAATCTCAAAACTAAAATCACGATCAGACTTAATAGTTTAACTACACTTACCAGGTTTAGTCTAAAATCCGGTTTTTACTCAAATTACATGAAAATACAAATAACTTTTGAACCAGTGAGTATCGCGGAACATACGTAGGCGTTAAACTGATAGGTACTGAGGTCGCCCATAGCCCTACTCCCTACTTCCTACTTCCGATGACACACCCCTCGTGTTACACCGTGTATAAGGTATTTATTCATTTGTTTTGTTGTGTGGCAAAGGGTCGCGGGCGCGCGGTGGACTGCAAACATTGCGCCGGTGCACCGCTCGGCTCTTTGAGCCTGTCGGACTGTTAATGTTTAGTTGTTCTGTGTTCAAGAGATGTAACGGACTACGTAGAGTGACATGTGGACAGACTTGATGTAACTGTGTATACTGGATGTCCTAAAACACGTGGTCCAGTGGTCACGGAGGGAAGGTACCATAAATATAAAAATAGCAATTTTTGGAGAGGAGATGGAGTTCAACGGCGGGCCCATACAATAATAAAAATGCATATTTTTTTAATAAGAAATACAGGATTTACAGATTTCCAAAAAGTCTTGCCTGATGTTTCCGGCAATTGATTTGACGAAACTGCGAGGAAATTCCATCCTGCATTTTATAGTACCTGTTGATAAATATCGATAGGGTCAATAATAAAGATCAAATCTCTCTAACAAACACGTGTCCTAAATTAAATAAAGTACATGAAATAAGAAGTAAACAACAAATAAAATAAGGTGACTGCGTTGGTGTCATTAAATTTAAATGTTAGATTTCATGGTCTTCTATTAATTTAAGACACAATGAAAGATTTGAATCTAATTATTGACGCTATCGATTGGTAAAATAAAAATTGAGGCGGATATTTTTTCGGGTATGTGTTGGTTCGACTCCCAACACAGTGGAGACTTTTTGAAAATATGTCAACGGAGTACTTTATTATTAGGTATTTAAAAAATGTCTGTTTTAAGTTCAATTTGTTATTTTAATATTATTAGTATTTTGTTTGTTTAGCACGTGTTTTAGGACATCCGGTATAACTAACATAATGATAATGTAATGATATGCATCAGTTTAAACTAGCGTTTTCTGTTTGTTTGTCCGCTCGCTCAGGTGTATAGCGATAGGTTCTTCCATGTTGTAAGTATACGATGCGTTTCGGATAGACAGTGTACCTACCATATTTACCTATATATGTATTTATTTATCGTTAAACTCCTGAATTATTAGATGAAATATAAACATAATATGAATGTGTATATTATATGTATGTTGATAACTAGATATCAATTAAAACCTCCCGACGCTGTGTCGTGAGTGCACGCACCGCTATATCGCATTTACACATTCGCGTTCGCGCCTCGCCTCGCCACTCAACGCGATGTTTGGTGGACCATCAATGCAGCTTATACACAAGCAACATTCACTTATATTAATTTCTACTTCAGCTTGCAACCGTGGGGGACATCTATGTTCTAGCTTGCTTACGATCCCAAATAACTGATTGAGCTTGGTATAGTTCTTATAAGTTCTTAAAACATTACACATCTGTCGTTACTCCACTCCATTTAAAATTTTCGTTGCTTAAATCAACACGTGCTGCTTGATAAAACGCTTGTTATGAAATGGCGAGAGCACGAATTTGTAAACACTAAGCTTGCCTCGCCACTCGTCTCTTTAACTCGCGTCCAAAAAACCGCTCGCGAGTGGCGAGGTGAATTGCTAGGCGGATGACGACCGCACCGATCACATATTCGCTTCGTGACTCGCTTCGTTATTCGCCTTGCGCCGCTGCGCTCCTACAAATGTGTAAATGCGGTATTAGATGTAGCCACGAAAGCGCGGCGTGGGATAGGGAGGGGGAGAAGGGAGAAAATAACCTCGCTCCACTACAAGCAACGCGTGATAGCAAACACGCACACAAATACGAATGCAAATTCATTTGCGGACGTTACAGCATTGCGCCTTCTGCAGCTGCCTGTTTATACCCGGCGGCGCTTGTACTTGCGACACGCACTTTCAAGCTACCATCATAGTATTCCATTTTGCGTGTGTTTTAATTTAGCATACAGAAAACATAAATGTACATATTTCCACTTTTTGACGTGATTATCTGAAAGTGAACCAACAACACGCACAACAATGGCTTGTTGTCACCGGTCTTGAGAGAGTCAAATGTAGTCACCATCTTCTTACTTCATTAAATACAAAAATTAACTTGTCAAATTCCGTGTGGCTCGATCATAAGAACGTCGCGATCACAAGTGCGAATAGACTCGTTTTCTGTATCGCACCATTGTTGAGTGAGATCGCAAAGCGCAACACACAACGAGAATCAAATAGTGTCCTGTGCTAATTGAGCTTGTGCCAAGTTGTTTGTGTTGCGTGTGACGCGTGCATGCCTCGCCGCTTCGCCGCCAGACTGCCCGCCACAACCGTGGGTCCGACGGCGACGCACGTGTGGCGCTTACACTATTAAAAGTTCTGTTGAGAAGATCTCATTTCTAAGACAATGCAAAAATGCTAGGCACTAACGTGACCGCACTTTGGATAGCTTTCTAGTATAATAGTTGAAGCGCCACACGCCGTGCGTCGGTTAACGGTAACGCATTTATTCCGCGGTTTCTGAAATGCAGATTAATTTTGTCTTTTGTCAAATCTCATGTCACGACATTAAATAGCTTCACACCAAAATGCTACCTAACAACCAAACACATCGGTTGGCATGAGATTTTACAGCGAACTAATGGACATTGTGTCTGTGGATCCCACATATGCTGAGGATCCTCAGTTGTCAGCAAATTGTAAATAAACCGGTGACGGTGCGTGGCATTTTGGACGGCGATGATTAATTTTTTGGGAGCTTGAAATATATTTACATCCTTAGATATTTAGATTTCCATGCACTCTATTTTATTATGTAGTTTATGTATACTCGTATGATGGTAAGGTTTCGGACGACAGTCGCGTCTGAGTAGCGGCGTCTCCCTCTAGCGCCGTCTGACTGAGCAACCAGCGGAGGCCGTGACGTACTTGTTAATAAGTATTTCGTAGCTGTTAAGCTGAGTCTCCACAAAAGAAAACATGTGTTGATAACACAAAAGCTGCCAATTTTTCTTTGGTGGAGACTCGACTTTATAATCATTGATATTCGATTTCTGGTAGTGTTTTTATTTAATTATATTTACTTAGGTAATAATAACATAAACAGTGTAATTAAATTGTTGGTGATGCTTTTTAATAATTAAATAAACATGTGATTTTAAACGCCGCTTATTCTAATGTATTATATTTCTTTACGGTGTGAATAAGTTGATGTGTGTCTGTTTGTGTGTGTGTGTCTGGCTGTGTGTGTGTGTGTGTGGCGTGCGTGGTGTTAGGCTGCGGCTAGTCTACGTGTGTAAGCCGCACGCGTATCAGTTAGGCACTAAAAAAATTGAAGCCGTATATGACGTCAATATGTAGCGTCGTTCTGTGACCAGTGTGTCCGTGTGTGGGTGCGGCTGTACGATGCTGTGGTGTGTGTGCAGGGGGCGGGGGAGGGCGCGGACGCGAGGTCTCGTCCGAGGGGTCGCTGGCGGAGGGCACGCCCGATACCGACGAATCCGGTGGCGAGCCGCGCCACCGTAACAAGCGTCGCCACCATGCGCACGCGCCACCGCATGCTCACGCCACCCAGCACCAACATGTTGCGCCGCACGACGTGCACCAACCCAAGGTAATGTGTCTTATTATCGGTGGGTGTTGATACCAGAGGCCTCTTACATTAGGTAACATTTAATATAATTATTCTAGCAAGGAGTACAAGTAGCAGCCCTGGAGGTTCAGAACGTGAAGCGAGCCATCAACCGGTACGGCACACTGCCGAAGGGCGCGCGCATCGGCGCCTACCTGGAGTCCCTGCGTCAGTCGGGCGGCGCGGTGGCCGGCGGGCGCGAACCACGCGACGAAGCGCGGTCGCTGTCACCGCGCACGGCGCGCGCGCAGCCGCACATGATCCGCTCCAACTCGTCAGGCGGCGTGACTGCGCCCACGCCCGCCTCCCCGCGTGCTACTCGCGCCGCTCCACCGCTGCGCTCCTTCACCGACAGCCCCGCCAAGCCGCGCCCGCGCCTGGCCGAACTCGAGTTCCCGCCGCCGCCACCGGACCTGCCGCCGCCGCCCGAGGAGGCACAACCGCCGCCGCCGCCCCCACCACCTGACTGCTGCCGGGATGCCGGCACCGACACCAGCGAGCGCCTCCACGACGCGTTGCCGCTACCGCCGCCGCTGTCGCTGGTGCACGAGCGCGACGATGAGAGGCTTGCTAAGAAGAACATGAAGGAGATGCTCGAACTAAAACTCGTGGCGGAAATCAAGGAACGTGCAGACAAGAAGAAGCACCGTCTGAAGGAGTCGCCGCCGCCCGATGAGCTCGTGGACATGCATACGTCGTTCGGTGATCCCGTCACGCGCCTCGTGTCCGAACTGTCCGAGAGCCTCAACATGGAGGCGTTGCGCCGCGCCGAACGCAAGCCCGACTCTGCCAGCCTCGCTCCTGCACCCGCATCAGCCGCCGTCCGGACGCACGACGACGGCAAGGAGACTGTCTCACCGATTGATCTAAAAGCTAGTCTCAGGAAGACCGCTTACAACAATAACATAGATCAGAAGAGCTTGGAGACTAAAAATAACACTGATTTTAAGTCACAACTCAAAAAGGTTGAGACCAATAAGAAAATGACTCCTGCGTCCAAGGACTCTGAGGAGTCGGGTCGCTCCATTATAGATTTTAAATCTCGACTGCGGAAAGTGGACAGCGGCACGCCTGCCACCAACGGCACTGGCAAGAAGCCGGAGCGCTCACCTGACGAACCACGCGACGATGACCGCAAGCGCTGCGAAAGCAGCTCACTCGACGCCGCCGCCGCCGACGATGACGACAAGCGACGCAGCACCGGTAGTATCAGCAGCCTCAAGAAGCTGTGGGAGAGCAAGGAGACGGACGAACGGCTCAGTCCAAAAGCGCGCGCGCGTCCTGACGAAGCCGACGCGTCGCCGCCGGACGAGCGTGGCAGCGCGGGCGCGGGCATGGCGCGCGCCGGCTCCGTGGCGCGGCGCCGCGACGATAAGCCCGCCGTGCCCAGCAAGCCACCCGTCAAGGGCAAGCCGGGCAAGCAGGGCATTTACGCCACGCCGCTGCACCCTGCCGCCGACGACGCCGACGACACCGACCTGCTGGCCGCGCTGCGACACACGCTCGACTGGTGCACCAACGAGGTACGCACACACACACAAACACGTGTTGGATTTCTTTTTCTGCGTCGATTAGTTGGGAATTCGTATTTTATTCTATTATCTTAAAAAATCCCAACTAATCGACGCAAAAAAAATCCAATCCAATGATATAATACATAACTCATTTTAGCCAAAATGGCGCTTAAGTAGTATTGGCTTTCCGGTGACGTTATGTTCAATTCGCAAAAGGCCATATTCGTAAACGGTGAATTAGCATAAGGGAAAATTTCACAAAAGGGTTCAACTTTTAGCTGTGAATAACAAAAAGTATTTTTTATATCAATACCGATTTAATAATAAACACTAAAGTATACAAAATGTATTCTTACGAATCATTGATACAGAGATTGCGTCAACCCTGAATTTTATGCTGGTTTTTGACAAACGGCAACCTAACTTCGCCTAAGCCAGAAATTATAAAGAAAAAATACAACCATTGCCATTTACTATAACAAAATAAATTTTGATATGGTAAATATTTTTATCTAACCATTTTGTCATATTGTAACACAGAAGCTACTAAATTAAAGTATTTTTTCCCTTTTACCTATAACCGGATATATGAGTGGTAGGCGAAATTAGGAACCGTTCCGCAATTGTGCCTGGATTATTGACCTTTAATATTTTAAAATTCCTTTTGCTAACGTGTTTTTAGGTATAGATAAGACGAACGTCCAAGATTGCTCAGTTTGTATCTGACAAAATAGAAATAATAAAGGTTTGGCGCAAAATTAAAAAAAACTGTCAATACCAGGCAAAGTGAGGGAGTCGACGGTATACAATAGCAGATTTGATACCAGTTCAACACTAAATAGGACAGTCCAAAGCCTGCTAAAGTGTGATGGGAAATTAGTTTTTTTTACATAAAGTAGTTTGTTCACAACAATTTACTCCGCGAAACTTCATTCACCCCTTATTGTAGCCTTCATATTTGCTAGTTGCGCGTACTTAGATACGTAGGTATCAGCTGATAGGTATAGACCTATCAGCTGATTCCTCCCTTCGTAGTTTAGGTGAAACACGGCACGGAGGGGGCGACGACGCGCCGGCAGCGCTCGATGCATAAAAAATGGATGAGTATATTCTTAGAGAGTACAGGCAATTTAAAACGTTATTGTTTTTAGGTTAAAAAGAAAAACCACTTTTATCTCGTTTTTTTTTTGTTCAGATATGATTGGTTAAACGTATTGAACACTCATCATCTTCCTGCCCTTATCCCACACTAGGTGGGGTCGGCACAACATTTATTTCGTAAATCCATGTTGTTAGAGGTTTTGGCTTATTGTTTTATGACCGGCCGCCTGCCTGACATCAATCCTCCTTAGGAATACTCGTTGTGCTGTCGCGCGGGTGGCCCAATGTGCTTCCTGATATTATGCACACTGGGTCCCAGGGTGGTAAAAAGATATACAAACAGACAAATCTTGGACTTTCTTCTTATCTATTATATTCCTACAGAAACAATTTTGCAACGGTAATTTAAAAGATATTAATCGATAAAAGATAAAAATCCCAGCGAAGTTACGGAACGGTACCTAGCTTATCATTTTTTTTTCTATCGTGGGACAATCCTCATGGATGTCCCTCGCCCGGGGTAGGCGAGAGTCTGCCGGACTCATACCGGCTAAAAACCCACGGTGTTCCTCCTTTTGACCGTCGACCGGGGTCGTGGGATTCGCCTAAGCATGCACCGCAACCCCGACACATCTTGGTCCACCAACCGCTGGTTGACCTCTCCACTGTGGGGCAATACCGGCACTCCTCTCCCGCCGCGGCCTCCACCCTTCAGCCGCGACCCTCAGTTGCGATGTCACCCAGGCGACACCGCAACCTACTTGGCCGAGGGATAGGCTACGTTTAGTACGCACTTGTTTACAAACTGTCACCTAACATTGCCTGACCAGTTATACATGAACTCTTTTGCGATAAAAACATATAATATGCTATATTAATAACCTCATATAAATGCAATTTATGGTATAATTAATATGGAAAACTTACCTTTTCAAATTCTGGAGTAATACAACATTTAACTAATAAATGTTACAACAAATAACGCGCGCCGCTTCTGACACTTCACAACTGAGTCAAAATGGAGCCATATTTTCGGAAGAATGAGTGTGTAGTGTTGCCTCAACAAGATCTAAATTGTTACTTACCAATTAAGATATTTTGATATTGCCTCTAGTTTTTGAAAGATATCTAGATTTTTTTATTTTGGGCGAAGTTTAACTTCATGAAATTAGGAGAATTGACATAAAAAATTCACCTTTTGCGGATTGCATTTTACGAATTGGACTTTCTGTGAAAAAAATGCATGACCTTTTGCGAAACTGGACTTTGTGCGCCTAAACTGACTATGAGCGATGTTGATCATTTTAGAATAGTATACAAGCTTCAGTTTTGGCCTCGTACGTTTTGAAAATACATTAGGGAACGTACCCATACTACGTGACCTATTTTTTACATCCCTCCCCCACCTCGGTGACCACCCGTAGTACATGCCAATACCCCCCCCCCCTCAAGTTTTCACGTGGTAATAGGTATATAAATATGGTTTTAAATCATTTTTTGCAAACAGACAGTAAAAAAAGAAATATTTGACTCATATGTGCGAGTGTTGCCACCTGTGAGTCAAAAAGCGCTAAACTCTGCGCGCCATATTTGAATAAAGCTCGAAAAACCTCAAGATTATATAGGATATTGACTACGTGACGAAAACCTAAGCCCCCCCAGCCCCTGTGACCTAGCGTGGTATTTTGAAGACCCCCCCCCCCCCCCCCTTGAACGGGTCACGTAGTATGGGTACGTTCCCTTATACAGTGTGCGGATTTGAGATGGGAAAATAATAATGATAATAAGGACAGCTACCTTAACCGTTGTTGCTACAGGAGAATGTTCTTAACGAACTGTCCATTTTTTAACAGGTTATGACTCAATGTGTGTGTCAATTTTTAATGTACCGTAGTCAAACTGTAAAACCCTTATAGTTTCGGCATTTCAGTCTGTCTATCAGATAAATTTTGGAAGAAACTTCACAGGAGTAGTACGCGTGCGTACTGAATGCATTCGCGGCCTAAGGTGCACCTCCCGCCGCCGTACGCACGCCTCGCCTCACGCCCGCAAATGTAAGGCTGTCCTTGCGATCTAACAGCACTAGCGCATTCCTCAGCTTTGCATTCAGTTGGGCGCCAACATAGAGGACGTAGAGAAATTTAAAAAAATGGTGTTGTGGCACTGCATACCTACATTAACGACGATAAGAAAAAAATGCGCAACTAATCGTGTGTTGTATAGCTAAAAATATCATAAGTAAAGGTTCTTAAGTGAATATTTGGTAAGACCTATATAAGTTTCGAACAATGTTAACAATGTGTTCATACCCCTCTTAACTTTCCAACATTGTCATTAAAAAATCTGAAAATAATCAAGCACCTAGTAGACACTTTCAGCGGAAATTATTTTGAACGAGATAAACATTTTTTTCTAAATATTCTCTGTTTTCAGTTGAATGCTATTTAGAGTGAATTGACCGCAATAATAACTTTGTTCATTATGAAATGTTATAAAATATAATTACCTACTCCTTGCTACTTAGTATATGCTACGGAATCCTACACTTTACGTGACACGGACTTGGCCGATTTTTTATTTATATTCAATACTGCATTAAATGATTTTGAAAAATTGGAACAGTCAGCGAGAAAAGGGGCAATATCTAGAAATATTTGTATAATATACCCTTATATCGTCCCAAATCAATGGGTCATGAAGAGCCAATGCCTACTAGAAATATTTGTATAATATTCCCGTATATCGTCCCAAATCAATGGGTCATGAAGAGCCAATGCCTACTAGAAATATTTGTATAATATACCCGTATATCGTCCCAAATCAATGGGTCATGAAGAGCCAATGCCTACTAGAAATATTTGTATAATATTCCCGTATATCGTCCCAAATCAATGGGTCATGAAGAGCCAATGCCTACTAGAAATATTTGTATAATATACCCGTATATCGTCCCAAATCAATGGGTCATGAAGAGCCAATGCCTACTAGAAATATTTGTATAATATACCCGTATATCGTCCCAAATCAATGGTTCATGAAGAGCCAATGCCTACTAGAAATATTTGTATAATATACCCGTATATCGTCCCAAATCAATGGGTCATGAACAGCCAATGCCTACTAGAAATATTTGTATAATATACCCGTATATCGTCCCAAATCAATGGGTCATGAAGAGCCAATGCCTACTAGAAATATTTGTATAATATACCCGTATATCGTCCCAAATCAATGGGTCATGAAGAGCCAATGCCTACTAGAAATATTTGTATAATATACCCGTATATCGTCCCAAATCAATGGGTCATGAACAGCCAATGCCTACTAGAAATATTTGTATAATATACCCGTATATCGTCCCAAATCAATGGGTCATGAAGAGCCAATGCCTACTAGAAATATTTGTATAATATACCCGTATATCGTCCCAAATCAATGGGTCATGAAGAGCCAATGCCTACTAGAAATATTTGTATAATATACCCGTATATCGTCCCAAATCAATGGGTCATGAACAGCCAATGCCTACTAGAAATAGTAGAAAACGCAAAAAAGAACCTTTGTTTGGGTTGGTAGAGTATTTTGGTCCTTATAAGAAATAGGATTGGTTGGCGTCATATAAAAATATTTGCGAGAATTTTATTTTTTTACAGATTGTGTTTTGGTATAAACAGGAGAAGGAAATTCGTGCATGCTTCAAAAATTATGGACAATCCCATAAGAACGTTTTCCTGTAGTTACAGTTGTTCAGTTAAGGTCCCGTACTTACTTCCCCATCTCAAATTATGGACAGTCTCATGTGTTTTCTTGTAGCTACAAAGGTTAAGGTCCCTTACTTCTCTAACTTAAATTTCCATCCTGTAAAGTGTTTGTTTAAAAGTTGGTTTCAAGTTATACTTAATAATCTTATAATAAAAATTAATATTTGTGATTTCGTATTCTGTGAGTTTGTTTCGGCTTTTCTTCTCAGAACTAGTCAGATAGGAAATAATATAATAATAATAATAATCATATGACATATTATTTCCGGTTGTTCTCGTCTTGCTAACGGCGAGTATTTACACAGACACAACCTAGTAGCTAGGATTATCCACCAGCAACTTGCTCTGAAATACAACCTTGTGGACGCAGAAGTACCATACTACAAGTATGTGCCCGACCCAGTTCTCGAGAATGGCCATATCACATTGTACTGGGACCGATCTATCATCACCGACAGGACTATTGTTGCCAATAAGCCTGACATAGTGGTGATAGATCGAACAGAGCGTCTCACAATGATTGTTGATATCACTGTCCCACATGACGAGAACCTTGTGAAAGCCGAGAAAGATAAGGAAATTAAGTATCAAGACTTGGCACACGAGGTTGTCGACATGTGGGAGGTTGACTCAGCAGTCATTGTGCCGATAGTCGTTACGGCCAATGGCTTAATAGCCAAGAGCCTCGACCATCATCTGACGAGGCTCTCGTTGGGCAGCTGGGTCAAAGGCCTGATACAGAAAGCGGTACTTCTGGACACGGCACGTATTGTCAGGAAGTTCCTCTCTCTGAGGCCCTGACCACCGGTAGCTTGGACCCTGTTCCCGATGCCGGTGGGCTACTATTTTTTATATTTTTAAATGTTTTTTTATATTTTTTATAGAAATATTTAAAAATGTAAATAATATGTACATATAAATGAATAAACGAACTATAATAATCATTTTATTTCGGAATTTCAACATATCCATATCGTTGTTAGTAGCACAAAGACACTTATAAACTATGATTAGTAAAGAAAATACATATTAAAAATTAAAAATACATACATTCATTGATTGTGCCATGTCAATTTTTCGGACAATCCAACATACTGATGTTGGATTGTCCGACAAACCGACACGGCACACTGATAGGGGTACCGTCCCCTGCTTACTTGACTGCATGCAGTCGTATCCAGCGCTCAAGCATCGGAGAATCCCATCGATCTGTCAACACACACAAGATGCTGTTGGAACTAGCACGCATGCGCGTTAGGATGGAGGTGCAACGCTTGCGCATAATTGTCGCAAAGCTGTCTACGTTGGCCTCAGCAAACATGCCGGAGGCGCTACAAAACCGCGGCAGCCCCATCAGCATCCTGAACGCATTGTTGTACTGCACTCGCAGTTCACTGTATGCTCTCTGCAAATAGCTAACCCACAGGCTGCACGTGTAAAAAGATTGACAATACGCTTTAAACAGTGTCAGTTTTACTTGTTTTGTACACCGTGCAAACCTGCGAGTCAACATATTACATCGCACAGCCAATGACCTGCGCTCCCTCTCAATATCAGTACTGTCTTTTAAGTCATCGGTGACCCAGTGACCCAAATACTTAAATTTAGTAACTCTTTTTAAGGCGGTACCACCTAAGAGAACTTCAGGTATGTTTTCATAGGATTTAGTACCTGCCTTAAACACCATAAGCTCAGATTTCTTTGAGTTGTATTTGAGCCCATGGGCCTCCACATAGGATTCACAGATATGTAGGAGCTCTCTTAACGCACAGATCGAGGGGCTCAGAAGCACCATATCATCGGCGTAGCTTATATTGTTAATACAAACACCGTCTATATGGCAGCCGATTCTGGCGCCACAAAGCTCCTCGATCAGCTTGTTTACATAAAGGTTAAACAGAAGAGGGGAGGAGAGGCCCCCTTGCCTTACACCGCACTCCAGCTTGTACTCGTCCGAGAGTTTGCCTGCCCATCTTATTTGATTTTTCTGCTTATCATACCAATGTATCAGTACAGATATAATTTCCGTGGGTACACTGGTATCCTGCAGCTTTAACCAGAGCTTATCATAAGAAACTAAGTCAAACGCTTTTGATAAGTCTAAAAAGCAGGCATAAACTGGAGTTTTCCTAGCTGTATAATAGTGAACAGTTTGTTTGAGCGACAGAATAGCACTTTCAGTTGAGAGGCCAGATCTAAACCCAAACTGGGCATCGTTCAGTTTCAAGTGTGACTCTAACTGTCGCTCAATCAGACTGTCCAGTACCTTGGCCATAATTGTAGCGAGAGAGATCGGCCTATAGTTAGAGACATCAGATGAGTCACTTGTGTTATTCTTAATAACCGGGACTACTATCGTGTGCGTCAATCTCTCAGGCAAATAAGAATGGCTTAAGCATACATTATAAAACATTGACAGGACTCTCGGAAGGTGAACTCCAGCGTACCTAAGATGCTCGATGCTGAGGTTGTCATGCCCTGGAGATTTTCCGGTCGCCATTTTCCTTATTACGGAAGCTACATCCACTGCGGTAAATCTTACACTTAACCTTCGGGCATGAACCCCAGCATCGGGCATCGACGGTGAGGCTGGCCCCAGTACAGATTTTACATTAAAATGACGCAGAAAAATATTTGCTATGTCACATGGGTCATTGGCTCCAGCTACGCTCACGGGAAGACTAGGTCTAAGAGACAACTGGTTACTGGATTTCCAAAACTTATTAAAACTGTTATTTGCGTGGTGTTCAGCAATAATATTCAATTTAATTTGTTGCTGATTGTTTTGACACCATTTTAATCTAGATTTAAAACATCTTCTTGAATCGCGCATGTCATTATAAATAATACCCGAGGCTGGTTTATTATTCAACAACCAAACTTGATAACACCGTCGCGCCCTCTCGTGAGCGCCGCGCACATATCTATTCCAACCCGTAACATATTTACCTTGCCGTTTCTTTCTCACATTGTGGCTATATTCTGCGGCTTCAGAAAGTACCAAAACAATACTGTCATACATTTCGTTTATTAACATTTTATGCGTGGGGTCACTGCACATTTTATCTGCACAGTAGGTGAAATCACTAGGAAAATCTATGTCCCTTAATTTAGAATGACAACTATTCTGATACATATCAATCTGTTCTCTGTCACGCTCACCCCATTTTACTTTATTTTCGTGAGTTGGGCTAGGCATGCTAACTTTAGATTTTAAACGATCAAAATTACATCTCAATACAATTGGTAAATGGTCGGACCAGTATGTATCATATAGCACTGAGCTATTTATTACAGAGTGACACGCAGCTTCAGTCACCACACAGTGATCTAACCACCGCTGGCTACCGTGCGCCTCACTTACAAATGTAAATGTTTCTACAGGTAGCAATTGCATATCAATACACGACCAAGATTGATCGGCACAAAAACTTAATAATTCTGATGCAAATAACTCACCAGGGTGAGCGTTAAAATCACCCATCATGTACACTGATTCCACACTGTGACTTTCAATTATAGCGTTAATCTCGCTTAAACACTCTGTGAATTCAATTAAATTGTCCCTTGAGTCGGTGGGCATATAAACAGAAAATATTATTGCTGAGCGATCGTTACATAACTCGATTTTAATCGCGGTTAAACGCACACTGTCACACTTCACAACGTTAACCACTGGAAACTTAGTCTTTTTCCACAATAAGGCAACCCCACCAAACGGTCTGCCACGGAGTATGCCCACAGAGGTGTCGACTGCTGAGGTACCCGTGCATCCAAAACTATTGCTAAACTATAAATGCCGGCGCCATCTAGTCTTAAAAAAAACATTACATTGACTTGTAAAAGTGTCTGTAACAGATTTATTTACAGAAATAAAAATCATTTATCATTTATGCGTTTGCGCATCGTTTATCAGATTGAATTGAAACTTTGTTGTTGTTGGCACATGCGCGAAAATTCCTGGTGGTGCGCGAGTCGTATCGGATAATTAAATATCGTACGCGGGTGGGGCCGCGAGGGCATAGCTAGTTAATTATAACCGTAGTCTTATAGGACATTAAGATTATCTTTGGAGGTGTTCATGTATTGTGGTGGTGAAGGTGCGGCGTGGATGCGGCGGTGCGGGGGGCGTCACTGGAGGCGGGCGTGGGTCGCTGTGGCGCTTGCAGACGTCGGAGCGACTGGCACGGCTGGGCGGCGCGTGCGCGGCGGCGGCGGACGCGCGGCGCTGCTCGCCCGCGCTGCGCGTGCAACTGCGTGCGGCGGCGGCACGCCTTGAAGCGGAGGCGCGCGCGCTTGCATCGCCCGCTCCCCCAACTCACCACCTCGCCGACGGAGTCGAGCGCGCGCTCAAGGAGCTCGCCGACATCGTGCATAGGTAATACACCTCACTACTTAATTGGCCGTCCCGTTTCACAAAAGTCTAGCTCTAACATTGTCTTTTTTTTTTAATTTTAAGAGATTTTAGTCGATATCGAAAAATATGTTCGTTTGTGTGCGTATCCCTTTCATTCTCTGTTAAGTTTCGTTTGCCACATATACACACAATTTTATCAATAGAAGAAGCACCTGACACATGGGGTCGAAAACCGCCTAACAAATTCCCCGAAGATAGAAAAATGTTGGTATTTGACTCCGATATTTCGACCTATTCATATTATACGTGTTACAGTCATAGTGATTAAATAGCTATTATACATAATGACTGGTCATTGTATATGTTGCAGTCAAAACTCTTAACCAGTCAAAAGTACTATTGACTAGCAAAATCAGTCAAAAGTACTTTTGACTGAATGGGTTGGTCAAAAGTACTTTTGACTGAATGGGTTGGTCAAAAGTGGTTTTGACTGAAAATTATTGGTTATTAGTACTTTTAACTGCAAATTTGCGCTTAAAAGTACTTTTGACTGACGCTCTTCGTCAAAAGTATTTTTTTAACTGCAATAAAGCATCAGTCAAAAGCATTATTAACTCGTTAGGTGTGAATAAAATCGGCCAGATCTTTTTCTGTCACAAACAGAGGAGGTCTCATTGTACCTATTAATAGCCCGGTACACAAACATTTAACCAATACCAAGCGTATGGAGAGTTTTAAAAATTGCATTTGGCTCCATACCAACTTTGTGTAATGCAATCACAGCGATTCGGTTCTCTTTATCACCCTACTCCATTTTAATATCGCAAAATATTGTACAATGTATTGGCGCCAAAATTAGAAAACACAATGAACAATCGAATAAAAATGACAGATTCCAAATTCAAATGTAATATCTTTCTTATTTTTAATTGTAACAGTATTTATGGCCAGACTAGGTATAAACCTTTACTAATAAATTGTTGTTTAAGTTTGGTTAAACAGTCTTTTTTTTCTATCAAATTTCTGTTACAATTACGTTATGATTAATTACCCATTTTATTTATAAAAAATAAGAAATAGTTTTATTTTTTAATTTCAAACTGGGTATTTCTATTTAAAGAAAACACACAACAAAGAATTTTTCTTGATAAAGTTCAATTTAAAAAATTATATCAGCTTATGCTAGTGACCGCAAACTTTTTTTGATGTGTGTATGCTTAAGGCAAATTGAAATAATCTTCACCTATACTATGTAACACGTGTCACAGCGAAAGTAATAAATCCGGATATTGTATGTACTATCCAGCCATTATATATAATATCTACTCAATTTAGACAAAGTGATAAATGACACCGAATTAATCACATTAACCAGCTATTTTATGTAATATTTTGGAAGACTTGGATAAAATAAATATAGGTGAAGATTATAAAGTTTTATTTCAATTTGAGCATATGTGTAGCAATAATATTCTGTTGTTTTAAATAGTAATAATTATAATTTTTATCTATCGACGGATAGAACGACAGATTTGGATCTTTAGACAAAAAACAGTTCGTCAAATTCGAAACAGTTAGGTTAGATTAGAACTGCGACCACACAACGGGCGAAGGCGAGCGAGCGAAGCGAGCGTGCCGCGGCAGCGGCCGCCAAGCGCCAGACTTCCTCTTTTGCAAAGCAAGCATGCATGGTAGATTGGGTTTATTTTTAGGCTTCCTTGTGAATAAAAAAATCTATATCGTATAATATTATAATTACCATTGTCATAGATAATAATTTAACATTATATAAAAAAGTAAATTGAAAGCTTACTAGCCATAACACAAAATAAAACCGTATTTATTACTTTGACCAACTTCGACCTGCATTATATATAATGACCAGTCATTATGTATAAGTAATAGCTATTTAATCACTATGACTGTAACATATACACTCAATTTACGCTTGTACGCAGTGTACGCTTTTGACGTAGGTAGGTACATAATTTTTGAAATTCAAATATATATGAGACGCCGGAAGTGACTAACTTTCTGATAGCTAATATTATTACTTTTTTAAACGCCGAATTCTCTTAAATTTAATAAATTAATGTTTACCAGCATTCATTAAAATTTTCAGATAAATCTTAACCGGCTGTAATGTACGCCAGTAATGAATACACGGATTATACGAACTGCAGCGATTGTCTGCGAGCGTGAGCGCGGCCGCGACACTTGCGGCGGCGACAGGCGCGTCACATCCACACGCTGTCACCACGTCATACTATCTCATTCACAGTATATTATGTAACCGATCTCAAAACGAATATGTAGTACGTTGTAGTAACAATACTTCGTAAGTAAACATAATTTCCCCGTTGTAAAGTAAACGGATCACCTCCGACCCCCCGTGCAACAAGCCCGCGCTCACTGGCGACGAACTAACCTTGCCTATCTTATGTATATGCAGTCTGTACTATGCAACATAATTATATGTGTAATGTTAAACAAACCAAAGAGAGTAACAACAAATGAATATTTATTATCGACTAATAGTGGTGGTAGCACGGTGAATACTCTCTGTTCGTAGTATAAGTTGAAGCGCGCGTGCGTCCCGTACAAGTATTATGTATGCGTATTAGTAGTTAGTGGCGAGGCCGGCGGCTAGCACCGCGCACTCGGATGTACTGCGAGAGACGGGGGACTCGTTCAGTACACGGTATAGTAAAACAAGGTGGTGTCTTCCCGTGACACGTGACTGTACGTTACTACGTCATAGCTACTGATGAAACTAAGCTTTGCCTCAAACTTTGTTGTTATTGGTGGGAAAATATCATAAATGGTGACGTAACAAGTACATGATTGTCGTAAGAGAGAATCTTGTTTTAATTATACCATGGTTCAGTTCGTCCCCGACCGCTGTCCGTTTGAGTTCCGTTAGTTTGTTATGTCGTTTATTTATCAGTGCCAAAATGTATGTTTGTAAGATATTTGCATTGGATCTACCGTGGAGATTTGCTCAGCGGCGTCACTGGGCGTCCTTCCATAGCTTCTGTAATAGTGTATCATGCATGATAGTCCTTGCAAGTAATACTCGAGCGCTGCTCGCTCGCTGTATGCAGTTAACTATGTAATAGTATGATGTATAAAGTAGGTGGGTAGCGCGGGACGTCTTTCCGCGCCGGCCCCCTACACTCCTCTATACACGATATACACTTCTACTTAGATGTATAGACACACTCACCTATGTACTCCTTTGTTTAGCATTTAACTAAGTAAATATGTAGTTAGTATGTACGTTAGAAGACTCGTTCGACTCGGACCAATAGCGACGCTTGTTATAATTTGTTATGAGTTATGAGAGCAGGGCACGCGCCGGCGCTCACACATTAAGACTGTCTTAAACTATTGGTTTGTATTGGGCCTATATTATATTATATACTTTGATTGTAAACTTAATGGCTCTGCCCACTACACCGTACCATACTAGGACGGTACTCATACCGGCACAAGCAAAAAAATCTTTGTATGGATTAGTAGGAGACAATGCCCACTAGACCGTGCCGTCACCGAGCGTCACCGTAGCGTGTCATGCACGGATCGGCAAAATTTCATCGCGAGAATATTTTGCAGGTGACGGAACGCTCCATGCCTGACACGCGACGGGTGTACACTGCATAATGTACTCCGCGTTTAATCCCTGTCTGATGCAATGTATTCATTATTTGCTAGGCTTCGAACGAATGCACGTGCTCAACAAAATGGAGGACTACCAATAGTACCTACCAATTGTGTTCGTAAATACGAATATTTCGCACCCTTAATAATAAACCGAAATAATTAAAACATATGGGTTTTTGACATTTAATCCAAAAAGGCATCAAGACCGCGTAAAGAATACGTACAGTTTAACGGGCGCTTGATTCGGACAAGCACGAGCGAAATAGAGGACCATCCGCCTTTTTGTTTGACGGAGTGGACCAATGAATATTCACAAAACGACGCCATTTAGGATTACCTACGCTAGCAGTGACAAGAGTGAGATGTGTATGTGCCTGTTGTAATACCCAATAGTTCGTTTTATTATAAAAAGATAAGTGCTTGCATTTCTATTATTTTGGTTGTATAATGAACTTTTTTAAGTTATTACGTTTTGCTTTTTAAAGATGGTTATTTAATTTGGCAACAATTAGAATTAATTCGGTTTACGGCTAAACATTAAATGATAGCTTGTACCTAACAATGTTTCTATTTGTTACGCTTTGTTATTAAAATTTTGCGATGTTTTGTTAAATAAACGAATTAAGTCACTAGTATCTTTTTTAAAGTCTTGTATTTTTTAATAAATAAATAATAGTAATGATGTTTATACATAATTTGTAAGGCTATTCTATTGGTAATACTTTAATCATACTAGTATTACTGTATCGTTTCGGTATTTTTGTTATTTCTGAAAAATTTAGACTGCATCGTAATTGCAAAACTTTAAATGCGATTTCCCAACAATTGTCATTTTTTAATTATTTCGGTTTATTAAGGGTGCGATTTGTACAATTAAAGAAAATCTGCAACAACCGATAAGACGGGAATGGTACGGTCAACATAAGCGTTGTTTACGGGTATCATACGCGTTGTATACGGGTATAGAACGCGGTCGATCCGCTGCAGTCATAGTAGTGAACGGAGCACATTTAGCCGTGCCCGATACGTCCCTATTACGGTCCTAGTATGACACGCAGTAATGGGCAGACTCCTTTAGTTGTGCATCATGATTGAGGCATCGCTCTATTTGATATACCGTTCTTGCGCATATTGAATATTATATATTTTATTTTATTATAGTGCGAACGAATAAAGTTGTCAAACATTAACTATTTTAAGTTAGCGTACTGTGATACGGCTTATAATGTAATAATAATTATGCTCAATATTTTCTTTTACTATTATTTGTATTAATCGAAATTGTAAGGTATTTTAATAAAATGATTATATATTGCGATCGGTAAAAATCGAATCGGTATCAAACATTTACATGAACGTCGTTAATAGCGCGTGTTGTGCGCGTGAGAGCCGATGCGCACTGCGCCCAGCCTTGCGCGCGCACTACGTGGCCTAAGTGTAACATGTGTATGCTAGTCTTTATTATTATAATAAATGTACGTAACTATGTAAGTTCTCTAAAATAGGTTCGTGTACAATCTTTCAAGCTATTTTAGTAATCAATGTATCATTAAGATTTTTGTATTAGCTGAGGGAGGGCAGGGGCGAATCTGCGCGCGCCCCGGGTCCGCGGCGGCCTCGCTCGTGCGCTCGCTCGTATTCATTACGGTTTCGAGTGTGGAACTCAACTCGCACTCTGAAGACAGTTTAGTGGTACACGACGATGCTCAAATTGGATCGAATTTATTTGTATCGGTGGAGGGGCACGAAGTACTCGTGCGTCGACCGACGGCGAGGCAGGGCGCCGCGCGATGTTGGACTCGATCCTATGCGGTACACAGACAACCACTTTTAATTGGACACCTACGTCCGTCCGTCAACTGACGACGTAGGTCCTAGTCTGATGACCTTATGGCTCAACGCACACGTATTAACAACCCGTCCTACGATGACGTGTGTTCGCTCGTAATATATATTCTTTCTTTTCTTCCATCTTAGCGCCGATGACAGTAGTGAGTCGGTCAAGCTAAGATATATTTTTGGATACATTTCCATGTGACATTTTATGGATACCGCGCGGCTTGATCTATGTGCAAGCTTAAGCTGCCGGGCCCGGTTGTCACACTAATCGATTATTATTTCACTCGTAACGGACATTCAAGAGACAAAAAAGCGATTATTATAATATTGGTATAATTGTATTCAGAGGTCAGATTACCGTCATCTGACAGCTCCGTGTAATTTTTTTTGCATGCAGTAGGTAGGTACTTAGTTAGACTAAAAGCTGACCCCAATATATTCGAAAAAACGATGGGATGCTGATGATGAATGCGTTGAAGTACAATAAGTCATCGGTTTATTTTCACCATTTACATAAATTTAATATATTATACAGGGTGAGTTTTTGAGAATATGGCTGCAGTGCCAAATTCGGAAGTATTAGGAATAGAGAATAGTCTACAAAGGAGTCGTGAGCTCGATTTTTGAGAAAATAATAAGTAACTGCATTTTAAGAATTCCTTAAAACCACAAGTTAAACTATATTGGTAATTTTATTTTAATTAGCGACTTAATCTAAGAATTTGCTTCCGGTATTCAGCGGCTCCCAACTCAAGGTTAGATTAAAAGTATTGTTTCAGTTTTTCGATAGTAAGCATATCTGTAGATTAACGGCCAACATTAGATAATAACAGATCTCAATCCAAAATCAGTGGATTGGTGTAGGTTTTTGACAGAAATTCAATACAAGTAGGTAATGTCAAAAACTTACATCAATCCAAAGATGTTGGATTGAGAGTGAGATCGATTATTAATATCGACCGTAGGTATGCGGAAAGTTATCGTAACGCGAACTTACCTATAGGAGCAGGGTGCTGGGATCTATACAATACGGACAGTCATAGATGTAACAAAAGGCAATTGGTGGCAAATTAAATATATTTACGTGCTAATATAATAATATTATATACATATTATGTATTTGAAAATATCTAAATGTTCGGGTATAGTGGTGGGCGTTCGGCAGGAGGGGGGTGCGAAACTATTGACGCGCTTTGTCATGTGTAGGTACTGCGCGCTCCCACCTCCAGCCGCTCCCATACCTCAGGAGGCGACTAGCATTTGCACGCGGACTATATCAAAGGATTTTTAGAAAAACAGACAATTCCGCCGATAGTGGCAAAATATGGCAGTGTATAAAGGTAGCCACTGATGAGCCTTCCGGATGGACGCCGTTACAATAAATATTCATCCAGATGGACAGCATCCAATTATATAGCACACTGACGACCGGTCCACTGCATACGGCCACAGTGCCAGTTGCCGCTTGTGTGTATTGTCTATCGGAAATTATCATAAGAAGGATTTAATACTACTCGAAACTGCGGTAGCCATTTATGTGAAAAGGCTTAAAAAAACAATATGTAAATGGATGATGGAATGGTTAAAAAAGGCAATCCTACACACATATCAACTTAATGAATTAATTGTCATTAGAATCCTCTGACTGAACAAACTATTTAAAGCGGCATTTATTTTATCTTTGTTGTGTTAGTCGTCGTGTGTCACTTGCCATAAACACGGATTATTTCGATACACTTCTATTATCGATAAATAAAATCTCATAAAAAATGAACAGGTTAGCACCTAGTAAGGATATGTTTGCACATTCATGTTGCGTTTGGATTGCGTGCAGATGGCGTGGTGCACGTTTCTAGCACTGGCGGTCACTTCAAAGTCGCCACGCCGATACGTCCTATCCGGATTTCAATCCAATTTGAAATCCACGATCGGGACGCCGTTTTAAAAATAGTATACGTTTTGGACACCCACGATCAGATTTTGGTATGCAGCCACGCCATTTGGACTGTTGGAAAAGGCTCGTCAGTGGCTACCTTTAAGTTACTAGTGTACCTACTAGACATTTCCAAATTAATATATTATCACGAAATAAATAAAGTATGTAAGTAGGTACCAAAATTGTTCTCCCAAAAAATAATGAATTGACGTAGGATAAATACCTAAATGAGGACCAAAATATTATATTGAGGGCCTTACGACCAAAAATACAAGTAGTAATGATGGCAATTCTACCATTTTAGAGATGATAATATAGACTTTTTGCTTACAAAATTCTTATTTATTTGGTATTCGAAAAAAAAGCTAAGATGTTGCAAAGATTAGGTACATTAAAATAAAAAGGCTTTAGATACAATTTTCATAACTGAATAGTAGTAGTTCAATTAATGAATTTTAATTGTTTCAAATTGTAACCATTGTTAAATGACATTTCTGTATAGGCTAGATTTTTGTAGAAAATTTTCAATATACAATATGTGCACCAGATTTTATCGACCAAAACACCCCACTTGTAGGGTCGACCCCCCAAAGATAGAACAACTTCAGTATTTGACTTACGTATTGCGACCTCTACAACATCAACCTTAAGACCCATGCCAGACAAAGTCGTCAACATACCGTTTGAAAGGCTACCAGCATAGACAACTTATCAAATATCAAGAAATATCAAAGTGCCATACATAAGTTAAGCAATTTTCGTGATGAGACAAGTAATTCAAATTGTAATATAATTTTACAGATATTTTCTAATTTTTCTAAAATACTATTTAAAGTAGGTACAGGTGGTGTCACATGTCTATTGTTTTGATTTTATCGGTCTTGGCAAAACATCAGAAGTCCGCACTCAGAGTTTGCCAGCGAGCCATGAAGCGCAGTATGTTAGGATTCCGGCTATGAGACCGTATAAGGAATAGTGCACTGCGCTCTAAAACTCAGATCGCCGACGTTGGTCAGAAAGCTGCAAGCTTAAAATAGAACTGGGCTGGTCACGTCTGCCGCATGTCGGACGAGTGGTGGGCAAAACTCATCACTGAGTGGAGCCCATACAATGTCCGACGACGTCGCGGCAGGCCCAGAAGATGGCGGGACGAGCTAGACATTTATTGGAAGAATTGGCCGCTGAGAACCTTAAACCGAGAGGAATGGAAGGAGAGTAGGGAGGCCTTTGCCCTGCAGTGGGATCATTATGGCTGAATAAAAAGTCATGGTGTTGTTATACAAATTTAAAAAAAAAACATCACGCCCCTGTGAGACATAGATCTTAAGTAGCGAGTGTTTGAATATGTAGAGGTCAAAACATCGGACCCAATTACTATCAATTTTCTATCCGGGTTTAATTATAAGTGGGTATTCGAGCCCCATTTATCATCTGATATGTGAGGGACTTAAAGGGCGGTATATCTCGACAGAATCATCTGCTTCTGTCGAGATATACCGCCCTTTTAGGTTGATTGCTACAAACCAGGACAATGTAGCATATTATCATAGTAGCAGTTTTGGCAATACAACCAAATTACAAAAATTTACCCTGTAAGTATATTAGACACCGGTGTTCACGCCCCGTCGTCGACCGAAGGCTACAAACCTCGCAGGCGAGACAAGCTCAGGATGTGATGAACTGCGTTCAGAGTGCCTGATATATTTGTCGATATAGTATAATATGTCCATCATTAATAATGTAATACCATGTATGAACACGTAATACCCAGCTGATCGTGGCATCAGCGCGGCGGCCGCGACGCTCGCACGCCTCGCCGCCGCCGCGTCGTCGTCTCTTTCCCTCCTTCGCCCTGTAGTCGTTCGCAACACCCGCTTGCTGTGCAGTATGTATTCCTGCTCTTCCACTGGTTCGCCACCTTCATAATTCCCTTCTATGATAAGTAATAGAATCCAAAGATACATAACAGATGTCCAATTGTAATGGAAATAAAATGATTTCTTTAAGATAACAGTGTTATAATTTTTTTTTCACTTCTTTAGCTCAAACGTAGGTTTTGCTGCCTGAAACCAGTGAGCAAAATGCGATTTTGCTCACTGAGTGAGACCAAGTAACTTATTATTTTTTCAGAAAGCCGCGAATATCTTATTCAGTCTTGGGTTAATCATACAATTCGAAATCGAAACATTCACACTCTATCTCTTTCCCGCCATTAGAAAGAGAGAGAGGCCCTTTCGAAGTTCCGATTTTGTATTCGACCTCAAAGACAAACACGTTCGGAATTTCGTACCTATTAACTAAAGAAATTTTGCAAAAAGATAATTATCTCTTTTAATGTAATTTATTGAATTTTTAACTTATTGTTGTATTTAAACGAGAATAAGTATTTACTGTAAATAAAACTGATATTTAACCTGTAAATATTTATTTCTAGTTTCAATAATGTTACGTAATATATTTTGAATAATAAAATATCATGGGTGCTATTTCCGAACACGCCTTAATTTAAATAAAAGAGCGGGAATAAAATTTCGTGGCTGGCGTAAAGAGTTGAATAAGTTAATTTTTTTAAAAATATGAGTGAAACTAGCGACGAGAACAGTATTTTAACACCGGAAGAGTTAAAACAACAAGTTATTAATGCAGAATTAAGTTTCCTACCTGAGAGTCTCGCGAGAAATATCTGAAAGCATACCATGTCTTCAATGAATGGAGACTTACAAAGGGCGCAAACAGTTTTTCGGAGACGGTGTTGCTATCTTATTTTTTAGATTTATCACAGACGAGGCGATCATCTACAATGTGGAGTATTTAGGTACTCAATGTTGAAAGCTACTTTAAAAACAAAACATAACATGCATATTGAAACATACGCAAAATATTAAAATTTCAAAAAAGTTGAAAATATTAATTTAAATTAGATTTTAAATTTTTACATTATTTTAATAATAATAATTTAATTTTTGTTTGGACTTGAATCCTCTGAGCACATTGCTGGAGGGTTCAGGGTTAGGCTACCGGTTGAGAAGAGGTGGTCAGGTAATATCCCACCTCCTTTACATGGACGATTTGAAACTCTTTGCCCCCAACAATTTGCAACTGGTGAAGTTACTGAAAGTAACTGAAACTTTTAGTAATTCCATCAGGATGGAATTTGGTGTGGACAAATGTGCAGTCATGCATGTAAAGCGAGGAGGGATTATGGAATCCGTGGGAACACAACTCTCGGATTCCATACACTTCAGATCCCTCTCCTCAACCGAAACCTACAAATACTTGGGCATGTCGGAGGCGTTAGGCATCAACGAGGCCGACATGAAGCAATCGTTGCGGGAGCGCTTCAATGGCCGCCTGAAAAAAGTACTTAAAAGTCTTTTATCAGGCGGAAATAAGGTGCGCGCCTTTAACGGTTGGGTCATGCCGGTCTTGATGTACTCCTTCGGCATACTCAAGTGAACTCAGACCGAACTTGACGCCCTGGATAGGAGGGTCCGTACGCTGCTGACTGCATACCGAATGCATCACCCACGTTCATCGGTGATGAGGCTGTACATTCCGAGGAAGTGTGGGGGTCGAGGCTTTCTAAATGCTAAGACCCTCCACAACCGCGAGGTGTGCAGACTCAGGGAGTACTTCCTCCAAGCCGACGTGGGGATGCATCGAGATGTAGTCGCAGTGGACAAAAGATTCACCCCGCTCTCCTTGGCTAAAGAGAACTGGCGCAAGCCTGTAGTATTGGATACTAATGGCCGCAGGGAGGTATGGCAGAGCAAGGAGCTTCACGGACGCTTCTACCGGGCCCTTCATGGGCCCGATGTAGATTTCCTAGCGTCCGTAGCCTGGCTACGTTTCGGTGATCTCTTTGGAGAAACCGAAGGTTTTGACTGTGCAATTATGGACGAAGTTATGATGACGAACAACTACCGAAAATATATTGTGAAGGACGGCACGGTTGACATCTGTCGGGCATGTCACTGTCCCGGTGAATCCATTCGACATATTATTTCTGGTTGTTCTCGTCTTGCTAACGGCGAGTATTTACACAGACACAACCTAGTGGCTAGGATTATCCACCAGCAACTTGCTCTGAAATACAACCTTGTGGACGCAGAAGTACCATACTACAAGTATGTGCCCGACCCAGTTCTCGTGAATGGTCATATCACATTGTACTGGGACCGATCTATCATTACCGACAGAACTATTGTTGCCAATAAGCCTGACATAGTGGTGATAGATCGATCAGAGCGTCTCACAATGATTGTTGATATCACTGTCCCGCATGACGAGAACCTTGTGAAAGCCGAGAAAGATAAAGAAATTAAGTATCAAGATTTGGCACACGAGGTTGTCGACATGTGGGAGATTGACTCAGCAATAATTGTGCCGATAGTCGTTACGGCCAATGGCTTAATAGCCAAGAGCCTCGACCAACATCTGAAGAGGCTCTCGTTGGGCAGCTGGGTCAAGGGCCTGATACAGAAAGCGGTACTTCTGGACACGGCACGTATTGTCAGGAAGTTCCTCTCTCTGAGGCCCTGACCACCGGTAGCTTGGACCCTGTTCCCGATGCCGGTGGGCTACTATTTTTATATTTTTAAATGTTTTTCTTTATATTTTTTATAGAAATATTTAAAAATGTAAATAATATGTATGCAGATAAATAAACGGAATAATAATAATATACAGTTTATTTCAGACCAAGTCCATATTTAAATACATTTTAATTTTACCTTATTTTAAATATTTAAATGACGCACGGTGAGTGGTCATCCAGTGCCACATTATTGGACTGTCCGTTCTGTCGGCCACGATAGCCACCAGCCTGTTAGAGCTACCGCGCACTCCCCGCATCAGGGATGCTATTCGTGTCTGCATAAGAGCGTAAAAATCAGGCACGCTATACTCCGCGAACATCCCTGATGCCCTGCAAAAGCGCGGTAGTCCCAACATAACTCGGAAGGCGTTATTATATTGGACTCGCAGAGCATTGTACGAGCTTTTTGTATAGCCGACCCATAGGGCGCACGTGTACATAGATTGGCAATACGCTCTAAAGAGTGTAATTTTTACCTCCCTAGTACCTACAACGTGCAAAATAATAATAATCATCATTTATTTCAGACAAGAATCTTATCCATATTATGAGTTAGTAATAACAGTTAGTAGTAAGTAGGTAGGTAACAATTTGTTTAAGTAAAATCAGTGTGGAGTTGCATCCATCTCCGCATCATGGGTGTCTCCCAACGATCCACGAACACATTCAGAATAGTGTTGGTGCTACCGCGAACACGAGCTAATAAAGAGGCGCACCTTTTTCGCATGATGGCAGCAAAACCATCGATATGTGTCTCCGCAAACATACCAGAAGCACTACATCGCCACGGTAGCCCCAGCAGCACCCTGAGTGCATTATTATATTGGACACGTAGATCATTATATGCCCGCTAAGTATACCGTACCCACAGGCTGCACGTGTAGAAAGATTGACAATAAGCTTTGAAAAGCGTTATTTTAACCGTCCTTGTACATCGCGCGAACCGGCCAGTATGTTATAACGGACAGCCAGTGACCTACGTTCCTTCTCTATGTCCTGATTGTCCCTAAGATCATTGGTGACCCAGTGGCCCAAGTATTTAAACGTTTTCACTCTACTCAAGGATGTATTGTCTAGTGAGATATTAGGAATATCTGAGTAGGTCGTAGTACCTGATTTAAAAATCATTATGTCACTCTTTTTAACGTTGTATTTGAGCCCATGGGCGACCGCATATGACTCACACATCGACAACAGCCGCCTCAGAGCGCCGATCAGCAACACCATATCATCAGCATAACTGATATTATTGATGCAAACTCCATCAACATGACAACCAATATTAGTATTGCTGAGATCAACAATCAGCTGATTCATGTATAGGCAAACCTACGGGCCAGCATGTTACATCGAACTGCCAATGCTCTGCGTTCCCTCTCCACGTCCACATCGTCGGACAGACTATCGGTGACCCAATGCCCCAGGTACTTGAACTTCGTCATCCTGGAAAGCTGAGCGCCCCCCAGGGCCCAGGGTGACTGGTGGGACAGTGTCGTAACATTAGTTACCCGTTTTGAAAACTAGAAGTTCACTCTTTGTCGCGTTGTACCTGAGGCCATGAGCCACCGCATAGTCCTCACAGATGCCGAGAAGCCTCCTAAGTGCACTGATCGAGGGGACATATTATTATTATTTTGATTCACAATAAATAGTTGTTTCAATATATTCCTGTTTATTATTTTATCTCCTAAAGTGTTCTCGCTGCTGAAGTGAAAAGTTATGTGTGTTACACGTGAGCAAAGTTTTTTGCATCTCGTGCCTTTGAATCCCTCGCTACACTCAGGATTCAACTTTAGAATCACTCGCTACGCTCGTGATTCAATCGTTGAATCCTTCGCTTGCTCAGGATTCAAAATCGGCACTTGCAGCAAAAAAAGACTTTATATTTTTTCTATAAACGGTGTAAATAGACCCTTAACGAAGCCGAAAGGCACTTATTCTCCACGTCATTGCGATATTTTTTTTGTTCTGGACTATGCCTGGGAACCTTCTAGTTACGGAGATATTGGAGGTCAAAGTTCCAACTTTTTCACAACTTTATTTTTAATTACTTGTGTTGAAGGTTGCAAATGTACTTGAAACACCTCCA
Source organism: Amphipyra berbera (assembly GCA_910594945.2). Taxonomy (NCBI): domain Eukaryota; kingdom Metazoa; phylum Arthropoda; class Insecta; order Lepidoptera; family Noctuidae; genus Amphipyra; species Amphipyra berbera. Next base: position 26,433,953 of record OU343121.1, on the reverse strand, counting down.
TTACCCGTTTACTACTCATTGCATCTATCAGCAGTGTTTTTAGTGCGTTACATTTAGCTTTACAGTAAAACGAAATTTTTCATCCAAAAAAAAAGTCATGTCCCAGCGACAATTTTTGCGTAGGGTTATACTTAGTTTGATGTACTGAATGCATGGTTGACGGTTTGGTGAAGGGTCTTTTTACACCTTGTATACAGGAACCAACTGCAAAGTTTGTTCTTCGGTTAACTTTTATTAGGAAAAAATCTCCGCAAGAAATAACGTGTGTTTACTGTATGACGTTTCTGCCAGAATTGGATTGGCACATTTGGCACTGGATTGACCGTTTACACGATTCCAGTCGCGCTGGAGTGGGCGCACTGGATTAAAAAGTAGACCGCCAGTCCAGTTACTGAACTGGATCCAGTGCCGATTTACATTATTAGCTCTGGATTCGATCGTTGAACTGATATGTTACTGGAATAATGTAAACCGGGCATTATTCGACAATAACAGGTGACGGTGAAGTGTCGCTCGGTGACGACGCGGCGACGTCAGTGCTGGTTTCTGTTGTAGGTACTCGGAAGTCGCCCTATAAGGGGGCTGAGTACCTAGTCTAATTTAACAACGCAAACTGTCACTTTCGAAATCGCTTACTTTCTCAAACTCATTTAGGGCCAAGCCACATCCGACGGAAGATACGTCGCCGATCTTCCGCCGGTAGGTACACATAATTCCATACAAACATCTCATACCGTACAAATGTGACCGAAGATGCGTTACTACAATAAAATTCCTCTAGTAAATTACGCGACGGAATATCGGCGACGTATCTTCCGTCAGATGTGGTTTGGCCCTTAATAAATACGACATGAAAATTTAGTATACCTATAGGATATAATTACATGGTACAGTTCTGCACAAAAGAACTTTGTATTTGGGGTACAGCGGGACAGGAGCGATACACAAAATTGACATCAAGTTTTTACAGAGACGCTCACGGTGCTGTATTAGTTTACGATGTGTCAGAACCGAAGTCCCTAGCAAAACTGAATGAGTACCTACCTAAGTCGAGCAACTTCAAGTATACTTCACCAAGAAGAACATAGTTTGCTTAGTTGTCGGCAATAAGATTGACAAGCATATCATTTTGGGACCCAGTGCATAATATCAGCAAGTACAGTCGAGTTCATTAATATACCTATTGGCCCTTCCAGGCTTCAAAAATATATGAACGTTAAAAGAGTTCATAATATTGTGACAACTCTAAGCATCATTAAATCGTGGTCAAGATTTAGATTCATTAATATGTGACTTGCGCGGCTATCGCTCACCGCGCGGTCATTTAACTAGGGGCGCTAAAATGCCTCACGTTAAGAACATTTATGTTTACTTCTTGTAATTTTTTTTTTATTGAATTCTAAAATATCCCGTATAGGGTTAATCTATGTCAGCGTACCTACTGCTGATATGGATCACGAGGTTTGAAGGAATTACATGATTTCGTTTACATTCTGTATAATAATGTGCCTTTGGCTGTGTACATGTTACTGAGAAAAAGCAGTCACATATTATTGAGTCTAAATCTTGACCACAATTTAATGATGCTTAGAGTTGTCACAATATTATGAACTTTTTTAACGTTCATATATTTTTGAAGCCTGGAAGTGCCAATATATTAATGAACTTGACTGTACATTGGGTCACCCGCACGACGGCGACGGCGCAACGAGTATTCCTAAGGAGGGTTGATGTCAGGCAGGCGGCCGGTCATAAAACAATAAGCCAAAACCTCTAACAACATGGATTTCATAAATACATGTTGTTAAGAGGTTTTGGCTCATTTTAAATCAACATGGGATGCATTAAATGAGCTTCCGTGGAGGCAGTTGATTCGTCAGGCTTACGTTTGAAGTACGTCCGGTGCACCTTGGGCAGTTAGCCCCGCTATAGTCTGTCGAATATGTATTCATAATAAGGTATACGAAAAGCTTAAAATCGCCGTCTGGCATCACGAGTGGTTGTCAAATATGACCGTTATAGGATACATTCGTAGACATATATCATTAATCAGTGGGATAGATACATCTTCTAGAATAACAAATTGTAATGTTCGTTATAAAGTTGTTGAAATAAATAGACGCGCTATCTCGTAGGTATAGACAACATGTGCCACATGCATCGACGCCATAAGGTTCTTACTACCGCTACACAGCTGTCAAGTTCTATAGCACTGTGGTTCCGGAACCATAACTCATTGATACAATGTTGTTCTTCTAAACCGGGCAACTAGTACGTAAGTACCTACATAATATTAATGGTTCGTCATGTGTTTTATTTCAATATAGATAAATTTACGTCAGGCGGGCCTGGTCCCGTAGCTTTATGTGTTAATCTAATGTAGTCCTCTTCACAATCATACCTATGTATCTACTTACTTCATTTTATAGTACCTGGATGACCGAGCTTAGCTCGGTTTTTTTTTGGTAAATCTTGTTTTTTGGTTAGAAAAAAAAAAGGAATTAAATGGTCTAAAAAGAAAAAAATAAACTTTAGTTTAAATCGATCCCATATATCATGTTGAAATTTAGAACGGTCTTTCATAATTGAACGCGTATACAACATTTCATGTCTGTACTGCTAACCATTGAGGAGTTCTCTAGTCAGGACCCAATCCTGAGTGCAGCAACCATGTCGCGGTAAAACTTAAAACCGGCTATCATAATAAAACGCGTACACAAAATTTCGTGTCTGTGCTGCTAAACATTGAGGAGTTTCGTAGTCAGGACCCAACCCTGAGAGCAGCAACCATGTCACGGTAAAACGTAAAACCGGCTATCATAATAAAACGCGTACCTACACAAAATTTCGTGTCTGTGCTGCTAAACATTGAGGAGTTCCCTAGTCAGGACCCAACCCTGAGAGCAGCAACTATGTCACGGTAAAACTTAAAACCGGCTATCATAGTAAAACGCCTACACAAAATTCGTGTCTGTGCTGCTAACCATTGAAGAGTTCCCTAGTCAGGACCAAACCCTGAGTGCAGCAACCATGTCACGGTAAAACTTAAAACCAGCTATCATAATACAATGCGTACACAACATTTCGTGTCTGTGCTGTTGAGCGTTGAAGAGTTCCTTTATCTGGAGCTAATCCTGGATGTCGATTCAGGTCATGCTTACCAAAAAAATGTATTGTCATCGGAAATGAACCAACATTTTTAAATTCAACTCCTTAGGATAAGAGGAAGTGATTCAAAATTCAGTTGCAAGATTTCAACCGAACATACATACATACAAACATTGCAAGTGAAATAAAAGCGTATAAAAAGAAAAATAAATTATAAAAGCTTGTAAAAAAAAGAAGGAACTTAAAAAAAGGGAAGAAAATTATCAGCAGGACTCGAACCAGGGTTTTCAGGATTTCGTGACCGCCCGATTTCCCACCTGAGCTATTATAACATTGTAAACGGTGGCGAAATTTACTTTCGTATTCTAATGATATTGTAGCAGCTTTTCATTGCCTAAAAACACGGATAAAACGACATTTTTTTTAAATGAAACCTAGCTAGATCGATTTATCGCCCCCGAAACCCTCTGCATACTAAATTTCATGAAAATCGTTGGAGCCGTTTCAGAGATTCAGATTATATATATATACAAGAATTGCTCGTTTAAAGGTATAAGATAAGATACGATATAGGTAGAAGTACCAGAGGGAAGCCTCTTTGAAATAAATTTTGACAGGTGACAGAGCCAGCCTCGGGCGACCCTAAGCGCTCATGTCCACGAGACGTTTTCGCCGGCTCACCGCCCGGCGCTAGCGCCGGCGTCGTGTGATTGGCTGACGACCGGACGCAGACCCACCCGGTTAGACTTAGCTCCGAAGAAAAACCGTCTCGTGGGCATGAGCGCTTAGGGTCGCCCGAGGCTGGCTCTGTCACCTGTCAAAATTTCTTTCAAAGAGGCTTCCCTCTGGTACTTCCACCTACATATAAAATGCATGAGCGCTAATACATTATTGAGATTATGTGGACCATTTTAAATAAAACAATCAAACATATTACATTCCGTCTATTTCACAATTATTTTAAAATAACCTTAAGTTATTGATTATAATGGCGAGCACAGGTTTAGAATAAGTAGGTACATTTAAATTCAAGGAATGTTCACATTTAGAATCTGCAGTTTTTGAACAACAGTTTTTTTTAAAATTGGATTTATAGTAATAATGTGCACAGATCAGCACCGCCTGCCGCCATGCCAGCCTTTTATTAATAATTACATAGCATAATGTGCATAGATCAGCACCGCCTGCCGCTAGCCAGCCTTTCATTTCATGACTCGTACAACCTAGTAGTGCAGATAATTTTATTATCTGCGGTCGTCTTGAATTTTTCAACGAGACGAAATTTCGAATTTTGTATAATTTAAAAATTGTATATTTTATCAGTAAAACTTGTAAATCGATAAAATGTTGGTGATGCATCGTCGTACGCGCTTCACCATAACTTGTTGTGATAATACTTGACATCAAAATAGCCCCTCTCGGTCAGTTGAGAGTCGCGGCGTCCGGAGGGCGTGCCGGCGGCAGACTGTGCGCCGGAGTGCGCGCCGGACGGCATGCCGGCGGCGGGAATGTCAGCGGGAGGCGCGCCTGCAGGTGGTGCGTTCTCCTCATCCTCATCGTGCACTCCCAGAGTGGCGGGACGTTCATGCACAGGCGGGCTGTAGCGCACTGGCGGCGGGCTGTAGCGGTAGGCACCGCGTGCGCGGATCTCGTCGCGCCGCTCGAAGGAAGGCTGATCGGGGTCGAATTGCTCGTAGGCGTCGTCGTCCAGCTCGGGCTCGGAGGGGTCCTCCCAGTCATCGTCCCACTCGGCGACGTCGTAGTAGTTGTGGAACGTGCGACGGGACGGACCAGCGCCAGGCTCGGCCCCTTGCCCCGCAGCCGCCCCGGCCCCCTCCGGCGTCGGCGACGGCGAGCTGTGGCGCAACATCACCAGAACAACTAGTAACACTCGCGACACTGCAACGAGCGCCAACTACATAATACTGTACTCTAAAACAATGCTACGTCTATATTTCAATACAAACTATCATGTAAAAACTCATGGATTACAAACATAAAAACAAAAGTTGTATTTTGCTTAACATTACATTAATATCTAGTTAGGCTGTGGAAGTTGCTAAAAGTGCGGCTTCAGCAGCATGGTTGGTTACAATAATGAAGACATTCTCTGCTTAAGACGCAGTGATATATAGTTTAAAATAGTATTTTAACAAATAACACAGATAATTTTATTAATATCATGGTGATGCATTTCCGATGTCTTATTTCCGCTAATGCGCCAAAAGAAGTAGGTATAACTTCAAAAACAACTCTGGAAATTAATCTAGTTGTTTTAAAAAAAACAATCGCAATTCGTTTTATCGAGGTAAGTGATTTCCATTACCAATCAATTTCTAGTGGCAAAAGACGCGGCTTTTTTCTTAAAAATTTTGTCGGTCCTTCCCCGCGCTGCGAAAATGCGCTGCGCGATAGTAAAATGCATGCCGCGCGGTTTTAACCAATAATTTGTGCGTTTTATTATTTCGCCCGGGCTTGTACTTTTTATGAATAGGTACCATTATGTTACAGTTTTTGAAAACTACCGAGCGGGGATTTACCGCAGTACCGGGTAGACATCAGTGTCTGCCGACCTTATTGCGGAGAATGTCAGCATTCGATAAATATGAGGTCCTATTGAGCCTAACTTTGGTATTCACAACAGATTAAGTAAAATTAAATAACTGAACATTTGGTCATGCAATTCAACTAACAGCGAGTACAACTAAATATTAAACTAGTAGAAATAGACATATAAAATAATAAATTAAAATAGACAAAGAAACGCTCAAACAAAAAATTATATCACAGTGCATTATTACTTAACATTTTGTGTCTTTTTAGCATCATATAATAATAAAATTAACAGTAAGTTATAACATAAAGCTGCAACAAGCGCTGGGCGTCAGCGCCGCCTCACTGACTCGCCAGCGGCGCCTGGCGCCGCCTCACTGACTCGCCAGCCGCGCCTGGCGCCACTACTGTACTCGACTACAACGGTTGTTTGGTAAATGCAAAAATACAAGGAAATAATCGCGTCAACAATTAATTAACGCAAAAATAAATTGAAAATGACAATGTAATTAAAAATCAAACAATGTTGTAGATACCTAGCGCCGAGTAGACAACGGGCGCGGGCGTGCCGGCCGCTATGGACTACTTACGAAATGGCGACAGTTGCAACAAAAACGAGAACTCGTCACCATCGGAGGTGATGCTGCAGTCAAACGAGAACTCGTCACCATCGGAGGTGATGCTGCAGTCGAACAGTATTTCAACTCTAGATATTTGCAATATAAGCGAGTGTTCGTTTTCGTCGTAGTCGGCTTGTGCTACACTTGTATAGTTAGTGCGAAAGCCTTGTGTAATCCAGACTGGTTGGACGTGTGGATGTCGGCAGAGGTTAGTGTAAACAGTATTTTCGTGAAATGGCGCAGTTTCCCGAAAATTTGGAATACGACGTATAGAGATAGTTTCATTTCGCGATTTCATCTCGTAATTTCGCGAAATCGCGAACATCTTGTAGTTTCGAGAACCCACGAACAGTCTGTTTTCGTGAAACTACTAAACAAGTAAAATAACGAAATGTATCGAAACAAGGAGGGTGGCGGGCGAGAGTAAGAACAAGGAGGGTGGCGGGCGAGAGTAAGAACAAGGAGGGTGGCGGGAGAGAGTAAGAACAAGGAGGGTGGTGGGCAAGAGTAAGAACAAGGAGGGTGGCGGGCGAGAGTAAGAACAAGGAGGGTGGCGGGCGAGAGTAAGAACAAGGAGGGTGGCGGGCGAGAGTAAGAACAAGGAGGGTGGCGGGCGAGAGTAAGAACAAGGAGGGTGGCGGGCGAGAGTAAGAACAAGGAGGGTGGCGGGCGAGAGTAAGAACATGCACGCACGACCTACGATGATTCGATTATTTTAAGTATTAGGGAGACTGTAGTATGGCTGACCTGCAGTGGCGTGCGTGCATTGGTTTTCGGGCTAGGTGGGCAGGCACTAGCGATGTCGCCTTTCAATTGTACGCTTAAGCCCATTTCAATGCGATTCTGACCAAGAAATCATAGCCATACACGCTTATTTTATTTGTAGTAATAGTTAAAGATGGATAAGTTAATAAGTCGTATAAGGTAAGCACTGCCTATATGCAATGCACGCCACTAGCTGATCTGTATGTACATGAACTGGTGCCGCTTGTGGTGACTGGTCACACGTGCCTACACATCGAGAACTTTATGGAGCCTTCTCAAGTGGGTAGGTTTCCTTACAATGTTTTTCTTCACCTTTATCGCAAGTGATAATCAAATTCTGACCCGCACATGAATTCAAAGTCAGGTGTGAGCCGGGTTCGAATTCGGACCCTTGCATGGAAAGCATGCTTTCAACCGCTAGGCTATCACTGCTTTCAATATATTACCCATAAGTTTCTCACCACATCCTCCCTCATCCTCGTGTAGTACAACATAACTAGTTTAGTCTTTTCACGAAAATACTAGACTCAGCCCGAGGTCTCGCGAAATTACTGGATCTGTTCAGTAAGATTACGTTATCATGCATCATGCATTACGTTATCATCATCAAGTCTAAGATAAGATCCCAGTATAGAAAGACCTTCACCGAGCTGGTTAATGGACCAAAAAGGATTTTGATATCAAATTAAATATATCAATAAATATATTGCAAATGGGTTGACTAACAAAATTCAGTCCGAATATGATTAATTAAATATTATTTTTTTAAACAGTTCACTGGTTTGGTTAATAGACAAATTCCATACCAATCGAAATTATGAAGCCTGTACTAGAATATGCAAACGTTAGGTTGACTATTTTTTCCCGTCACAACTCTTGGGTAGGCAGGTATAAATGCTGTGTCTATACCTGCATACCCAACGTTTATTACTACGTTTTTTTTGTTCTATTAAAGAGATTGTAACTACACTTGGGTCACCAAAACTAATCTTATTCCGAATTTCCGCGAAACATCGCGCGTTTCCGTCACGAACATACGGATTACGCTATTCTCCGCCGACATGGACTATAATAATAATATTTAACCTACCTACACTAGTACAAGGTTCTGTTACTTTAGTATGCAGTAATGTTGGACATTAAAGCAGTAACATCCCAGTCAATAAGTGACTCACGTTTTGTCAAACCCAGGAACTGAATAATCCGAAAATTAAGTTACCTTTAAAAAGAATCATACCTGCTTTAGTTATGAATCATACCTGCTTTAGTTATGAATCATACCTGCTTTAGTTATGAATCATACCTGCTTTTGTTATGAATCATACCTGCTTTAGTTATGAATCATACCTGCTTTAGTTATGAATCATACCTGCTTTAGTTATGAATCATACCTCCTTTAGTTATGAATCATACCTGCTTTAGTTATGAATCATACCTGCTTTAGTTATGAATCATACCTGCTTTAGTTATGAATCATACCTGCTTTAGTTATGAATTCAGAAAATTAATTTTCTAATCCGTGGGAAAGTTGACCTAGATTGTAAAAACAGCTGATCATAGTTGCAGCAGCAGCAGAAAGTTGTAGAACAAAAGTTAACCCTTATTATGGGTACTTTAACACCCTTTCGGCTTAGTACCCCCTTTGCGACTAACCTTGTATAAATAAGGGTTTTCTTTGATAAACCGTCTCGCCACTTCGTCCTTTTTATGAGGCCCCAGATGGGCCGTGTTATGCAATAATGTGTCAACTCACAAAAATATGAATGTTATGTTAAGGTTATCTAGTTCTTGTGGTAGGTCTATTCTCAACGCTTGAAAAAACTCCCAGAACTGCAGTAAATTTAGTAGAGCGTCTACCAAAACAATCTTAATGCAGTTTGCATTTAGTAGAGCGTCTACCAAAACAATCTTAATGCAGTTTGCATTTAGTAGAGCGTCTACCAAAACAATCTTAATGCAGTTTGCATTTAGTAGAGCGTCTACCAAAACAATCTTAATGCCGTTTGCATTTAGTAGAGCGTCTACCAAAACAATCTTAATGCAGTTTGCATTTAGTAGAGCGTCTACCAAAACAATCTTAATGCAGTTTGCATTTAGTAGAGCGTCTACCAAAACAATCTTAATGCCGTTTGCATTTAGTAGAGCGTCTACCAAAACAATCTTAATGCAGTTTGCATTTAGTAGAGCGTCTACCAAAACAATCTTAATGCAGTTTGCATTTAGTAGAGCGTCTACCAAAACAATCTTAATGCAGTTTGCATTTAGTAGAGCGTCTACCAAAATAATCTTAATGCAGTTTGCATTTAGTAGAGCGTCTACCAAAACAATCTTAATGCAGTTTGCATTTAGTAGAGCGTCTACCAAAACAATCTTAATGCAGTTTGCATTTAGTAGAGCGTCTACCAAAACAATCTTAATGGAGTTTGCATTTAGTAGAGCGTCTACCAAAACAATCTTAATGCAGTTTGCATTTAGTAGAGCGTCTACCAAAACAATCTTAATGCAGTTTGCATTTAGTAGAGCGTCTACCAAAACAATCTTAATGGAGTTTGCATTTAGTAGAGCGTCTACCAAAACAATCTTAATGCAGTTTGCATTTAGTAGAGCGTCTACCAAAACAATCTTAATGCAGTTTGCATTTAGTAGAGCGTCTACCAAAACAATCTTAATGCAGTTTGCATTTTTTCAAGCGTTGAGTAGACCTATTACAATAACTAGATGTCGTTAACACAGAGTACATATTTTCGTGGTTTGACACATTATTGCATAACACAGCTCAGATAGCATTAATGTTTCAATGGTACGTTTCACTCACTCGTTACTCGATGATGTTCGGTACCGAAATCGTAAAAAGGTTAAATGAAAGTATGGCCTAACATTTATTACAAACTGGTATCGTTACATTTTAAAGGTATCATAACCTCGTACCGTAACCGCTTTCAGTCGCTGGTCAAATCTTGACGAAATGTGACCACACTTCCCACACTGGAACGTACCTACACAATAAGTATCTGTGGTTTGTAGTCCAGCCATTTTAATTTTGTATAAAAAGTAAACATACCTTTAAACATTCAGGCCCGTAATCGAAAACGACGCTAAAGTCATGAATCTCAATTTAACATTAGATTAGAGTAGAGATTTCCTTATCTTCTACTCGATCTAATCTTAAATGACTCTGAATGCCTGAATTCATAACTGATCGTCGTATTAGAATAAAATGAACATATTATTAGGCAACTAGAATAAATAAAGAATAAGTAGTAAGGTTATCTAAAATGTGTACAGGAATTGTAAAGGCAATTTTATGTTTTGGTTTGTTAACCCTTTTTATAACAAAATTTAAATGGTTGGTCTATACGTATTATCTGCGTGGCGGAGATGTTGTCACGTACGCGAGTGTGACCCAGATGCGTGGCGCCTGCACTTCACCTTTTCGTGCGTGGGTCACGCATCATAATAAACACATGTGTGAAATGCGGGCGCCACGCAGCCGCGTGCGTGACAAAATCCGCACGACTCTAAAAACACCTTATGTGTGCCCGTCGACAGTTGAATCATGGTTATTCACTGTGTTTGGAAATTGGGTGCAAAGCTTAAAGGGGATGATAGCTTAGACCATTTACTATTATTTATTTATTACTTTTTCAAATGTAATAAACAACATATACACCCAATTTAAAAAAAAATCGCATTCTTCAATATCTGTCGAATGTTTCTCTGATGACACAGCTGCTTGGAAAAAGTTTTTTAAATAACGGCACGCATTTCATAAATAAAAAATATACCAACAACTTTAACTAGACCACATTAGCAATTAATTGAAAAAAATGGATTTATTGTTAAAACCCGTAAAGTTAAAAAAAGAAAGAAAACAGACTTCGTCCAGATAAATTTAGCTTAATGTTCTTAACGGTCTACAATATCATCCCCTTAAAGTTGTGTACCCATCTCCCAAACACCCTGTATATACGTATACATATACGACATAATTATAATATCAACGTTACTTATTTCATACTATTAAAACCAATTCTGATGAGATTCGACACAAAGAGCAGTTTTTTATTTATTTTTTATTACGAGGACTGTTGCTATATTTAGAATCTAAAAAAACAAGTAAGTAAAGGACATGTTATATTTATGTTTGGAGGCTGGACATTTATTTGAAACTGCTGTGAACCGAGAAGAGATTATACTTTTATGAAAGTAGATGAAGGAGCTATTGTGTAATTTCTTTAAAGCACCCTTCTATCCTTATTTTTTCAATAATTATAATTTAAAAAATAAAATTGCAACCCACAGTAATTATTAATCTTGGCAACACTATTATATTGGATGTCATTATTGTCACTGTCAACGTCAATCAAATGTCAAATTCAATGTGTCGGGGAGTAATAGTCTTCCTGATCCTGTGCTTCTGAATATTAATACAATTTCACCAATATCAAGTAAAAATTGCAAATTCATAAGCAAACGGAAAAATAGCGATTTTGTTTGACATGAAAATCATTGACAAAGACATGTAACAACCTTACTGACAGACAGGTAATGTTTTTATTCATTCTATTGAGGCAAAGGAATCAATGCCATACATCCAAATCATTGGACGGATAGTTCTCGACGGTATGTGAAGCCAAGTCAGAGGCCCATGGGCGGCATAATCGCTCGACGCCCACACGAGAAAAAGATCTAAATCAATGAGTTATTTAATTGATTTTACTTTGTGTATAATTATTATGCTTTCGAAAGTGATATTTAACAGTTTTTCTTTGCTTCATTGTACACAAAATAATATAACGCTAAACAGATATCTGGATTTAAAATATTTATTAAATAAGGGTGCTTTTAATTTTTTTTTGTTTTTGTAAGCACATCCTTGACAGATTTCCCTATAAGAAAAACCCATAACATGTCCTTAACTATAGTTTGTCTTATTATATGTATATGTCCTCGTCCTCGCCATCGATACGTGCCAAGCTAAATACATAATATGGCCGGCACTTGTGATCAACAATCATAATTCGGACTGCACTCATTTTAAATACGGAACAGTGGAGGCATCCACGCTTATTTTCTACCACCAGGACGGCGCCACTTTGGACTGAGGGACAAATTTCATAGCAAAGGAAAGGTATAGTTAGAGATAGGTTATATGAGTGTAAACAAAGAACTAATTGTCTGTCATTATTTTATTATTGTATAAGAATCTATTAGAAATGGATAAACTGGATCCCAAAAATTACAAGAATTTAAAAGAAAATTTCGAAAAAGAGGTGCAAAGGTAAGTGTCACCGAATCCAATCTGTTTACTCTTACTATACTTTGTCCATAAATGCAGTACACACCGAAAAACATTACTTTTCGATGACGACGATACTTTATTACTTACGACACTTTTGTTTTATTTATATTTTATTAGGTAACTAGGTAGTTACCTAATAAAAAAATAATAAAACAAGGGTGAAAAGTATACGAAAATTTGAGTACAGCGCCATCTGTTTACTGGGTACCAGAAAAAAAAGTTGACAATTTCATTGTTGCTACATCAAAAAAAAAGATTACAATGCCTGGGACGCGTGGGGCTCGTGGTTAATTAATAACCACGCGTTTCGTACGATTTGCAAGGTTAAGCTGTGCTGGCCGCGGTTAGGCCGTTCGTTACACATCGAGACCCCTCCGTGCCTCAGAGAGCACGTTAAACTGTCGCTCCCGGGTGTCATACGAATACCTATGTCAGTCGTTACGGGAAGTTAGAAGCCTGGAAGTTTGACCACTGGTCTAAACTTAGGATATCGGCATTGCCCAGTAACTGGATTGCGGAGGTCTGAAGGCAGTAGCTCCGTGTAAAAAACTGGTATTCAGTCGCATCTGGTTAGACTAGAAGCTGACTTCAAGATAGTTGGGAAAAGGCTAGGCAGAACGAGTGTGCGTCAGGATGACTGGACCAAGAGAGATTTTGGAAGTTTAAGCAATACCATGTTTTAGTACCTATTTGGTACTATTTGGTACCAGACATCACATAATTAGTACCTCACTAAAGAGGGAAAACTATTACGAGGAAAGTGGCCAGCCACTCTAACTTGAGAATGGCAGGACCAAGCCTGTTTCACCTAGTTGTAGGCGTTATAACTAGTTTATCTTTTTATTAAAATTTAGTACCTCATTGGAACCTCCACATATGTTTTAATTAGATTTTTTCGATGAGCCAAAAATAAGTTACACCTACAAGAAGTTCTAGGTATATGTATATTTAGCTATACGTGTTAGTTTTGGGTACCTGCAAACCAGGTAGCGCTGATTGCTAACAACCGAAAGGCGCCACAATTGCCTATAGACAGGCAATTCCGGCGCCTGTCGGCCCAGAATAATATTGTAGTGTTCGACTTCGTATTACAGGCAACTTTACCGCGGTCCCAACTAGCGACACCTGGTGGAGAACGGAACATTATTAGCCCCCATTTAATTTTATATTGTAGTAGTCTATCATATACGACAAAATCGTCGATATAAATAGACATAACACTATAAATAGATCAACATAGATATTATTATTTAAGGTGTAAAAAATTGACTGTTAATATTTAAAGAGTTATAAACAGCAGAGTACAGAGTGCAAGTAACTTCATAAAATTAATATTGTTTGTATAATTCGTTTTAGTTTACGTTATTTTTTTAATATTGTTAGTCAGAAGGTACATAAAAATACTGTTAACCTATCCAGGTAAACAGTATAATTATTTTCATCACAAAGACCTATAACAATGTTTTAAATACTTTAATTACTTATTTTTCATTTCGACTTCTTGTTCTAAAGACATTTGAAATAAAAAACAAATTACAATTAAACATTAACAGTATCATTGTACACCTTGTGTATTGAGATCGTGCAGCCGTCGCCGCGTCGCCACGTGTCGGTGGTACGGCGCGCCTTCTGCGTGGGCTACCCCACCCAATCACCACCACAAACGTGTGTTACATACTAGTATCCCACTATTTACTCCGTACAGTGGTTAGTGCACATGATGGTGTCGTTTGGTCACCAGTCTTTGTGCGTTTATACAAATTGGCAACTAACTGCTGCACGATTTCTAAGAGAAAACGCTAGACTGTATGGAGTTAGTGTGTGCTAGTCGTGTGAGGTGCGTGTGCGGTCGGTGCGACAACACGACCAAGTCGTGCAACGCGTACGATCTAAGTAAGATAGCGGTCTGTGTGGCCGGGCGGCGGGCGCCGTCAGTGCGAGTTCATCGCGCGGCGCGAGCGCGCGTAGCTGCAAGCAACGTAAACGCAAAATAAACATAACGGAACACAAATAGTAATGATAAAAGTAATTCATGCAAATAAATCAACTGAAAGTTTGAAATTAAATTGTACGTGTAAATGTTGGTTACCTACTGTAAAACCAGATCACTGTCGAAACTGAAAACACATTCAGTTAATCCTAAGATATACCAAGGACTTGTTTGTTTTGTGCATCATCGTAATTTACAGTAAAATTTTGAGACAGATACAAATGATATTTTGAAATAAATAACTGTATTACTGTCGAATTGTAAATAAAACTAATTATAATGTAATAATCAGGTAAATGAGAAAAGGAAGATTTGAACAATATTTAATACTTGAATTTATTATAACATTCGTAGATCAGAATTAATTAGGATATCCTTAACCCATATCCCCCCCCCCCCCCCGCTCGCCCCGAAAACAATCCTATATCCGCACTTTGGTAACAATTAAGATTTACTGAAATATTTTAGGATCTAGGATCTGCCATTGATAGGGCTTCCACAGTAACCATATATGGAAGCAGATACTTACCGGCGACTCGCTTCTTCATGGGCGGCCCCGTGGATCACCTGTAATATGTTACAACGCATGTTACTTATACGCCTTTACCGACTGACATTCCGCAATAACTATAGTAATAGTAACTTCAACATGAACGACCAGACGGCCCGCTACATCCAATTTTTTTGTTTCTTTTTATATTTTACGTATAAAATAAACAAGGTTTTTAAAAGGTAAACAAATTTGTACACACATAGATTCAACGCAATATTTTATCTGCACAAATAATAAAACGACGAATTTAAAATGTTCATTTTTACGTAAAAAAATAAAAAATTTCGCGCGTAAAATAGAAAATACTCTAAAAATATATAATGTCGCGAGCCGACTGATCGCATTCCCCTTAATAGTAGGTATACTTGTTACGGATCATTACATCAACTACATAACTCCTGTAACCAGCAACAGACACGGTGAATAATGGCCGATTCCAATACATTATTATTCATTTCACTTTCCAGACTGGGGTTGTTCCGTTAATCTGGCGAGAGGCTTAAATTATTATCCCTTTTCCAAAAAAGACTAACTCAGGTTTAGCTCATCCCTTCAGGCCAATTTCCATTTTCGCATTTAAATCCAGTGTTTGAAGCAGTTGCCCATAAACAAATTGCTTCCTACGTATTTTAAGAATAATTAATTATCTACTAGATGACCTGGTGAACTTCGTACCACATAACATGTACATTTTTTATTTTTCCTAATGTTCTTGTTTCCTTTTTATTTATTTTTCTTGTTGGAAAATCCTCATGGATGTCCCTCGCCCGGGGAAGGCGAGGGGGTCTGCCGGACTCTTACCGGCTAAAAACCAACGGTGTTCCTTCTCCTGACCGTACGGCCAGGGTCGCGGGATTCGCAAAAGCATGCACCGCAACCCCGGCAGGCCCCGGTCCGCCAACCCGTGACGGACCTCTCCTCTGTGGGGCCTTGCCCCACGTCCTCCTGAGAAGCGCGCACGGAACACGGCGCGCCGCCTACTCGGGCCTGTTACTGGTCGGGCGGCGAGTCCCCAAACCCGCCGCCCGCAGGCCACACACTAGGGTGGCTGGAGATCATCGCGTACACGCGCCCTCCGGCGCCCGGTGCGTCTGGCGCGGGAAGGGAGAAGAGCACACCGCTCCCTCTCCCTCTCCGCTTTCTCTTTGGTTGCCATCACCCCCTCACAAAAGGAGGCGATGGCTTCCCACGCAGTCTCGCTCCCGACTATGGACAGAACCACAGCCGGAAGCGAGAGGTCACCGCCGACCGCCGCGACGTCGCGGCGCTGCGACCCCCAAGCTGGACACGTCTGCAAAGTGTGCAGCGCCGTGTCCTAGGGGCAGTCGCAGTGGTGACAACCGGGCGTCTGCTCTCGGCCTATGCGACACAGGTACTTCCCGAAACAACCATGTTCCGAGAGCACCTGCGCCAGCCGGAAGCTGAGGGCGCCATGCCGCCTCTCCAGCCACTCCTCCATCACGGGTCTTACCGCCGCAATTGCGGCGTGCCCCGCGCTGGGTTGCGCGTTGTTTCTTGTTTCCTAACCCACCCCCAGCAGAGGACATAAAACAAAAAAAATCGGTCGTTGCATTTTCGAGTTTTAATGAGACTAACACACAGCAATTGATTGGTATACAGGCTCAACTTGAATTCGACGTATTTCCTTTAAGGCATGAAGTGTGTCCTATATGCAACAAATTAGCACCCCATGTACCCTAGCCGAAAGTCAGTAGATTTCGAGAAATTTGAATATACCTATATATAGTTTATTGAAAAATATCCAGAATTCGTTATTTAACTTCGAAGTATCAAATTGAATAAAGATTTAAGTGTTACTTTGCACCTCTGCGTCCAATACAATACGAGCCTTTGATTTCCTAATATACTTAATTAATCATTACTTTCAAATGTGCTAATTTATTGCATATAGGAGACACTATCAGGCCTTAAAGGGAATACGTTGAATACGAGTTCACCCCGTATATGTTATTAGATTTTTCAATCCGGTTTTGGACCGTTAAGGCCACACTGTGATCTCTGTGTACGTTCAAACATTTCCTTCCATCTAACACTAAAATCTTTTTGGTACAGTCTCTTGTGCTCCCCGTAATTTATTATGCAGATGTTCGTTACTCTGGTGTAACCCAAGAACTTCTGAACAAATTGGATCGACTTCTAACATTTACATTTGCTTCATTTTCTGACTTCTTAAATAATTATGATCACATTTATTTCCTATGTTCAGACTTTTCGTCCTCGACAGTTTTATTATAGTATATTTTATTATAGTATAGTTCAAATCAAATCAAATCAAAAAAAAATATTTCACATAAACCAATACAGGTGCTTATGAAACGTCGAATTTAGGTGCACGGTTCCAATTAGTTGTTTCCTATGGAGAAGAGCCGGCAAGAAACTCCATGGTTACTCTTTTAAAAATAATACCTTTAACAATTTCAGTGGATACAGTACAATGATTTAGGATAGTGAGAGAACAATGAGGTGAGGAGTTAGATGCTGGATCTATGTGCTGAGCCCGAGATCTACTAAATACTTGGTAAACTACAATTATATGCGCCGATTGTGTCAACTGTATAATAGTTAATAAATAGTGTGGTCTCACTCACACGTCGCTACCAACTGGACGAGTCATTGCCACCGGAAGATCTGAAACGTGGCGGCTGTTCAATACTGTGCTACAGGAGAAATAGTTATCTGGAAGCCTAGCTCTTACCAGTGTAGTCTTAATTGTCCTCGCAGTTTACAGCTAGATATTAAGAACTAATGACATTGTACACTGCTTTAACCCTGGTCTTTTCAGAAGCTATTAGTAGAAAGTAAACGATGGTAGGTAATATATATATATATATATCATTCACTAATATAGGTATATTAGTGAACGATGACGGTAGTGACCTTAGTTATCATAATATACTCACGTCAGCAATTGCAGAGGGCGGCTTGGGCGCAGCAAAGCGTCCGACAGCGCCGAACACGGCCGATGAGTTGCGGCCCGCCGCGTTGCTGCCGTCAGAATACCTTGTTTTAGTTCAGTTAAGTGCCGAAGCGCGAAACAGGACCAGGGGAACAAGTAAGTATGAATAACAAGTATTATATAGAGCGCTTCTGATGAACAAGGACTGAAAGAACAAGAATGAAGCTAATTAAAAAAATATGATCAAAATAATGGCAGCAGTCACTTAGGATTTAATTTGTTTCATTGTTATGGAACATATATTATTTAAATTTAGTTGGAAAGGGGAACTAAGCCGCGCGTAATGTCAAGTAAGACTGATGTATGCAGTACAAGACGTACTAGAATTAAAAAAAATGTGTATGTTTAAGTCCAATCCATTTTTTTTAATCGAATTCTATTTTTTCTATAAATACAGAAAATAGAGCTACTAAACCATGACCCCAAATATGACCTAAAATGTAAACACCGGCAGTGTTGGATAATAGATGATGATATAGATAGATAGATTTTAGCGTAGTATTTATGTAAGTTTAAACAAATATTTTTCTAAGACTATTATCCTTTGGGTAAACTTGTAGAACAAAAGTTATTCATTATTCTGCGCAATTAGCGCCTTAGTTGATGCTTCGCCCGATTGTGATGAGTTGACGGATAGATTAAGTTTAGTTATGTCCGTATGTTCAAAGTACTGCGAAACGATTTTCTTGTGTATTTATAGAAGTTGTCTGCAGGTGTTACCAATAATCATTCTATGTGTATTTCTGTCAAATACTTTTACATTGATTACTGTTGTTGATGTTAAACCGCTCTAATTTATTAAATAAATAAATAATTATAGTTACTTTAATAGGTAACCTTTTGGGTTAGTAGTTACCCCCATTCCGACAAACGTTGCATACAGGCATAGCATGAGTTTTCGATATGAAGGTGCAGGGCTACACCCGAAACTATGAGACATGAATTAAAAACCGAAATCACGACTCCTTTGACCTCTTTTCTTCTTTCATATCATAGTTTCGGTTTTGACCATAATGCCCATCTCAAAAACTCAGCCTGTATAATACTTGTGTGTAGCTATTAAATAACTGCTTGCGTTTCACTTAAAATACTAAGTACTACATTGTCGCTCTTTAGATATCCTTATTCATACTATACTATTTTATATCATATTCTTTTTCATATTTTCATTTCATTGATACTCTAAAGCCGGCAATGCGTGTTGGCCATAGCTCGCCGAGCGAAGGCGAGGATCAACGTAAAAGCAGCCCATTAGTCGAGCCTCGCCATTGCTCGTCGTCGCTTGCCTAGCTGACCGAGCGCAGACGAGCGCCAACACAAATGAGGCGCTCGCCTGCACTCGGCAAGTCGCGTCTACACGTTTGTTGGCCTTGTTACGTTGTTAGCATTGGTCTCGTGTAGACTCATGTAGACTGTAGCATTCGCCTTGTATCAATTTGCCTACAGTTGCACTCGCAGAGGCTCAGCCAACATATATTGCCGGCTTAAGGCTCGAGCACACCGAGCCGCAACGAGCCCGCAAACACGTGTGTTCTGTTCGAGTGCGGCTCGGTCGCTCAGCGTGATCCGGTGAGCCCCCGCTCGCTGCGAGTGGCTACTGCGTGAGCATCGGATAACGCGGTGCACGGGGTCAAGTACAGAGCGAGTAGCTATGGTATTATTGAATGTTTAGCTGACTTTGTTACTCCACATATTGGTCGCATGACCCCTATGAACGGATGTGCTCCTATAACTAAGGTCATATCAACAACGGTACAAGTTTGGAATCGCACTGACCTGTGCTTTATGCTTATTAACTTAATATGTTTCTTGTAATTTTCCAGCATCTGTCATGGAACAGACACACAAGAGTTACTTGTTAATTACTACAGCGTAATTAATAAAATATTGAGTTTTAGCAAGATTAGAATAATCAAGCCTAGTTTGAACTTGGGAGCAATCCTTTAGTGCATTATATGTTAAGCCGGATCTGCTGCGACAAAAATGTAACATAACAAGCTAACAAAACATGTTTAGTGAACACTCAGATCAAATACAACACAGTAAACAGTTAGGCCACGCCCCAATTTTGTTAGAAAAACATATTGCGCGCAGCAAACCCGGTGAGGATTATTAACGTAATGTTTAGAATTGGCAAAAATAAGCCTAGCGGTTGAAAGCTAGCCTTCCATTCAGGCGGGTCCGAGTTTAATCCCAGTCCGCATCACTGATTTTTCGAATTCATGTGCGGATATGAATTGGATTATCGCTTGTGTTAACGGTGAAGGAAAACAAAATGAAGAACCCTACAAACCGACGATAGCTCTAAAAAAAAACTCGGTGGTGTGTGTAGTCTGCCAACGTGCACTTGGCCAGAGTGGTGGATAAGGCATAAATCCATCTCGTTCTGAGAGGAGGCCTGAGTCAACAGCAGTGGGACAGTAATAGGCTAATATTATGGATATAGGAGAAGCAAGTAAACTAAACCATCGATGTACACTGAACATAAAGAGCGTATGCTATTCGTTCCTAGTTAGAACGTTGGTCACCTGATCTCTTCGTCGCTGCGGTCGAAGAAGTGGGGAGCGACTGCGAAGTTGTTGCTCTGGCGCATCAGTTTTTCGATGCCGAAGTTCCTGGACAGGAATGCCTCCATCTTGGTCGAGGGGCCGTCGATCGCCATCTCCCACACCATCGTCTCCAGATCCTAAACATGTAAGTGTTCCTAGTAAAACTATATGTACCCGAGACGAGACATTCCGCAAAATCTGAATAAGGAAAGTTCTTGACAATGCGTCAAGAACGTGCGTTTCCAGCGCTAGCTTTCAGAAGACGTCTCATCTGGCACAACCTTATTACTGCGTGTAACCTCATGAATAGATAGGTACCTAGGTATGTATTAATAACACATAAATTAATAATTAAATTATTTTCTTATCTATACATATAATAAAATCGTAGGAAAGTCAAAACTGTACATTGAATATTTTTTTAAAAGAATACTTGGGGCGTGATCTACAATCGATATCGAAGCCAAAAATATAGTTTTTAGAATTTTTGTATGTTTGTCTGTATGTATGTCCGGGCTAAACTCAAAAAGTACTGCATGGATTTACTTCAAATTTTGCATGAATATTACTAAGAGGTCGGGTCAACATATAGGCTACATATTACCACGCTATCACCTACGGGGGAGGAGCTGTGAATCTTTATTTTTCTTACGCATTCTGTGACAGCGTGTAATCTAACGACGCATATTTAAATGTTGTTTTTGAGTAAGCCATGCTATTATCTAGCTTTACACTATAAAAACTACGCCATTTAAGTAACTTGGCAAAGAAACATAGTTTAATTAATGTTAGTAGTATAAAGACAATTTTGAAGCAGCGCCCATCTATGAGATTTCATAAAAATCAAATCAAGTTACATGTTAACACTTTTTGGAAATTAATAATTTAAATTTGATCATGTTGGCGAGGTTAGTATGTACTTAGTTATTTTTAAAATTCATAGATGGTAATGTGCATTTTCTAAATAAACATTGACTGTTAATACTTTTGTTCGGTATTCATCTGTGTGATTATTGCTTGGTAATTAATATATTTTCATGTCGTATACCTAATTATAAACTAAACTTAAATGAATAAAAAAACAAAAACATTAAATAAAAAACATTAAAAACATTTGTTACCACTGGCATACTTGCAGAGGTCAGGAGGCGAGGCAAAATTGCTATTGCTGTAGCGTCGTTGGGAATCGCTGCCACACTGCTTCCGGGTGGCAAGACCGCACATGCCATGTTTAAAATTCCCATCGATTTAGAGAGCGCCGAAACGCCAGTTTGTGGTGTGTCACGTAACAGCGATAAGGGACATGTGCTCAAGGATTGCTCTCTGATCGTATGGGATGAGTGTACGATGGCCAATAGGAAGGCAGTTGAGGCCGTGGACAGAACCCTGCAGGACATCCGCAGGAACGAACATTTGATGGGTGGTGTCACAGTTCTGTTCAGTGGTGATTTCCGGCAAACGCTTCCCGTGGTGACGCGGGGATCGAGGGCTGACGAGGTGAATGCTTCGTTGAAACGATCTTCGTTGTGGTCACGAGTTCGTACGCTGCGCTTGACCATTAATATGAGAGCTCGGCTCGGCGGCAATGCACGTCGTGTGCTCAAGAATTCTCCGATGTCCTTCTAAGTCTTGGCGAAGGCACTCTACCAGAAGAGAGAGGTGGACAGGGGGTGCTTCCAGAGTCTCTCGGTAGAGTGGTATCCATCTTCGAAGAACTCATTCGCTGTGTGTACGGGGATATCAGTCGTATACCGCACCAGCAGAATTCTTGGGTGTGTGAGCGGGCCATTTTGACGCCCAAAAATGATCAGGCTGCAGCAATTAACGAATGCATTCTCTCGGAAATTGAGGGGAATGAAGTGGTCGACACCTCGATAAACACTGTTGTCGAGCAAGATGACGCCACACATTATCCCGTGGAATTTCTGAACTCCCTGTCAGCAAGTGGACTTCCAGCGCATACCACCAAGCTGAAGGTCGGTGTCCCGATTATGCTTCTTCGGAACCTATCTCCTCCGAAGTTGTGTAACGGGTCCGGCCTTAAAGTCATCTCGCTCCACAGACATACCATTGAGGCGGAAATTCTTACGGGTTGTGGCGTCGGTGAGGCAGTATTTATACCACGCATTCCCTTCATACCTCATAACATCCCGTTCCAGTTCAAGCGCGTACAGTTCCCCGTGAGTGTTTGTTTCGCGATGACCATCAATAAGTCGCAGGGGCAGACACTGAGGGCAGCGGGTGTCGACTTCAGGTCGAGTTGCTTCTCACACGGGCAACTGTACGTCGCTTGCTCCCGCGTCACCAGTCCTGACTCTTTTTACATTTTAGCTCCTGGCAGCATAACTACCAACGTAGTTTATAGGGAAGTGTTATAAGGTATGATACCTTTGTACGTATTTTTACTCTTTTGTGTCCTGGAATGTATTCCTGCATTATTTTCTCTATTTCCTTCAGTCACATCTTATGACTGAACTCAGCAGGATTCCCATATAACTCTCTGCACTTGCTTCGCTTGCAAAAAAACTTATATTTTAATGCTATTTTAAAAGTTGTTTACTTATAATGCTATAGCGACACTGGCATCTTAGGTATTTTTGATGCTGTAGAGCCTTCACGCAGACGACGTCGCGGGCAACAGCTAGTTAATAATATAATAACACTTGGCGACTACGAAATACTTTTTGTCACGTCTACGGCATGCATTATCCGCCCATTTTTAATTATCAGGATAATTCGGATAAAGACAGGTTCAGACAAGACGAATCGCTTTCAATAAATGACTTGATCAACAAAAGTTGAAACGTTTTTGTTGATTCAATTTGATTGAAAGTCTGTTCAGACGGTTCAAATCGCATGCGATTTAGCAGTTGATCAACTAGAATCGAATCGTGTGAACCTTGGTATAAGTCGTAAACTCTATGGCCGTGACATCAGAATATATCGGATCACAGGTACAAACATTTATTTATTGACCAACTTATACTGACAGTAAAATTCAAATCAAACTGATGTTATAAGGTTACCAAGTGATAGTTTTCATTGAGAATTAACTAAGTCTGTTGATTAACATTACAACTAATTGTAACATGTACTGTCCATAATATAATTAACATTACAACTAATTGTAACATGTACTGTCCATAATATAATTAACATTACAACTAATTGTAACATGTACTGTCCATAATATAATTAACATTACAACTAATTGTAACATGTACTGTCCATAATATAATTAACATTACAACTAATTGTAACATGTACTGTCCATAATATAATTAACATTACAACTAATTGTAACATGTACTGTCCATAATATAATTAACATTACAACTAATTGTAACATGTACTGTCCATAATATAATTAACATTACAACTAATTGTAACATGTACTGTCCATAATATAATTAACATTACAACTAATTGTAACATGTACTGTCCATAATATAATTAACATTACAACTAATTGTAACATGTACTGTCCATAATATAATTAACATTACAACTAATTGTAACATGTACTGTCCATAATATAATTAACATTACAACTAATTGTAACATGTACTGTCCATAATATAATTAACATTACAACTAATTGTAACATGTACTGTCCATAATATAATTAACATTACAACTAATTGTAACATGTACTGTCCATAATATAATTAACATTACAACTAATTGTAACATGTACTGTCCATAATATAATTTCTATTCCATGTTTACTATGCTATACTTACCTACGATTAAAGGGCTCTGCCCACTACACCATACTATACCTACTAGGACCGTAACCGAACCAGCACAGACAAAAAAATATGAAGGCTATAAATCTAACAGATTGTGTTCGTAAATATACGAATATATATAAAATTAAAGAAAATGTACAACAACCGATAGAACGGGCACTAAACGGGGATGGTACGGTCATCATACGCGTTGTATACGGGGTATACAGGGTGTAAACATAATTATGTAATTTCTTCAAACCTCGTGATGTACTGCTGACATAGATTAATTAACCCTGCACGGGATACATAATTATGGATTCAATAAAAAAGAAATTATAAGAATTAAATATTTGTCTTTAGCACACATTGGCACATGGCACATTTTAGCGCCCAGAGCGAAATACGCGGTTATCGCACGCCGCGCTGTCATTTAACTCGGGGTGCAAAAATGCCTCACGTTAAGAACACATGTTTACTTATTGTAATTATTTTTTATTGTACCTAAATGTATCTCGTGCAGGGTTAATCTATATCAGCAACACATCACGAGGTTTGAAGGAATTACATGATTTCGTTTAGACCCTGTAGAACGCGGTTGATCCGATGCAGTGGGCATAGTAGTGTTGCCGTGCATGACACGCGTTCCTGTTACGGTCCTGGTATGATACGTGGTAATGGGCAGACTCCTTAAGTAGGTAATGATTTAATTACTTGTTTTATACACAGTTTAAAACACTTCAAGTTGACGATTTATTTAGATTTTGGTTTAAAAATGTCAACCCTGCCAAACAGAGAAGTCAACTATGTTTTCCACTAAACTTTAAATAATATGCATCTATGAGCACAATAAGTGAGGTGTGCTTGTACTCACGTGCAACATATAATCATAGATCTTGCGGCCGAAGCCCATGCGCTGTCGCTCGCGCACGATGTAGAAGTCCAGCACGCACAGCGGCTCCACCTCGTGAACCTGCTCCTGCTCGTCGAACAGGAACAGGTGCTTGCGGCCCACCTTCACCATGCCGATGATCTCACCCTTACCACTGGAAAAGGAAACATATAGTGTGTAGCTCAACCACTCCAATACGATTGTACGCAAGCCACCTGTAATGAGTAAAACGCATGTTGCTCACGTGTATCTTATCCTGAACACCTACGATCACATTGGTAGTGAAAGAACAGCGGCTGCGAGTCGTTACAATATTATTCTAGTTTACTTTGTCGGATGAGTAAAGACGAAAAGGACATCGCGCGCTAACACAAATGTGAAGCACCATGGCATTCCGAACTGCTTACCGCGGCAGACGACCACCAGAGCAAAATTCAAATTATGCTAACATTGTAATTTTTGTTACAACTGGTTTTAAGTAGTCAGAACAAGTTGTTACAAAGGCGTTCAGTCAGAACAGGTTTTCACAAATTAAAAAAAATTAACTTATAACGATATTATTTTCTACGCTAGGTAAGATTTACAAAATCCATTCGCATCCGCGATTGGTGAGTGAGTGGTGGGCCAATCATTCGCATTCGTCAGACAGGCGCATGATTTTGTTATTCGATACAAACTTTAGCGAGTGTTAAATTGTTATAAACATAGTATACCATTAAAACAATAGGTCGCGGACGCTACACATGGCACTTTCGCACGCGGAGTGTTATGCTGCGCGGGGCGCGGGTGTGGCGGCGGCCAGCGCGAACAAATCATACCGCGGTGCAGTTGTCTTTACCTAGTAAGCATTATTGCTGCATACATTACCTACATGCATCATCTCTTCGGACTACATTTATGGTCATAATGTAAATACACTTCCTACAGCGGGTGGTGCTGGAAAAACCTAGGAGGCCCTTTCAAATCATTGTGGGGTAGGTACCTACATTAATCCCATCTCATAAACTATGTTGAGCTGACGCGAGTTGAAGCCTTGCCTACTATTGTAGAGCAACCTTCGATGCGTATCTAACATAAAAATAGAAAAAAACTGACTTCAAAAAAAAACTGAAAGGAGTAAAATAATTACTATATTACCTTCTTAAAGATTTTTTAAAATTTAATGCTTTTTAATGCCACTAATTAGATGCTCGACAAAACTTAATTAAATTCACGTGGAACCAAATCACTTACAATCAAATGTTATAAGACATCTCAACCCTGTCGCGGACTAGTCCATATAAGACGGTGGTGGCATAAGTGCGTATTATAATTATTATATGGCACGTCAAATTAAAGTGTCACAGGTTGCCGTTACAGTGCTATACTTATAACTTATAAGCAGCAATATTAAGACATACTTACAAAATACCAAAATGTACAGTGATTTGTTATACATATAGAATACAATTGCCTACTCAGCATTTAACTGACAAACTTTTTTTAGATCCCTAATATAACTGACATGGCGTCAAGCAAGCCGTATAAGCAACCACTGTATCACATAATATGTCTAATATTATTTCCACAACTGACCAATGTTCAGATGAATTAGCAAAATTAAATCTATATTAATTACACATACATCAATAATTATGTAGATTTAAAATCAATAATATAATCAATATGGAGCCCGTTGAAATAGTTTCGTAGTTAAGCGGACTACCTAGTCCGTTTGACAACGGAACTTTTCAGGGTTCCGTAGTCAAACTGGTTGTAGTTTTATAGGCGGCTGTGGCTACTGACGAGTGATGACTAACCACCATTAATTATGAATTAAACATGCGTTATTGCGTAGGTAGGTACTTTACTTATAAACAGATATTTCTGCTAAGCGTACCTACCTAAATTATACTTATGCCAACAAACCATTTTTGCTATATTTTCCAGATTTCCTCTAAATTCTATCGGTTGCGTTACCTAACCGAGTCACGGCCCGGCGACGGCGATGTGCCGGTTAGTTTTTTGTGCAACTGCGCCATTGATGCGGAGCGGTGAAGGTGAACGTGTGAACTTCACACGTTCACCGTGTTTTTGGAATAAATATTATTTAGATGGTGGCGCACAGCCACGGTTAAGCAACTGTTAATACATCAACCAAGGCAATATAATTATTGCTGCCTTATACCAACGAGACGCAGTAAAATAAATACAGCCTTCAATAGTTTCGAGTGTAATACCTAATAAAAAACTAACTTTCATTTTGGGTGCATCCCATCCAAACGTACTAGTATAATAGCCCAACCACGACTCCGCCACTATAGTAGGTAGGTTGCACCACATCATGAACACGACGTAACGCGCGGTGACGGCGCCAGGGCGCGCGTCGTCTGCGTGGCGCTGTTGGCTCTGCTTTCTTTGTTTAAAGTAAAGTATTACAGCAGTATGATCGCGTGCAATGTAACGCTAACTAACGTTTCCTTTGTCAGGTAATGTTATAAATTAAGGTTCATCATCGTGTCGTCGAGCAATAAACGGTATATCGTAATGTGTAGGTGAGGTACGTACGTAGGCAGACGCACCGCTCTGTCCGGACTCAGGTTACGACATACTGTTACCTAT
The DNA here is from genome assembly GCA_910594945.2 of Amphipyra berbera. Lineage (NCBI taxonomy): Eukaryota > Metazoa > Arthropoda > Insecta > Lepidoptera > Noctuidae > Amphipyra > Amphipyra berbera. The sequence continues at coordinate 26,406,312 of OU343121.1, read as the reverse complement.
GCGTTCTGTGCTGCTACCATAAACGCGTGGCCTGGATACGCTAACACAATGTTCGCGCTGAGTCACCTCGATATACCTACTTTAGGGACGTTGCTAACATACATATGGGTTGAGAGTTGAGAGCCAAACTCTTAAAAACAGAATACATAATAGTAGGTACAAGTAGTAACGAGTGTTTTGTTCAATGTTCTTTAAGTACAGTCGGCTTAAAGACGTATTTACAAATCTGCTATAAATAATTTCGGTACATTTTCTAATCAATCCGTGAAACTTAGCTAGAGGTTATGGTGGTAAGCAAAGCATAGACTATACTCCTTTGTCTAAAAAAGATGGAGAAAACATTCTTAAAGGACATTGACGGGACAATTTTTAATTCAACAATATTAATTTTCCGTAGCCTATTTAGGCCACGCCACGCCCCAATTTTGTTAGAAAAACATGATAATAAGCCTATTTCTAACAAAAATATGGTCGCAGCAGACTGGCTTTAGAAAGTAAACCAACGTTCGGTAACAGATCATTTTATCCACTGAACAACGCTCGAGTGTGCTGCCTGCGTCGCCGTTGCACCAAACTCGCTGCATACTAGAGCCAGACGGAGGGTCAGCCAGACGACCACCGTTTGTCTGCCAGCTAAAGAAGTAATATAGAATACAAGTTCCACATTCTCGCCCCTATGGATCTGTAAACGGCGCGTAATGAGTTGCGTCCCCTACCCCGCGTGACGAGTCGCGTATTTAATGGCGGTTAATTATCTAAACTTGGGCGACTGCAGTTCAGCTTCAATCGGAGCAGGTTGCATGCTATATGCCTTGCAAAAATGTGGGAACATAATTAAACATATACTTAATAGTTACTGCATTTTTATCAAAAACAGACCGTACTTACAGGGAGTAATATTTTTTCTTAAATACCTTTTTTTTTAAATCGTAAGACATCCCTCGGCAAGTCTGGAATGAATGTGGAGATTAACAATCGGTAAAGGTACACTATGTAGTAACAAACTGTTGTTTAGCTTTAAATACAACAAGATATAATTTATTGCACACTAAAAGAAATAAAACAGAAGGAATACACATAATTAGGAACAGTACAAATGGCGGTCTTATCGCTTAAAGTAATTTCTTCCAGACAACCATTGGATGAAAAGAATTGTTAAGAAAAATATAAAGGGCAGTATTATACAGTTTTGCGGTTAAAACAGTAATATTTTCTTTAACTCGTGTTTTTCTTTGTAACTCTTGTGAGATCGGCCCCTATTCTGATGTCATTGTCCAGTTTGCTAAATAGCAGCTTGAGCAAGCATGACGCACAGGACTGCGCCGCGTCGTGACGCCAATGGTCACGGCTCACGGCTCACGGCGCGCGGTGCTCGGTGACTCTATTAGAAATATTGTAATGGCGCACCATGAAGCACTGCTGATGAGACAGTCGATACTTAATTCTAATTAAAGGAGAATATAAATATTTAAAGGCTACTAATATTTCAAAGATAAACTATCGAGCGGGCCCGCGTAGACGGAGATCACTAACTGTTCTGCTTTTAAAATTCTTAGAGCTCAGATCTAGTAGTACCTAATCAGACTTAGCGGATCAAAGAGCTAAATTAACGCATCGATTTCGCTTACTCTATAGGTCTAGCACGAATGTTATGACGTAAACGTAACGTCAAAAAAAACTGAACATTATTAGGACAGTTGTACCATCGATTCATATTTGGTCGGCTGTTGGGCGCCTAAGTGAGCGGACGTGCGCATATACCGCTAATTTATTTACGTTAAAATTTCACTGCGATAAATTGTGATTAGTCTAAAAGCAATATTCAAATTCTCGTTTCTTCCTAAAGCATTTTTACGAGTAAGCCACTCCCCGCGAAAGTGACAACAATATTACGGTCGTCGTCCTTAATAAACAAAGTGGTGAAGACCGCCGCGATTGGAAGTTTTGCGTCGGGCTTGAACCACCCACCTCACGCACGGGGGTCGGTAACGTAGTCCGCCACACCGAGCTGCGCTGACGCATCGCCGCGAAATATCGGATCCCTACCACCTGTGCTACGCAAAACTTTTTTACAAAAAATTTAAACTGACTTCAAAAATAATAAAATAATTACCATATAAAATTAACACTTTCAGAAGTCGGTGCTGATCCACGCTGAACCAAATTGAAGGCACCGATTTCTGAAACTGTTAATTTTATATGGTAATTATTTTATTCTTTTTTAAAGTCGGTTTCAATTTTTTGTAAATCTGTTTTAATTTTTTTCATTTTAGTGGCCTTAATTAAAACTTGGTTGGACCTACTAAAGACGCTGCTCGTAACATAATCACATCATCACAATATGCGTACTGTTCGTCATTGAGGAGTTCCATTGTCTATCTCCGAAGTTCTTCATCAGATCTTCACCAAATTTAAATGGGACCAACTTCGAAGTATACCCTATCCATTACAAAAATAATCATTAAAATCGGTTCACAATTAGCGAAAATATCGATGAACATACACAAAAACAAAAAGCAAAACACATACAGACGAACATAGTAACCTCCTCCTTTTTGGAAGTCGGTTAAAAACTAACAACCGGGCTACGTGGGGAGCGGCTACGAGTGCTACGCGACTCTGACCTCGCATCAAATCACTGTGCTACGCGCCTATCGACTACGACGCGTTCACTTGTTACTTTTATAAACACTCATATGGAGCATCTTAATTACTATGCCTAAAACACTACGTTCACCGCCAAAAGAATTACAACATTCGGCGTCGAACCCTGACATTACTAATACCTCTCAAGACATAGAATTTTTAAATATCACCGCTCGTGCAAAAAAAACCACGCGTTGAGCTACCTTCCAGTGACCTGCAAGATTTTAAGGATGAAGTTATGGAAATGTTATCATCGTGGAAAAAAGATCAAGAACAAATTCTGCATAAACTTAGTTCAGATGTAGCTGAAGTGAAGTTGCAAAATGAAAAAATCCACAATTGCTACCTGGAAATGGAAAAAACTATCAGGTTTACTAATGCTAAATACAAGGAAATTAAGTCCAGTGTCGAGGATCTTGGTAAGGAACGCATAAATCTACTAAATCATATCGATGAACTGGAGCGTAAATTTATGGATATGCAGGTTGGCTCCCGTAGCTCAACTATTGAGGTAAGAAACCTGTTGCCAGCTGAGAAAAATTCACCACCATTGCCTTCTCTTATAGTTGATACATGCAAGGCTCTGGAAATAGATATTCTTCCATCCGACGTGCGAGATGTCTATAGCATTCCCAATAAGGAAGGCGACAAGAGGTCTATCATTGCGGAATTTCAGACCGTCACCGACTCGAACACCGATTTACATTTCGGATCGATTGTCTGGCACCACAAGAAAACTCTTTTTTGAATCCCGTACGTTTGCTAATGCAAATGGCTTCAAGTTCTGCTGGACGGCTAATTGTAAAGTCCTACTACGCAAGGAAGAAGGCCAAAAATCCATCATCATTAAATCTAACCGTTTAATTGAGTCGTCGCCTGCGGGGTACAAGGGCGCGGAGGTAGGACGAGAACGGGGACTGAGGAAGGTGCGGGCAGCGAGCGCATTCTTGTCAAAACTCATTTCGCTCGCTACACGGTTAGCGATCGCCCGTGTTAACAGTTGCGGACGCTTTATAAGAGTTGCACATGAGATTACATTCTCAAGATGAGTCGAAATATCTTCGGACATAAAATTAATAGTCAGTGCAAGCAAATGGCTTTTAACGTATATGAATATTTTAGAAAAATAAACTGGATCCAAACTCTGATGAATATCAACAAGACATACATTTAAACAAAACCGTAGCAAAAGTTACAGGACTATCGGAAAAGTCTGTGTCTAGAATTGTACAACAAGGAAGATTATTAAAAGACAATGAAAAATTTAAATCACCGAGAAAACCAAAACAGATTCGCAAAAAAAGAGTGGAAGTAGACGATTTCACAAGAGGCGTGATAAGAAGAAAAGTCACTCAGTTTTACACAATTAAAAAAAATACCAACTCTGAACACTTTAAATTGTGTACTTAGAGAAGAGAATGTATTACACTGCGGCAGGGAATATTTAAGACTATTGCTACATGATTTAGGTTTTAAATTTAAGAAATGTGGATCTAAAAGGAAACTACTTATCGAACAGCCAAATATAACATCGTGGAGGTGGAAATATCAAAATACTATTAAAAAATATCGTAGAGAAAGAAGGAAGACATATTTTATATCTTGACGAAACTTATGTTAATGCGTCTCACAACGTCTCAAAGTGTTGGCAATCAAAAGATGAACACGGCGTTCTGTCACATATTGGGAAAGGAGACAGTTTGATTGTTGTACATTGTGGAGGCCAAACTGGATTTGTAGACGGAGCACTTGTGATATTTAAATCCAAATGTAAAACAGGTGATTATCATGATTCTATGAATTTCGTGAATTTCAGTAAATGGATAAATGAAAAACTCATGCCTAATATACCACCCAATTCTGTCATAGTCACTTGGTTGTGCCTAAATCCTGGCCACTTGGTTATGCCTATGCAAGTACACGCCGTTAGCAAGACGAGAACATCCGGAAATAATATGCCTGAGGGACTCGCCGTGACAGTGGCATGCCCGACATTATATCAACCGTCCCGTCCTTTACAATATACTTCCGGTAGTTATGCGTCATGATAACCTCGTCCATAATCGCACAGACAAAACCTTCGGTTTCCCCAAATAGGTCACCGAACCGTAGCCAGGTCTCGGACGCGAGGAAATCAACGTCGGGCCCATGGACGGCCCGGTAAAAGCGTCCGTGTAGCTCCTTGCTCTGCCATATCTCCTTGCGGTCATTAGTACTAAGTACCACAGGCTTGCGCCAGTTCTCTCTAGCCAAGGATAGTGGGGTGAGTCCTTTATCTACTGCGACCATATCTCGGTGCATCCCCGCGTCAGCATGGAGGAAAAGCTCCCTTAGGCTGCACACCTCACGATTGTGGAGGGTCTTAGCATTTAATAAGCCTCGACCCCCACACTTTACTTTACAGCCTCATTACTGATGATCGCGGGTGATGCATCCGATATGCGGTCAGCAAAGTCTGGACTCTCCTATCCAGGGCATCTAGTTCAGTCTGAGTCCAGTTCAGTATGCCGAAGGAGTACATCAAGACCGGCATGACCCAACCGAGAGAGCGGACTGAGGTGTATGGAATCCGAAAGTTGTAGTCCCTCGGATTCCATAATCCTCCCTCGTCTTACATGCATGACTGCACATTTTTCCACGCCAAATTCCATCCTGATAGAATTACTGCGTTTCAATTACCTTCAGTAAATCCACCAGTTGCAATTTAGTGGGGGCAAAGAGCTTTAGGTCATCCATGTAGAGAAGGTGGGATACTACCTGACCTCCTCTCCGCAGCGGATAGCCTAGCCCCGACCCCTCCAGCAATGTGCTAAGGGGGTTCAAGGCTAAACAAAACCATAGTGGGCTCAGACTGTCGCCCTGGAATATTCCCCGCTCAATCCTAATCGGTTCACCGCTCCCCCGAATCGGATCGGTTGACACCCTGGATAGCGAAGGACAGTCCTCCATTGCCCCATACATGACCTCAGGAAGGTGCGTAGAATTGTATTTATTTTATACAGCTCTAGCACCCTCATGAGCCATGTATGTGGCACCGAGTCATAGGCCTTCTTATAGTCTATCCAGCATGTCGACAGACTCTTTTGGGAGCGACGAACCTGTTGGGTAATGGTCGTATCAATGAGGAATAGCTCCTTAGTACCGCGGGACCCATTCCTACATCCATTTTGAGAAGAAGACAATACAGAATTATTTTCAATATGAGCGTTAATTTTGGATCTCAAAATGGATGTAAGAAGCTTATAGACCGTCGGCAAACACGTGATCGGTCTATAATTCTTGGGTTCCGCAGTACTACCTGATTTATGGAGCAGGTGGGTAACTCCAGTCGTAAGGAACTGTGGAAGCGATCCTGACTCTAAGGACGACTGGAATTGGGATGCCAGGCGAGCGTGTGAACTACGCAGCCATTTTATCCAAAAATTGTGCAGTCCATCCGGCCCTGAAGATTTCCAGTTATGTAACGGTCGGGCTGCATCGGCTACGTCTTGGGGGCTGATGAGAATTTCCCCCATTTATTCTATAGACTCACACGTTCGCTCAATATCCCGCATCCAATCACCCTCAGTGTGAGTGACGGGGACCGACCAGATGCTGCGCCAGAATGAGCTCATGCCATTATCATCCGGCAGGCGCCCACCACTCACACCTTGGTCAGGCCACTCCCAAGCTCTATATACCCACCTTTGGTCGCATTGGAACATGCGATTCTGGGTATATCGCTCAACGCGGCGTTTATACCTACGAATACGGCTCGCCCATGCACAAACTTTCTGCCTCAGGAAATCGATGCGCTCTGTGGCTCGGGACGTATATTCTCGTGGGCTGATACCAGACCCCGAGAATGCCCGCCTCACAAAGCGCATCACTCTCGGTCGAGTATTGCCCTCCCTGAAGCAGATTAGCTTGCCGATGAGTGCCCTGGTCTCGTCAATACGACGCTCAATCCTGCACTGCCAGGCCGGTACGACTGGTTTTGGTCGTGTAGCTCGTTCACTATTATTAAATTTGACGTTGGCTACACGACATGCCGCAACAGCCGCACAGTACAGGATTGAGTGTGTATCGCCGAGATCTTCACTGCTCTCAAAATAGCTAGCTAGCAGCGAATCCAAGGCACACACCAGCGCCCTGTTTTTATTGTGCATGGGCAAGCGTGGTAATCGTGGCCGTGATTCGGGGTTAGCTCTACACTCCCGAATCGCATCCTCCAATGCACTCCTCAATCGGTCGTTGTATTGGCTACTTACTGTAACAGCCCCATCATCCTCATCCCCATCTACACGATCGGACCGCGGCGGGGCTACATTGATAAGTTGGTGTACCGCGGTCTGTGAGGAGACAGGGATGGCACGGCTGTTCTGTACCTCTAAGCGAAGGCTATCAAGTGCGGCGTCATCCAGTCTATGATTGCGTTGGATAACCCGCACCTGATCCGATAATCGTTGGGCCGAGACGTTAATGGCTGGCTCGAGTTCCTGAAACAGAGTCAGCACCCTAACACGGTAAGCGGTGAGGTTAGTTCCCCCCTCTGTAGACCCGTAATATGCGTGCATGACGTTCTCGTTTATACTTTGAGTCCACATGGTATACGTGTCAATTTGTTCATTAGGACCCAAAAAAGCCTAAAGTTCCTGTATTAGTTCCAAAAACTCGCTCGTTACCAAGCCGTCTATTGGACTCGTCAAGACGAAACATGACCCGAAACTGGAAGGGTTTACTAGTAGCCACTGAAGAGTTCCATTATCCACCACCTGGCTCCATCATCAGACCCTCAACACCAAGCCGAATCTATTGGACTTGTCAAGACGAATCATATGACTCGAAACTCGAGGGGTTTACTAGTAGCCACTGAAGAGTTCCACTATCCACCTCCTGGCTCCATCATCATAACCTGGTTATCAAGCATAATCTATTGGACTCCTCAAGATGAATCATATGACCTGAAACTCGAGGGAGTTCCATGAGAGTTCTACTAAGTAAATGTGTTGTAAACGGGGACGTTTCTTGGCCAATAAAAAAAATTGTGTAGCCATAGTAAAAAAATATCTATCCTAACAGACGCTTAAATGACACTTATTTCAAATCTGTTGGATGGTGGGGACGTTTCTTCTCATCATCCTTTAAAAATTCGATTTTTTTATCATGAAAATTAATTTTATTTTAGTTTTTTCAAAAATTCTTCATCCCTGCTTTAGTTATGAATTCAGAAAATGGAGTTTCTAATCCGTGACCCCAAATATGACGTCAAATGTAAATACGTCTGATCATAGCTGAGGATCGATAGAATTTAGCGTATTTTTTATGAAATCTTTGAATAGCTATTTCTCTTGAACTATTACTTTTGGGGAAAGTTGTAGAACAAAAGTTATCCATTATTATGGGTACTTTAACAACCTTTCGGTTTACCTTTTCCGACTAACCCTGTATATTTTCACTGAAAAACGCAGGCTTAGCCTGTAAAACCGGTCTGGTAGAACATAACTCTTAAATTTAAAATTACCTCCGACGTTGTAATGTGGCTGTCGATCCTTGATAGCGATGATAATAAATGCAGTGAAAAAGTGCTTTCGATAACGAGTCATACGAGCTCAAACGTGATGGGTCCATAACTAGTCATAGCGGAGGGCCGCTTGTTACCCTGGGCCACCTTTGGAGTCCTTTTTATGAAAATAAGTTATGACTATGAGGCAAAATCGATGGGTCTGTCTGATTATTAGCTATTTTGAAGTAGTAGTGTGAACAACCTTCCAATGCTAATCCTCAATAAGATCAGCTAAATTGTAACCTAATATTGTGTCACTAGAGCTGCATATAAGTTGGAAATGTCAAGTCAATCGGGCGAGCGGGAGTGAAATAAATACACATTGTTTGGCTGAAACCCCTAAACCAACTGTGAAAAGAGCTGGTCATTTTGAGACGGCTGAACCGATATCCATTAAACATAACCTATAACCATCTCCATTAAACCATCTTCCAAACAACTCCGTATTGAAGTCGGTTCATCCGTTTGGGCGCTACGATGCCGCAGACAGACATAATTAAGCTTCAATCTTATAACACCCCTCTTTGTTTCGTCAAGGGTCAAAAACTCTTATCACGTATACGTGATAAATGGAATCCAAATAATGTACATGTTGGGGCTAATACAGCAATGTGGTAGATAATAATGTTAGCAGTGGTTGTCGTAGAAAGCAGTCGCGAATGCGGCAGATTAGTCGCAGCCTTCAAGCTACGATCTAGAATTCTAGGTAATACAGCATGAAGATGCGCTCAGCACTTTAACAAGTCAACGCTCAGCAGTAATATCGTCTTTTAATCCTACTTTCCCAAAGTCGGGGCACAGGGCACGCACAGCAGAATACAAGATTAACGAGAAACATGAAAGTAGTATATTTTTAGAATAGACTACTTGACTTAATCGACCTGAGGAATTTTATAAAAGTGTATTTTTTTTATTTTTCTTTTTGCTAATCAGCCAGTCGATATAGAGAATATTAAGACTTATGTCAAGACGATTAGGCTCAATTTTAAATGCAGTGAGCAAAGCAGCACTAATCCTTATAACGTTAATTAATAATTACTAACGTTAACTTTTTGCTATCGTATAGTGCTTTTTATCTTAATATTCTAATTGGGACTGTCCCAGATTTCTGGTTATTTCTGTTACAAACTACATCAAAATACACAATGCAATGTACGCTCCGGCAAATAAGTCTAAAATGGAGCATTAGTCTTTGTCAGTGCTGTGATAAGTAGTTGTTTTATCCGGCAATAAGTTTGTCTAAATAAGCTTAAATTGATTTTAAAAGAATAGATCTGGGTTACATTTTCGCACTTTGAAACAAAGGAACAAAGAGAACTGTGCAAATGATGTTGCGGCATCAGTTTCACGTCAGTTAAGAGCTCAATTCTAACTCTATAGTAAATACAATAAAAAGAAACGTTGGTATTCATTTCCCAAACTCAACCAATGTTCGTTCCAAATAATTAGCAAATCGTACATGGTATGCGGATTGTTTTTTTTTAATACGATTTCAATAAAATTGGCTGACAACACCCGATGCTAAGCGAGCATAATGATGCACAAAATGCTCTAAAGAGTCACTTCTGCAGTGCAACGTGCAAACTTGCGGGAAATTATATTCGCCCGTACGGACACAGCCCTCCGTTCCCTTTCAACGTCAGCATTGTCTTTAAGGTCAGTGGTGACTGGTGACCAACTTTAATGAGTTGAAGTAATAAAAAGAAAAAAAATATAAATGCTAAAATCCACTACATTGTGCGATAGCTCTTCTACAATACAACTATTACTTTCCCAAGGTGTGACTATAATTATTAATGTTTTTAATGAATACCTAAATGATGTACCTGCGTGTCTCCCTACATTTTGACGAAAGTATTGCTAATCTATAAGTGCCTGCCTCGAATCCAGGTGCCAATCGCGGTGGATTATAGAGAAAGTAAAAATATACAAACAGCGAAATTTGAAGTGTTCTTTTATGTATGAGTAGCCTTTGAATACCCTCGTCGTATTACGACAAAAGGGAAGGCTTATTGATACATAATTATAATAGGACAGCGTTACGTCATCGCGCAGTTAATCCGACTGATGGAATAGAGGCCCTACCTAAATAATGATTTATTTTACCAAAAATGTCGACAGTCGAAGCTAAACTGTAATTTACATAAAAATCTATATAAATACTTAACTATACTATTAACTTACTTAATTATATTTAATTAACTTGTGAACTTTTTCGGTGTTACTTACTCTTAATGGTTTATTTTTCGCTAAATGTAAAATAATACAGGTACTTGTACCCGAATCTTGTAGAAAAATATTGATAATACAAGTAGGGTACTTACTCATTGCCTCGATGGTCTTTTAGCAAATACAGTATGTGCGTCGGGTTGTTGCGTAGTTTCTCGGCTGATGTTATGGGTTTGTTGAGACCCTGCGCGGCCGCTGACGCCTCCCCCAGATCATCAACAATTTTTGCCAGTTTCTCTTGTACGGCTCTGTCACAAACAAATATACACTAATCATTTATCTTACTATACATACATATTAAACATTTTTAAATACATCTATGAAAACTTAACTAACATCTAAAAATACATTTAAAAATCGCGATTTTGATTGAGCAACAAACGTCCATCTCCATCTATCTTCACAAACTTTCACATGAATATTAGTAGGATAACACATTTTACTTAAAGAAACTTTTTTAAAACTAACTAATTAATATAACATTCAAAGATTTGTAAAGAAACTCCTGCCTGATCTGGAAATCGTAGTATGTATTTATTTACCTTTTAAAACGCCTCATCGATTGATTAGTGACAACCACATCGACATTTATTACCTAAGGTTCTCGATAAAACCACAAATCTAAATCTAATATTTTAATTAGGTAATATTTGTTGGCTCCCACAGTTTGACAAGTTCTATTCACCAGGTCCTGATTCTGTCACCAGAGTCATGTCATGAACCCTCAGTAGGTACCTATTAATATCTATTCTCATCATTTTGTACCCAGCAATACTACTTATTAAATTAATTGCCTCCTGTGGACTCTCAACCATTGAGGAGTTCCTTTGATTAATTCCAGAACCCGTCATCAGATCTTGATCATATTTATATGGGACCACCTTAGAAGTAAAACTTTCCAAAGTTTGTGAATGTTTTTTTGTTTAAAAAAAACATTCACAAACTTTCGTAATTATTCAAAAACTGTGATATTATCTCAACATAATAATGATATTGTTGTATAGCTCTTCCATCATGTGAGAAGTCTTTCAACAAATACAGAAACTGTATTGAAAAAGTTATGAACATTGCTGCTTTTCTTCTTAGCATATCACCGTCAATCTAAATTGAGTCAGCCCAGAACTTAGTTATGAGTTTAGCGTTATCAGTAGTGTCCAAATATACTACTATTATAAATTAATAAAAAACATAGTTTAAACTCTCAGTTTGATAGGCCCTAAGCATTATTATTATGAGGAACTAATTGTCTGAATCTGGAGCTTACACATTTTTCAAAAGGAAATATTAATATCATATTGTCAATGGAAAGGTAAAAAGACTAAAGCGCCAATATACCTTTAAGAGATTAAAAGTATTTTTTTATGAAAATAAACATAGTTATTTTTCTTAGAGTATACATATTAAATAGATAATTTAATTATCTAGAAAATACTTTGAGTTTCTCTACTGTAAACTATGTTTTTTTTATTTGAAATTTGTTTGCTCTTGACTCTAGTCTAGATCAGAGGAGACAGAGACAAAGTCTACGATGGAGTATATTGGCGCTTTAGTCTTTTTACCTTTCCACTGACGATATCATATTCCTTACATGTTTATGGGTGAGTTTAACCAGGGACCAAGCAGTTACAAGTGTGTTGATAATGTATTAAGGCCTTGTGTGTTGTTAACTATTGTATACTGTTTATGAATCTCGGATATTAATACTATGGCAATGGTAAGGAAATTTCTCATTATTACTGTTGTATTTGTGTGGGTGTCTGATACCCAGTCTCTTATGCTGGGTCGGTAACCCTTTTGGCGTGGACATGCTCAGCACCATTTATTATTTCATTTAATTATTTAAGTAGTAAGAAGTGTGTTTTATTCTGTTTTGTTTTTATTGTGTCCTTAGCTGAATAAAATTTCTTTTCTTTCTCGTTATTTCTGACATTGACCAACAATGTTCTCACATTAGATAGATATCTGTTTTATTGTTATTGTATTGTTGTTACAATAATCTTATTATTGTTATTGTATTGTTGTTACAATAATCTTATTATTGTTACAACAATGTTTTTTTTATATAGAAATATTTAAAAATGTAAATAGATGTATGTATTAAAATGAATAAAGGAAATCTTGTTAAATAAAAGCTTATAAAAAGCGTATCCATTGAGTTTCTAGCCCAACCTGTAGTAATTTTAAGGTTTCTTAAGTACCTGTAAACTGGTCTATGTGAAATAAAAACTTATTAATTGAATGTTATTGACATTAAAATCATAGTTACATTCTATTGTTTTGTTTATCAACTACTTAATGTAATCACAATTCTTCAATATGTCTATGAAAAGCAGTATGTATTGCTATTTTAAAACTTCTAGTTGGTTGCTTCTTTGTGATATAAAATGTTGAATGTTCCTGAAATCTGAATGTTAAACTAAGTAAATAAATGTTTGAATTATCAAACAATTCAGAATACAATTAATATCTGTTTTTATGAAGAGCTTTTTCGCTTGAAAGGTAGGTAAGTACCTATTGCGGGGGTGCACTGGGTCGTGGGCAGCTGTGGTGTGTGGGAGGGGGATGTATGTACCTAGTACAAAAAGTGCACTTCTGCTGCATAAATCAATATCGTAGCTTCCTCGCGGCCCGGACATGTTCACCGCGGCGGCGCATAGCTGTCTTCTCCGGTGCGCCGATGTAATTTATTACCTATACATTATATATGAGTGCATCTCGCGCACTACTCGCCAATCGAGGGCGCTCAATACAGACATAAAAGGCCACAAACGTTGACTAGGTGTGTCGCAATGTTGATCACTGTATCGTTACATATAAGTGGGTAAGTAGGTACATACACAATATTGATCCAGATGATGAAAACCTTGAGAAAAAAATGCATTTAAAACACAAAATAAATGTAGGCAGATACCTATTCTTACCTGGTGGCTCTCACGTCTCCGCTGAATTTCGACGGAAGCAGCGATGAAGTGATCTTGGTCACCTCTTCCTCGAAAATTTCATTTACGGTCCATTCCATGATTCCGAATGTAAAAAAAAACCTTCACAAAACGAAAACACGAACTTTAAATCGCTGATTTAAAAGTGGTCTACAAATGGAGATCACTCGCACGGAAATTTAATGTCTATACACAACGGAGGACAAAATTAGACTGACTCAGTGTCAGTGATGCCCACAGATTAACGAGGTGTTGCCATTGCAAATTGCCAATCAACGAAAACTGATGGTTCCTTTCCAAGTAAATCCGTATAAATTTCTTTTGACTGAAATTTTTTACTTAAAAAGATTAGAAAAATAATTACTTAATAACACAAGAATTAGAACAGGTAGATTGGCCTAGCAAGTATTAAATCTGTAAAAGTGCTTAAACCACCAACTCTTCTGATTGCTCTTCTGTGAAATACAAGTGAACTGGCAAATTAACGAAACTTCAAACTTGAGACATTGACAGTTCGTTTACTTAAGTTGCCAGGAAAACTAAAATCTATTCCATGCATTTTACGGAATTTGTGCCTTTACAATAATGATCGAAAACCGGTAAAAAAATTGCCTCCAATAAGTGTTGTCGGTCTTATCAATAATTGTCTTGTAAACACGTCCCGTATCTGGCAACAAACGATGATTGTGTTATGACTTGCCAGTGCAGTGCACGGAAAGAGCTATCAGAGTCGTCTGTAATGTGACAGAAAATGAGACCAAATACATATAAAATATTATGTGTGTCATGTCAGATTAGGTATAGGTCAACCAGAATCTCATGGCATTAAAAATTAATAACTAATAGTGGTTTTCATATGGCAATGTCAACATGTCACTTGTCAAAACGAGTATGACTGTAGTTGATACATGCAGTTCTGATTAATGTTTTCTTGTTCAAACATTTTTAATAAACATACTTATTATAACAAGGTTTCCTTTTCCATTACAATAAAATTGCAAAAAAAACATATATCAGCATATCATTTTGGGACCCAGTGCATAATATCAGCAAGCACATTGGGTCACATAAAACAATAAACCAAAACCTCTAACAACATGGATTTATGAAATACATGTTGTGCCGACCCCATCTAGTGTGGGATAAAGGCAGGAAGAAGATGAAGAAGAAATTAAAGAAAAAAATTACAAGTATCAAGACTTTTTATTCAAATTACCCTTGTGTTACCCACAAAAAAATGTAATTTCCCTATTTGCCATCAGATTCTGGTAGACCTATATCCCTCTTATTAGATCATTATTCATAGAATGGCAGCACAGAGCGAAAAGAGCGACGCTCTTCAATTCACAGATAACTTGGTCTTAGTGTTTTTTGCATAGATATGTTTAGTTGAACGTACTGAACACTGTGTAAAAGTTTGTCCAGGTGTTTTGGTTGGACCTTATAATATCGGTAGACTGTGCTAATGGATTTGGTAGTGACCAAATAATATTGAAACATTCTTTGGTCATTGGTACTTGCCAATGGTCAAAGCGGCCAAAGAATAATCTTTCGTCATAGGGATTTATAGTCCATATAGACTTAGAATTTTTCGCTACTGTCAGTTAGTGCTTTACAGTCCTACTGACTTATCAGCTGTACAATAACTCAAATGCAATTACCAATGAATAGTAAACGCTTGCCCTAATAAGCCATATAAAATCTAGTTATAGAAATATCATATAATTCTGTACCTATCGAAAAAACAAAATATTGGTGTCGATTCTCTTGTGCACTTTGACAGGACTAAACAAAACTAAGCGTGTTTGTCTGTTTCTATTTCAATGGAAAAAGAAAGTGACAGTTACGCTTAGTCTAGTATAATAATGTCAAAACGTGCAACAGAATCGACACCATTGTGTTTCTTTCTAACGTATGTAAAACTAAATAATATATTATGTAAGACAAGGATAGCTATCTTATATCAGTTTCCTGAAATGGCAACATTTTACTTGGAGGTCGCTCCCGCGTGCCAAGTCAACCGCCATTTTAGATTCCGGATGACGAGTTGACGAGTGTACTACGCGTGCCAACCATTGAGATAGAAACATGGAGGCGCCGCGATATTTTATACGTACATTTGCTTATACAAATATGAGTGAAATGCGATACAGATTGTGAAATATCGTTTTGTTTCTTTCTTTCTAATGTAGTAATCGTATTTGATAAAAGAGACAACAATATTTCAGTTGTTGCTCATAATGGCAACATTTTGTTGTGATGTAGTGACAGTTGTACATAAGTGCCGCATCCGCCATATTATGCGACAAGTTTCGTGGTAGTTTTGCTGACAAATGGTTGTATACTTTTTGTATTATTCAGATCTGTGAGAAAATTACGAAGAGTTTACCTTTTAAACTGCATGTGTATGTTGGAAAACAGCAATTCAACATGCCTGTGTCTTGTATTGTGAAGTGTGGTGTAAGCATAGAATTATTATTAGAACAATAATTCTATGGGTGTAAGTAAGAAGGAAAATCAACCTCAATTGTCTTTGCACAGGTTAGTAGCCGGCTTTCATGCAATAATACATAAAATAATACAGTTTCGAGTAAGCGATCATGAGTTAATGGATAAAGTGTTAATATTTGGGTTTATTTCCGTCCAACAGACGATTTTTTATTATTTTATAATTTCATTCGTTTGTTTACAATAATACGTCATGGTGGAATAGCGTTGTACCGTTGCCGTAATAGTTTCCGAAACTAGTTCCTTCGCTGCTCTGAAACGATATTGGTATAATGTGTGGACTAATCGGTTCGAGTGACCTTGCTAGGTCCGGCAGTAGTTCACAGCAAGGAAAGACCGACCCATAGAGTTTTTTGATGGTTATACGTGATCTGAGAATAAGATGTCAGTATTTTGTTATTTGTTGTAATTACATATTATTAGCAATTGTAACCAAATGATCTAGTGATAAAAATATTAACGTTTTTTATAGGTTTCCTAAAAATTAAGGTTTTAAGGAAAAATTGGTTAGAGGCTATTGGTGAAAATATTAATACTCGACATAACGAATGGTACATCTGTTCCCTTCACTTTGAAGAAAGTTGTTTCAATAGAACACTTGATGTAATGAGATTACATGATAACTCAGTTCCTACAATATTTTCGGTAAGTGTGTACAATATTTTCGGTATTTCCCTATTATTTTTTTTTCACCTCTTTTTTTATTTTCAACCCTTGCCAATATCTTTAATTATTCAATAGTTTCAAATTAAACAGAATCACTACAGATCAATGGAATAGGCCTACCGGGGAAACCACATTAAAAAAAACGCGCTAAGTATACTCTAGTCTCGATGTTTATGTTTAGATATGTTTGGTTAAACATACAGAATACTTTCTAAAAGTTTGTCCAGGTATTTTGTTTGAACCTTATACACAGTACCTAATATTTAAGAGTGTTGAGCGAAATTACCACCATTTAACTTATTTTTAAAAATTTTCAATAGATGCCACCACTTAGGTCATTGTGGATCTATAACTTTCATTATTTTCGACAATCAAAAATTATAAACAATTTTTATAAAATGACCATTTTTATAAAATGACTTGGCGTCATTATTATAACAATATAATATTTTACGCAAATCTGATTCGGTCGGTCGGTCAAAGAGAATATAATCCGTACGTTCAGCCGGTGAATGCGAATGACGTCATCAGCAGCGGCTGGGAGAATTCGGCCGCTCGGGTACTGCGTGAGTGCGTGAGCGGGTGAGTGTGTCGCGTGTAAGTGTGCGAGGTTGTATAGAACTTCATACAAAGAACAAATGCGAAGACTGCGATTCATTTTCTATACATATTATTTAAATTTTTAGATATTTCAAAAAAATATAAAAATGACTTTTAAAAATATAAAAAATAGTAGCCCACTGGCATTGGGAACAGGGTCCAAGCTGCCGATGGTCAGGGCCTCAGAGAGAAGAACTTCCTAACAATACGCGCCGTGTCCAGAAGTACTTGACCCAGCCCCCCAACGAGAGCCTCATCAGATGTTAGTCGAGGCTCTTGGCTATTAAGCCTTAAGCCATGGGCCGTAACGACTATCGGCACAACAACTGCTGAGTCAACCTCCCGCTTGTCGACAACCTCGTGTTGGCACACTTGACAGTTGACAAGACTTGGCAGTCTTGATACTTAATTTCCTTATCCTTTTCGGCTTTCACAAGGTTCTTGTCATGTGGAACAGTGATAATCAACAATCATTGTTAGACGCTTTGATCGATCTATAACCACTAGGTATGTCAGGCTTATTGGCAACAATAGTTCTGTTGGTGATGATAGATCGATCCCAGTACAATGTGACATGACCATTCTCGAGAACTGGGTCGGGCAGATACTTGTAGTGTGGTACTTCTGCGTACACAAGGTTGTATTTCAGAGCAAGTGTGGTGGTGGACAATCCTAGCCATTAGGTTGTGCCTGTGCAAATACTCGCCGTTAGCAGGACGAGAACAACCAGAAATAAATGTCAAATGGATTCACCGGGACAGTGGCATGCCCGACAGATGTCTACCGTGCCGTCATTCACAATATATTTCCGGTGGTTGTTCGTCGTCATGACTTCGTCCATAATTCCATAATTGACAAAATCTTCGGTTTCCCCAAAGAGATCACAGTAACCTAGCCAGGCTACGGACGCTAGGAAATCTACATCAGGCCCATGGAGGGCCCGGTAAAACCGTCCGTGAAGCTCCTTGCTTTGCCATACCACCCTGCGGCCATAAGTATCTAGTGCGACAGGCTTGCGCCAGTTCTCTTTAGCCAGGAGAGCGGGGTGAATCCTTTGTCCACTGCGACTACATCTCGCATCTCTCTTTTAAGCCCTTTTTTAAGGCGCCATAGAAGCGCTCCCGTAACGATTGCTTCATGTGGCCTCATTGATGCCTAACGCCTCCGACATGCCCAAGAACTCGTAAGTTTCGGTTGAGGAGAGGGATCTAAGGTGTATGAAATCCGATAGTTGGGTTCCCACGGATTCCATAATACCTCCTCGCCTTACATGCATGACTGCACATTTGTCCACACCAAATTCCAAACTGATGGAATTACTGAAAGTTTCAGTTACCTTCATTAATTCCAACAGTTGCAAATTGTTGGGGGCAAAGGGTTTCAATTATTCGTGTATTTATTAGTTATTCATTTTGAGACTTACTCTACTCAAATAGTATGTGTAATAATGCGTGAGTCGCTCGCGCGCTTTCGTTCGGTATCTTTTGGCGGGGCGGGGTTGACCAAAAGCCTAACAAAAGCTGGACGGGACGGACTTATTATATATATTTTGGCCGGACACGACTGTAAAAAGCCGGACACCTGGCAACCCTAGTCCTAGTCCACCAGAAATATTGAATTTTTATAGTGTATTATCATCTTGAGAGCTTTTATTTGAACTGCAAGGTTACTCGCTTGAAATACAGCGATAAATCACGTCGTGTATCGCTTCACAAGTAAGGGAACGTACCCATACTACGTGACCCGTTTAGGGGGGGAAGGGGGTCTTCAAAATACCACGCTTTGTCACAGGGGCGGGGGGGGGGGGGTATTAGGTTTGCATCACGTAGTCAATATCCTCTAGGGAAATCTCGAGTTTTTTCGAGCTATTCAAATATGGCGCGCTGAGTTTAGCGCTTATTGAACTAACAGGTGGCAACACTGTCGCACATATGAGTAATTTTTTTTTTACTTTTTGTTAGTAAAAATTATTTAAAACCATATTTATATACAAGGTGTCTCAAAAGAAAGTTTATTTTTAGAGTATCGATTAAAAAAAAATTAAGCCGTGTATCGAAAAAATGTTTATTAATTATTAAAGTACACAATTTGGGAATTTATTTCTTAAAAATAATGTCGTCCAAATGTAGACCCTCGCGTTCGCGGCACTCATTTAATCGAACAGTAAAATTACTTATGACGGCTCTGCAGGTGGACTTAGTGATGGCTGCCATTTCATGACGGATATTTTCTTTCAAATGCGCCAGGGAAGTCGGTTTATTAGCGTAAACTTTAGATTTAAGATAACCCCATAGGAAAAAATCCATAGGGGTTAAATCAGGACTGCGTGGAGGCCAATTTATGTCACCTGTCCTGAAGATCAATTTGCCTGAGAAAATTTCACGAACTCGTGGTAGAGACGTATTGGACGTGTGTGATGTTGCTCCGTCCTGCTGGAACCATGTTCTTTGGTTATAGCCAGGAAAGTTTTGCAGTTCAGGCACCAAGAAGTCGTCTAACATAACGCTCTGAATTCACTGTAACTGCACGCTCCCTTTCGTCTTCAAAATAGTAAGGGCCAATAATTCCTCGCGCCGACATCGCAGCCCATACGGTCACTTTAGGCAAATGAAGGGGTTTCTGTTGCTTGCGTTTCGGATTCGTTGCAGTCCAGTAGCGGCAATTCTGCTTATTTACGTGTCCATTAAGATGGAAATGAACTTCATCCGAAAACAAGATGTTGGTAAACGTTGATTGATAAGCGCTCAATTGCCTGATTTACGAATCAAGCCTCTGACTGGCATCTTGGGGCTTTAATTCTTGCACCAATTGAATTCTGTAGGGGTGCAGCTTTAGGTCTTTGTGCAAAATGCGGTGTAATGATGATCTATGCACATTTAAAGCACTTGCGCGCTTCCGAATTGAAAGGTCCGGGGCGTCACGAACAGACTGATTAACACTCTCCACGTTTTTTACCGTTCTAGATGATCTTGGTCGCCCGGATTTTGGTTTTACCAGCGTTGAATCGGTCTCTTCAAACTTTTTGGTAATCATATAATAAACAACATTTTAACTAAAGATTTGTATTTCTCATGTTTGCAGGAGTTTACAGTTACAGTTCAGAAATATACTTGCTGAAGCTAACATCAACGTCCAACCGTGGCCTACTCAATCGCCTGACTTAAATCTCACTGAGCACACCTGGGATATGCTCCAATGAAGAGCTTTGCCAAGTATGGATACCATACTTAACCCAGAATATTTTTTCACCTGTTGGGTACAACGGCCGTGGGTGGCTATTACGCAAAGTGGATTGGATGAACTATTGAGCACCAAATCAGTGTAATTGTGAGTTACGAGTTAACGGTAGAAATACAGATTGTTCATTTTATGCAATAAAAATTTTAATAACTTTGTTTTTATCATTTTAGCAATTTTAAACGTCAGTAATAACTAAAATCAACCCAAGTCTTTATTAACGCAAAAGCAGCAGTAGGTACTTCGAAAGTCTAGACATAAGAAATCTTTTTTTATCATATTTAACTAGGTACTTAATATTGATGTGCCTATGTTACGTAGTTAGTATTTATTGCTAATTTCATGAAAGAACTTATTAGAACACCTACCAAGAGAAATAAAATTATATAGGTATAAATATTGGTTCGAATCTGATCAACTCGTTCTGTGAGTACCTATAGCGATGTTTAATTTGATTACTGTGTACGATTTCGAGTAAGCTACTTACTTATGCACATCACTGAATGAGCGGAGCCTACGCCATTTTAGTTTCCGTTATGGCTCGATTTTTATGCATTAGGGCAAGTCCTTTACTATTCTTTGGTCTTGTCTAAATGAGTGGAGACGCCACTGCCGCCTGAATGTTGTCAGTAAAGGTCACAGGTAAAGCTGGAACTAAACTATCGGACGCGGCTGACGGCCGTGACTTACAAGTGCCAAGCCACATACGATGGAAGATATGTTGCCGATCTTCCACCGGTACAGATAATTCCATATAAACATCTCAAACCGTACATTTGTCCGGAGATGTGTTAAGTACCTACCTACTAAAATTACTCGTACAATTATAATACGATGTAAGTAAATCTAAACTTGAATTAATTAGAATAAAGTCAGTCAAAGTTTTTTATTTCAAATAGACCAGATTTCAGGCACTTATAAAACGTTCAACTAGGTGCACGGTTTCAAAAGGTTGGTTCTATGGAGAAGAGCCGGCAAGAAACTCCATGAATACTCTTTTTAAAATAGTAGTTCATTACAATTCCATTACAGTTGTGTGAGAAATAGAATGAGAATAATGCAGGTTAATGTAACAAATAAACTCACATAAGAGTAACAAATAGAAAAATATGCCTTCTAGGATTGCCATAGCAGATAAGGGCTGACCAGTCCCGACAGACGGCACCCGTTCACGAGCATGACGTGCACATCTGCGTCGGTCAGCTCAACCATATTATAGGGAACTCAACGACCGGATAAACAACGCCACCATCAGCAAGACATTTAAGTGAGCATGACAGACTCATACTACCAGACAATCGGCAGTAATATGATATGATTATAAGCGTATCACTAATAGCTGCATGATGCTCATACTTTACAGTTTGGAATGAAGTATTGTAAAGCGATATTATTAAAATAATAACTATAATACAAAACCTATTTTGCCAGTCCAGACAATAGTCCGGATAAAGTCCAGACATTGTAGTACCTATACAATCTATGCAAGTGAAACGATGTAGGGCAACGTTTGGAATGGTCTTTTGAGGAAAGTGCCATAGCAGGGTCGAGTTGACCTGTCCTAATAGGTACAATATGCCTAACTAATAGCCTACGGTAGCGAAGAGCGCGCACGTAGGGTATGGAAAACAAAAAGTAAATTGTCGGGATATAATTACGCAACTTAGACGCGATTTATCAGTTTGTTATCTATACCTACTAATATATAAAGCTGAAGAGTTTGTTTGTTTGATTGTTTGTTTGTTTGAACGCGCTAATCTCAGGAACTACTGGTTGGAATTGAATTTTTTTTTGTGTTGTATAGTCCATTTATCGAGGAAGGCTATAGATAGGCTATATAACATCACACTACGACCAATAGGAGCGGAGCATAAATGGACAATGTTGCAATATTTGGAAAAATGTCCACCCATGCGAAGCCGAGACGGGCCGCAATGGTTAAATATGCCTGATCATGTATCCTCTTTTATGTCACCACATTTGTTTGTACCACCCATATTTGCAAAATAAATATCTTTATATTTTATCGTTATCTTTTGTCTTTTATCTATGTATATCTTTTACCTTTATCTTTTGTCTTTATCTTTTATCTTTATCCTTTATGTTTATCCTTTATCTTAATCTATTACCTTTATCTTTAATCTTTATTTTTCCTTTATCTTTTATATTTTATCTTGATCTGTTATCTTTATCTTTTATCTTTATCCTTTATATTTATCCTTTATCTTTATCTTTTATCTTTATCGTGAAAAGTTCGTCCGGGAAAGTACAACCACCACTATTACTGCAGTCAAGCAGCGTTGTTGAGTTTCCAGCTTGAAAGGGTGCCGCTACAGGACATGGTGACTGCAACTTTGTAATAATGTGTATAGTCTGGCCATTTGAATCATTACATAGTATAAAACAAAGTCGCTCCCGCTGTCTGTATATCCCTATGTATGCTTAGATCTTTAAAACTACGCAACGGATTTTGATGAGGTTTTTTTTTAATAGATAGAGTGATTCAAGAAGAAGGTTTATATGCCCCACATTAGTATGTACATTGCACCCGTGCGAAGCCGGGGCGGGTCGCTAGTCTTTTATAAAAAGACCTCTCTTTCAATATGAGATGAGGGTCGGTCGATGTTAGGCCAGATTTTAGACTATAGAGAATGGCCTTTAAGTAGTTAATGTAGGCCGTTAATTGCTGTTTACTACACCCACGGAAAGAGTGGAATGGCTCAACCTATTTAACGAATATTAAAATGAATACAAAACTGAATTGTCTATAATAAATTCTTAGTAAATACCTATAATCCATTCCAGTTGATACCACCCAAAGAGACCAAAAGACACCACCACAGATTAATGACCACCAGACGTGGTGTCAAAGTGAATGAATTGAATTGGCTCACTTAGTTAATAACCGATCTCTATCCAAAATCCCTGGATTGAGGGTTTAAACATTATGTACTTCTATTGAATTGACTCACTTAGTCAATAACCGATCTCTATCCAAAATCCCTGGATTGAGGGTTTAGACATTATGTACTTCTATTGAATTGGCTCACTTAGTTAATAACCGATCTCTATCCAAAATCCCTGGATTGAGGGTTTAGACATTATGTACTTCTATTGAATTTCTTTTAAAAACTTTGGATTGAGATCAGTTATAATTATCGGTCATAAGGGATTAAGTATATCGGGAATAAGTGCACCAGCAGCATCCTACAGTGTATCAACCATACAATAGGTAAGTAAGTACCTAGGTACCAACGTACTACGATCATCAATCCGTACGCACAACGTGATGGGTAGGTACCTAGTTTCGGAAATATTCTTTCATGTAGTTTATTTTAGTGTTCAAGTAGGAAACTAGCTCGGGAGCCATGTTCAGCAGTACCTACCTCTGGTACCTAGGTATAATAAAACACTTTATTATTACACATAACACCATTTATTACAAATATCAGACAGATTATAACGTAAGGAAAGCGTGATAGATACAACTAAGTAGTAATTAAATCGAAATATTAACAGTACCTTAATAATATTTAAAAATAGAGCTGTCACCGCGCCTGACTCCTCCGCCCTTCAGAACACTTTGTTTATAATGACCTGTCTGGTCTTAAAAGTCTACGTCCACGTGGCATGGGTAGATTACGTCGCCTTTGCCACAAATTATGTTGATGTTAAACTGGTGCAGGTGTTAGGAGCTTGGGTTAAAGTGTTGCTCTAAATACCCATTAGTTACAAGCGAAGACTTCAGTCGCGGTCTAAGTCAGGAACAGTCGGGAAATTGAGTGACGTTCTCGATCACGACATATGAATGTCGTGAATGTTAGTCATGAGACTAACTACATCTTCAGTCTTATCCTCCAGTTTATAGAATATTTGGCGGCTTGAATAATTTCCTTTTGTCGAATCTGTCATAAATATAATAGCTCTAATAAGCGCTCTTATTTTATAAGTAACTAGTTGGTTTTACAAACACTCATTTTTCCTCACATCACTCAATTCCCTGACTTCTCCCGTTTTAGTGCCGTTGCAAAATATAATTACTTAATTACAGAGAACGGTGTGTAGACCCAACTTTAATTGTAAGCAACATGTTATGAAGAACAGTTGTCTCTGGTTATAATATCACCTATAGTTTGAGTTAGCTGTTTATGTGTTCGAAACATAGGTATCAGATATAATGGCGATATTTAATAAACTAGAGACAGTCATCAAACAGTACGTGATTAAAGTAGGATTTAACAGTTAAATAATGATCAGTTTCTTAATTTTATTACGTAGATAAGTATCTAAGAAAAGGCAATCACAATATACAACAACCACGTTTACAAACAATAAATCAGTAATAATCACATTTCAGTGGTACTTACAAAGTACTGGCGATTCGTTTGCAGCCAGCTAACGATCACATCCATTTACATACAGAGACGTCACAATGTGAGCGAGCACAAATGTGGACGAGCACTCTTGGCAATGTTGTGATATGGTGGTTGAGCAAACATTATATTTGCACCTTAAAGAATGGGTTCTCTAGGTATGACTTCTGTCACACATCAAACAGATTATTGTAATATCACTGTACTTATAATATTATAATCATTATAATAGAACATACAATTAATGTTAATTATGTTTAACACATATACCTACTTAAAATAATATACCTACATGAACAGATAGTATTAATTAACAATCACAAAACAAATGTTCTTAATTAAATAAAAGTGTAATCAATTAATTGCCACTGAAGTGACACGTGGTTGTTGTACAGCGTGGTGTTTGTTCGCTTTGAGAGTTAGGCCTTCAGCAATCAAGGTACTGTAGGTACATCGGCGCCTCACCGATTATTACTCTTATGCAAATAAACGTAACTCGTAGCTAAGTCTTCGGAAAAATACATGTATATCATACGCTAATAGAAACGATGTCAAAATGTCTTAAACAGTAGTCATATAAAGAGGAGAACACATGGGTCGTAAGACAAATCAGTCACAATTGTAGACGATTGGTCAGTGAGCTGCCAGTGTGCACCAGGCGTAGCCAGGGCCACCTCGACTGGGCAAACTGCTTGACAACGATCCTCAACAATATTAATTAGCTGATCGCTTAACTAACTATGCGCTAGGGGAATAAGATCTCCACAGAATTTTCCACATCCTGCAGCGTCCTTAACAAACAATGTTCAGTTTTAGTGGTAACGCTCCGGTCTGACGCCTCACGTCCTCAGTGCGGTGGGTAGCGACCTTATTCGCACAACGATTTCTTTCTATAGCTTGTAAAGCGAAAGATACTTAGTGTAACACTAAGATACGATTTCGATTTACTTCCGCGATGGTGACTCGACGTCATGACAAGACAGCGTGCATTAAAACCTCGCGCTGTGTGTGGGTTTGTGAGTGACGTCACTGCCAATAGGAGCTGTTGCACTAACTGATCCGACCAACTGATGTGTTCCATTCTGTTCCATTCATCAAACACCGGCGGGCTAAATCATCATGCACAGAAACTTATTCGAGAAGAATACAAATAACATTACAATTAATATTATGAACTACAATGAAACCTTAACAGTATGGGGGCACATCTAGATGTCTCAGTACAAGTACAAGTGGTCCGGGACTCGAGGCGGGACAAGGGGAGTGTGCACTAAACACAGAGTATTAATTGGCACAGATATACACAGAATGAAACGTAATGTACATTAACTATTACACTTACATTAACCAATATTAAGTAAGTACTCGAAAACATCGCCTCGTCCGTGAACGCGCCTGCTGTCGTATAAAGAGGAGTAGGTATTTAAAATGAAGTCAATATAGACTTCGATAATACTAATTAATACTGCAAGATTAAACACGCATTAATACTTAACTTTTATAGCTACTTGGGTGAGAATCTCATCTTGGAATCCTTCAGATGAAATGAAACTCGTGCGAGTGTCAACAGGCGCGCTGCGAGCTGCGAGGCGACGCGTCTGCGACAAACAAAGCGCAACACTGAACTTGTTCATAACGTAACGACATAAACGTAACTAGTGCACACCTACAGGAGCTGTCGCGAGAATGACCCCATGTTAAGTACTTACGAAACTGACGCGCTGTCATAATAACTTAAACAGTACCTACCTTTGCGTTTGGCCACATATTTGGTTAAGTTAGGTACATTTCTTCATAGTGATTGCATCAAGACAAAGAAAAAAATACTTATAATAATTAACTGACGTAGAATTTAATCGAAATAGATCTTGTTCATGGGTGTAGATAATTTAGCAGTACGCCTGGTTTAGCCGCAGGAGGCGTGTGGTGGCGGGTCGTGGTCGCGTGGTCGCGTGTCACGTGTTTGACGCCTGTCACGGTTGGCACAATTATCTAATCGTTAGTTAGGTATAATAAATAGCACTTAATTGGTACCTATACGACATCGAAAAATACCTTACATTTTGTCCTACTCGAATTAAAAATACGAAGACAATTAGGTTCCGAATCGTTAGCTCAAAATAAAAAGGATCACAATCACAATTTATAAATAGACGAATAGTAAATATATATAAATAAGTTATAACATAGGTTTAGTGATAATATTTATAATGATGGCTCCTTTGGAACAACCCTCGCAACAATTATCATTTGGAATACGCCTAATCTTAAATTATCAAAATAATTTCGTTTCAATACATCACAGTAAAACAAGGACAAATCAACAAGCGTCCAACGATACGATAGTAAGAGTACTTAGGGCTACCACCTACTGTAGACAACATGCACCTATATACATAATATGTGTGTAGTACAGTAACGTGTGTGCGCCCGAGGCCTGCTCGTAGGTACACCGTGAACACCGGGGACAGGCGAACCGGGAGCGAAACAGAAGCGATACTGTGCGATATAATACGATAACACCCTAATCTAAACTGTGTGTGATACTTTCTGCTAAGTTATTTGTTCGATTAGATAGTATAGTAGTCATATTAATAGGAAATATATCAGAGCCCCAGTATTCCTTGCGCGTATTCTCACGGAAAAGATAGTTGTTACACCGGGTGCAAAATGTTTTATTTATAGATTTATATTAAATATATAAAGTATAAAGCTTGGACCCGAGTAACGTGGTTGGAGTTGAGAGTCTGTGGGCACACGGCGGGAGGGGGGCACGGGGTGTGCGGGAGTACTCCGCACATTTGCAGAGAGATAACACGACAACCTTAAGCTAACTTGTTAGAATGTAGGAATGCTTAGAATCTCTTGCTGTTCTCAGGTGTCTGCAGACCAGGATGGATCGCTAATGAACTCTGATCGATTGCAAATGAGTGGAGCTATCAGCTTACTAAGCTAACTAGGTACACACATGTAAGCAGAGCGGCACGGATACGCTTTGTTCGTACACAACCATACACCATCGTACAAAAGACTCCGACAACGCGTAAGACTTCGTTCATTAACTATTTAATAAGCAGCCCTTACCAAAGCGATCGAAGGGGGCCGGCAGTGTCTGCAACTAACGACACCACTTGTACTAAGTAGGACATAAGCGAAGCAACTTCATCACTCAGATAGGTACGCATTCTTCACTATGACATTTGAGATGACGAATGTATGGTTTTTGATGGTAAGTGGAATGAATATTCAATACGCATGATTTACCAAAGCGTTCGAGCCGGTACTGCATCTGACGAAACCCTGTCACTATCGACAGTGTACCAGTGTAACGAACTGACTACTACATTAAACTTGTGCCTGAAACTGTCCTATAACTATAAGTTAAATATTATGTTAAAACGGTAATCGTATACATTAATATATTTGGCTACTTTTTTGGTTGTGATGTGACTATTTACCCGCATTACAGGTTGCCTCGCTCCTCTCACATTCAACCAGCTTTAACACGCCATAGAACCACCGAACTACTTCAGACTTTCACTTGTCAGAGACAGACGCCAAGATGACAGTCAACCGAAACAATCACAACGATGGTACCACACGACACGACGCCCGCCGTCGACGAGCGCCGCGACCGACGGACAAGCGTGGAGCGTTCAACATTACACTTGTGGACCCAGTCTCACTGGAGGCGAGGCAACAGGGTGTGCAGCGTCCCTAACTTAACCTCGCAGTTAATCAATATCTCATCTAAAATACAACAGTTCTTCATCCAGGATTTATTATCATAACTACTAAAAACACACAGTAAACCTAATGTTACACTTTATTTATAAAATGTACCTAATCAGTTCTTAACTAACATTGAGATTAATAGTTCCTACGGCTGGGTCGCTCGACACAATGCCTTGGGACTTCAGAGCCTTAATTACACCAATGAAAATTTTACAGGTTACACCCCTTGAGGTTACAAACTTTAAGTCTTAACCTCCGAAAAGCACCAAATGTTTGGTTAGAAAATTTTGTCGCCAAACCGAACGACACGTTTTAACTGTAGCTCACCGTCCGCCGAAAGGAGCACAATGTATTAAAGCTTAAAGTGACCAAGACGTTGGGCACAGAGCGGGGGCCGGCACGCGGCGGCCGGCCCCGCGGCGCCGCGGCGGACAACTTGTTCCTAAAGGGAATAAAATAATGTCTTACGTTACTAGGAGTTACTATAAGCTCGTTATTTGATTATGTTACATTGTAGTTGTAAGTGTGGGGGGTGACGTCGACATGCAGGATCTATGGCAGAAAGTGCAGTTATGTTGTATGGCTAATATAGGTAGTGTGACGGGTCGAGTGGGGCCGCGCACCATTGTGGCGGTGAGACCTTATAACGTTAAAGATACAGCAACGTTGACGAGCGGTGGCTTCTTGAGCAGATGCACTCTGGGTCCTGGGTACAGCCCCTTATGAAAAATTGCAACGCGATTACGGTTCCATTTAAAGTTCTATAGGTAACTGTTCCAGTATAGAGTGATTGAGGACAACGATAAAAACGTAAGTCAGCGGCAAACGTGTCAAGTATGATGTATATCCCAACTTGTCTACCTACATACACAACCCCAAACCTAAACTAATTACTTATGTCTAACTCACTCCGCGTGAAGTGGCACGCAAAGCAGTGAGCAAGGTCACAACCTTGGAAACCTCGTCCGGGCCGCCGCATTCCTACAGTAATATCAGTAAATTCGTAAGCGCAACTTCGGCTCGTGTCCGGTCGACGGTTCCTGGTGTGTTGTGGTTAATTCAATGTCCGGTAAATCAGACGAGTGTGTCCGAGAGAGTATGTCAGATTATTTGGTGATAAATGCCAAAGTTTCGGCCTGTCAGTGGTAACATGGGTTATGAAGTGGGCCAGGTGTGGCCGCACGCGTTGCCCGGTACTCCGCGGCGGCCGGCCGGCGCGCGATTCGGTCGATTGGCGCAGGTCTGCACGGTCGTTCAGTCTTAATGGTGGGGTTCTCGTCCGGGAACACATCTTGAGTCGGGAACATCGCCACGACAATGGTTGTTGAGAAGGTATCCTCCGTTGTTCACAGACCAGGCCACACATACAAAATGTTTCACTAAAAGGTTGTCATATTCGATATAAGGGATTGTCTGCGTCAAATGAGTGACATGAATAACTTAAATAATTTAAAATTCCACATTGAAGCTGGAATCAATACAAAAAAAATATATTTGATATTCAGTTCAACTCTACAGAAGTCATCGTCAGCAGAGCGTGTTCTAATTGAACCCCACTGCAATTGAATATTTTAAATTATTCAAACACTGTTTTATCAAACCACAACTTTGACGCGAACTGGTCCAAGATCGATTATGACAATTTCCTTCAAAACAATTAATTTGATACAAATTGGAACTAGCCTAAGAGACAACAGAGAAAGCATACTCAAAAAGCATTATTTTGACAAGGAGTTCAACTCTTTGTCAATGAGAGATTACTGTTGAAACGGTGTCTTCCTATATTTACAAATGAAGTCATGACGTAGCACTTATTTGTGGTTGATAAATACAAAATGGTTGCAAAACACCAGCACTTAAGTAGACGTCACAGACACCACCGACACAGTCCCGACAAGTCTCAGTCCGGGTTGGGTCACTTTCGGGTTGCGTCACGTCCAGGTTGCGTCACATTCGAGTTGCGTCGTGTCCGGGTGTTCAGCCGGTGCGCGTTTCCTCGTGCGCCGGCGAGGTCTCCGCGCTGTAGTCATACATCGAAGTCATCGGGTTTTCAATGACATTGACTACTGCCGTGCTGAGTTTAGTCTGCTTGCGGCGGAACAGGAAGTCTGCGAGGCTGGCGGCGCGGCGTGGGCCAGTGCCCTCAAGTAGCGCCTCGATCTCGCCGCTGCTGCGTGACTCAACCACTCCATGTTTGACATCTCTCAGGGAGAAGTTCTTCTTCGTGTCGCCAATGTGGAAGGCCTCATCGAAGTTTGTGGAGTAAGCCTTGGAGTTGACAAGTGAGGTGAGCGTGGGCATGCCGGTCTGGTCCGCCAGCGACAGCGGTCGCTCCAGGCGGCGCAACACACGTGCGCGCACCGCACTCGCGATGCTCTCGCGGGAGGATGATTCGCCGTTGGGCAACTTCGGGCTTATCGAGCCATTGGTTTCTGTAAATTTATAATCAAACATAACTTACACTTAACGTATATTCTGTATAACCGGAATCACGAAAACATTACTCATAAAGGACATAACAACATTACAGTACATGCCACAACGTATGACTTAAAATATGAAATGTTTACTTTTGTTTAATAGTTTTCAGCTCTTATCGGCACTGTTTTAAACCGCTGGGCACAGCAACGTAACGCAAAAAATCCGCAAATACGATGTAATACCATATTTGTCAAGCGTCTTTCGCGCACGTCCATAATGTCAAGTTTAGTCCGATGATCGATTAGTTCAGTTGTCTTACCCCTGGGGATGGACGCCCTGGGTGATGGTCCGCCGTCCTCGTCGGTGTGTCCTTCTGAGAGGGTCTCCAGAGGGCGGTGCTCCGGACGGCCGCTGCAACCGATGGCATCCTGAATGGTGCTGTCCTGGCTCGTACCAGATGTCGATGGCTGTGGGT
The DNA here is from genome assembly GCA_910594945.2 of Amphipyra berbera. Lineage (NCBI taxonomy): Eukaryota > Metazoa > Arthropoda > Insecta > Lepidoptera > Noctuidae > Amphipyra > Amphipyra berbera. Next base: position 26,374,938 of record OU343121.1, on the reverse strand, counting down.
TCTGGAACATGGTAGGTATGGTTTGAGCTTACTATAATATAATCTACACCAAAACACTGCACACATCTACACTGCATTAGCTAGGCGTTTAAATAAGTTCACGTCATTAACTGACAGGAATTTTAATCCAAGAAGAAACGTCGGAATCTCATGTGGAGTATTTTTTTTATGGATACTATTTAGATCAGCTTTTTAAGCACATATTTTAGATATTGAATAACTAATCAAAATAAAATCTTTTATGTACAAAATTATTGCTATATAATATATTATTGTTTTTATTGAATTGGCCATGATGGTCCTAGTTAATTGACCATGATGGTCATGTTGCTTGAGTAGCTTATTTTTCATGTGATGTTGTTTCAATGTTAATGGTGATATTCTTTACAAAGGTCAGGTGCGTAGTACTCTCAACCGGCGTGCGTGTATGACCGATGTGGATGAAGCGAAAGGAGTATGTTAAGATCGTAGCATGTGGCGTTCTATAGTTTCTGCCTACCCCCATGGGAAAAATGCGTGATTTTATGTATGTAAAAAAAAAAATATTTCATAAATACCTACTAATAAACTGTAAGATGGGATTTTTATACGTAATAAAAGATTTGCTTACGTTGTAAATGTCTCGTGAGCCAGGCGGGGCGGTGTCTCCGACACCCTCAAGGAAGAACGTGACCATGTTGCCCTTGCCCTTGACGTCGATGGTGCCGCGGCAGCGCAGCCTGTAGCCGCGCGTCGATAGGATCTCATGCACCTCCTCCGTCACCTGCCAGAACACCACCCTCTCAACATCAGCCAGCTGAGGCTTTAACTCCAATAAAACATTACAAACGCATTGAAGTTGACTATCGCTAAAGCGTAATAATCAAATAGAATTGAGATCGCAAGCTGACGGAAATTAGTATTATTGTGTAACACATCACAATCGCGGAGGAACACAATTTAAATTAATATCTAGTGCATGAATGTCGGCTTAACTATGTCACTTGCAATCGCAATAGGATTCACAAGACACCATCGAACACGTATCTACGTAAATATACGAAAATATCTGATTGACAACAAAAGTATTTGGTAAATTGTATAACACCCGTTCCGTATGCACACCTGGATATGATCCAGCAGTCCGGTGGAGTCCATGCGCGATGCTACGTTGACGGCATTGCCCCAGATGTCATATTGCGGCTTGCGGGCGCCGATGACGCCCGCCACCACCGGCCCGATGTTGATGCCTGCAGAAGGACACATATCTCGTTCCTCACTTATTTTTCAGTTACATTTTACCGCAAAAGTCGCAAGAGCACGCGCCTTAATCACTGAATAAAAGAGAGATCAGAATTCGCAGTCGAGGAAATTCGCTTGCGTGTCTTACCCTCGCCCCAGCTGGACAGCCCGTCAGCATTTACACATTTTGAAATGGTGTTGTGTTACGTAGAATAGGTTGAGCGCGTGTTGGGACACCCGCTACTCTGCGACCACTTTAAATGCATGGTGCAACGCGCTAGGTCAGCCAAGACGTTCTTACCGATTCGGATGCGGAAGCTGTTGAAGGAGTGCTCGTTGACATACTGCAGCTGCTCGCGAAGGCGCAGCGCATAGTCAGCCATTGCGGTGACGTGGCGGAAGCCGCGGAGGTCGCGCGTGGATGCTGTTAAGCCTATAAAAAATAATTACAAGATTATACATTAATTGATTCTGGAAAGGCCTGAACAGTATCAACTCACGATTCACGACACTCCTGAAGCTAAACTTTTCAAACAAACTTATCTATAGTCGACAACATACCTGAGGCAGCCATGTACGTCGCGCCAGTGCTCTTGATCTTCTCGATGTACCGGAACTGATCCTCGGCCAGGATCTCGTCAAAGTCAGCGATGATCTCGTTGAGCAGACGCAGGCATTCTACGCCCTCATTGTTGCCCTCCAACTCTACGTAGAACTCCGAGAAGTTGGGGATGGACGCGAACATTACGCACACTGACTCACATTGCTCGTGGTATAGCTCCTGAAACGGTAAATGAGTCATTAATTATCTCTTCACTTGCATTTTATTTGGATCCAGTAAAGTATTTGAAATAGAAAACTACCAACACTCCCTGCAAAGAAACCAGCTAAATTAATAATCAAATTCAATAGAACTATGAATTCTGTTGTGGTGTTTGTGAACGCATACAAAATATATAGGTAAGTAAGTAAATAGCGAGGTGCAACACTGAATGCAATCAGACGGACATCACTTTTCCCGCCGCACGCTTGCACTTTACAAAATATCAAATAAATATAAATGTCATACTAGAACCGTTTATTTGATGTACTCACATCAATGTTCTTGTCGCTGCAGAGGAAGTGCTGCGCGACGTGCTCGGGCAGGATGTTGGCGAGCAGCTTGCGGTTGTACGCCTCCAGGTGCTCCATTTCCTCCTTCTCATCTGAAAATATCGACATACACATGTTATTATCATCGTCCTAGGTTCTTAGGTTTACTGAGTGAGTCCTAATGAATCTGTTACAAACAATAATATTATATAGTCTTTATGGGGTAGTTTGGTAGACCGTAGGCTCCTTAGACCTTTACATGCAATAGATAAGTAGCATCTGTCCCCTGATTCAGAAAGATTCGATAAGTCAGTTATCAAACGAATCGGTTTGTTATCTCTTTTTCTCTCATTACTAAAATCGTAGATGAAACGAGATAATAGACCGAATTGGTCGACAACTGCTTATCTAAAAGGTTCTGAATCGGGGGGCTGTGTCAGAACGGTTCGGTATAAGCAGTGCAAAGGTATTACGGTAACCACTAATATTATCATTGGTAAACAAAACGATTCATTTTTGATTAAGAAGTCAGACAATACAATACATTTATATGCCAGATTCAAATATATTTCGTCTGTTGGAACTAGTATCAGAATAAGTATGAAATTGGAAGGCGCATCGACAATACACCGTTAACAATGTACTAATCCTTTAAATGTTGTCGTTGCACATAAAGGGCATGCACAATAGAGTATTTCGTATAAATAACCAGTAGCTCCTCATTTCAGTGAATTTATTCTGATATGTCGTTATCCTATATCCTCCACAGCTTCGTCATTTGTGATGCCTGATGCTTAATTATGGGTTTCGTATTGTTGTTGCACACAAAGGAGCACTATAGAGGCACTTATACGTAATAACTAGCTACTTTTTTCTCTGAATTAATTGAAAGGAGGATGCCCAAAAAAAAACCCAAAGTCGATTAAAATAATTTATGTACAGCAAAGTAGACCATAAATAAGAGGTCGCAAGTATGCAATTCGATTCGCATAAAACTATAACCAAACAGGTCAGCAGCATATAACAATAAGTATAGCAGAGTGCGTTGAATAACGTGAAAGAGATGGAGAATACATACGTACATATATAGACAAACGTACATACATACATACGTACAAACATACGTACATACATACATACATAGACATACGTACATATACGTACATACATAGTCATAGGTACATACATACGTATAAACATACGTACATACATAGAAATACATTATATATTTAAATAATCAGTAGACATATACCTATATACTTTACTCTCAAATCTCTCTCAATATTACGCACAATACCGCTCTTAATATCATGAATTTATAAAACTATAGTCAATTAGTTCCTATTTTTTTAGTACTTGGCGATTGTTTAATCGAAAACAAATATTGGATTTGGGATATAGTATGTTTACTCTGCCTTGCCAAACATAAATCGTTTTAATCGATTCCGGGTTTTTGGTCCATTCATTTTTGGGCATTATCCTTTGGGTTGAGAGAGAAAATAGTGACATTTAGCCGCTTCTGGTTAAACAAGAAGACCAGACAAGACATCTGAGAAAAGTCTAGGATGATGATGATTAGACTGGAAGTCGACTACGGCTGGTATTCATTAAAATTAAATCTATGGTTAAACAGCCGTTTACCTAAAAAAATTGAGCAACGGTTGTTTAACCAGAGAATTAACGTTAATTTATGTTGGTGAACGCCGACCTTAAAAGATACGGCTAGGATCACGATGTTAATTAGTGCAAGTGCTGTTGGTCTGTAGTTCCAGCACGGAATAGAGAAAGATCCTCTTTCTAATACATTCCGTGATTCTCAGTCAACTCGTGTACGAGCGCTTTACCCTCTTATAGTCACTGACATAAGGTTGGAAGTCGAACTACTTGCTCCTGAAATGCATCTTCTAAAATACAGTGCGTACTGCGTACCGTTGGCCTGCAGTTTCCAGATGAAGTCCAGTCGGTATGTGCTCTCGGTCTGCTGGGAGTGCAGCATCAGGGCCACCGTAGCGCCCAGGGCGATCACGATGTTCGTCCATTGCTGATTCCAGTCCAGGCCGCAGCGGTGTCTGTGGAACAAACCCAGTAATGTTTACAGTAACGCACGGTGAGATGGCGTTTTTGACTATTGCCCGCTTATGGAGAACTGTAAATATTGACAACTGGCACTCTGCGTGTGGAGGAACTATTGACGTACTTGATTGTCAACATACTGCTAAACTAAAGCTATAATTTATCGAATCTATTATTTTAGGACAACAATATTAATTTAGTACTTATTTCTTTTTTAGTATAGGACATATTAACCGTAATATAACGTACCTAACTAAAGCAGACTGGGAAAAGATTGTGAACAGAATCGTTCAACGAATACGGGAAGATTATGAAAGAGATGTGAGAATAGATCATATTTGGGATAATGGAATTATATTAAAATTTAATGTAGGAGATGATAGCAGCGGCGACTGTTCGACGAAGAGTGAATATAGTAAGTAATATGGATGAATCTGAATAAAAAACATTAAATACTTAGTATTAGAAAAAACTTTTTCTATTCACAAATACTTGTTTGTGGCTCGACATTCGCACTTGACTATAATTTTTTCTATACTAATTTGTTTACCTAAATTAATAATTACCAAATTATAAAATTAACAGTTTCAGAAGTCGGTGCTAATCCACGCTGAACCAGAACGAAGGCACCGACTTTTGAAACTGTTAATTTTATAATATGGTAATTAATTTAAGTACTCATTTCAGTTTATTTTTTAAGTCGTTTTTTTATTTTCTATTGAAAATCAATAATGTGAAGTACGATTCCAGTTTAATCGATTGTTGTATGTACTTACTTATACTGAAAAAAAGAGGAAAATAAGTACACTAATTTAGTCTCGTTTATTATTTTTAGTATTTACTGGAATCGTCTATGAATGTTCTATGTTTTTGAGGTGATTTTTTGTGAAATTATGCTTATAATTTGGATTCAAGGTACAGTAACTGCGCACTCACTGGTAGTCATAGAAGTGCTCCTGATAATATATATGCTCCTGGGTGGTGATGGCCACATAGGCGATGCACGAGAAGCTGAGCAGCGCCAGCTTCACCATGGTGATGAGGATCTGGTGCACCGCGCACAGGAACATCGCCATCAGGGTCAGTTGCAGGTAGTGCTGAACATTACACATATTTTATTAATCTTTATCATTGCAACGTACTACTTATTGATAGAATAAGAAGAGGATGAAGCCAGCTTTAAAGAAGACAGGTAATAAGGATCGTCTGTCAACTTGACTGCCTGTACGAGCCCATGTGCCGTTGGGGAAAAGCTACAACGTGGCCGGTTGTGTAAAAAAAATTGTTGCGCTTTTCTATTTATAGGTACAATCTAAGACAAAAGTCGGAAGGTTAAATTATTTATAAAGAATATTCGACAATTCGTACTGTTTATAATCACAAATTGGTGTGAGTGCAATACCTCATTCATGGCATACGGGCAGTAGTGGAAGTCGCCCTTGCGCGACACCGTGCCGTTGCTGTGGGTCGTCACGTCGAACACTCCCTGCACCTATTCGACACAGATAGCATAGTAATTTGTGCAACAAGAGAGCAAAGTCGTTTTTTTCTGCGAGTGCTGATTTTGAATCCTGAGTGTGGCGAGGGATTCAAAGGCACGAGATGCAAAAAACTTTGCTCTCGTGTAACACACATAACTTTTCACTTCAGTAGCGAGAACACTTTATTGTGAATCAAAATAATGTAAAAATTAAAATCTAATTTAAAATATATTAATTTTTTTTGAAATTTTAATAGTTTTGCGTATGTTTCAATATGCACGTTCTGTTTTGTTTTTAAAGTAGCTTTCAACATTGAGTAAATACTCCACATTGTAGATGATCGCCTCGTCTGTGATAAATCTAAAAAATAAGATAGCAACACCGTCTCCGAAAAACTGCTTGCGCCCTTTGTAAGTATCCATTCATTGAAGACATGGTATGCTTTCAGATATTTCTCGCGAGACTTCTCAGGTAGGAAACGTAATTCTGCATTAATAACTTGTTGTTTTAACTCTTCCGGTGTTAAAATACTGTTGTTGTCGCTAGTTTCGCTTATATTTTACGATTATTTTAATATTTTTTAACTTATTCAACTCTTTACGCCAGCCACGAAATTTTATCCCCGCTCTTTTAGTTAAATTAAGGCGTGTTCGGAAATAGCACCCATGATATTTTATTATTCAAAATATATTACGTAACATTATTGAAACTAGAAATAAATATTTACAGGTTAAATATCAGTTTTATTTGCAGTAAATACTTATTTTCGTTTAGTAGTAGTAGTTTCAATAATGTTACGTAATATATTTTGAATAATAAAATATCATGGGTGCTATTTCCGAACACGCCTTAATTTAACTAAAAGAGCGGGGATAAAATTTCGTGGCTGGCGTAAAGAGTTGAATAAGTTAAAAAATATTAAAATAATCGTAAAATATAAGCGAAACTAGCGACAACAACAGTATTTTAACACCGGAAGAGTTAAAACAACAAGTTATTAATGCAGAATTACGTTTCCTACCTGAGAAGTCTCGCGAGAAATATCTGAAAGCATACCATGTCTTCAATGAATGGATACTTACAAAGGGCGCAAGCAGTTTTTCGGAGACGGTGTTGCTATCTTATTTTTTAGGTTTATCACAGACGAGGCGATCATCTACAACGTGGAGTATTTACTCAATGTTGAAAGCTACTTTAAAAACAAAATATAACGTGCATATTGAAACTTACGCAAAACAATTAAAATTTCAAAAAAAATGAAAATATTAATTTAAATTAGATTTTAAATTTTTACATTATTTCGATTCACAATAAATAGTTATTTCAATATATTCCTGTTTATTATTTTATCTCCTAAAGTGTTCTCGCTGCTGAAGTGAAAAGTTATGTGTGTTACACGAGAGCAAAGTTTTTTGCATCTCGTGCCTTTGAATCCCTCGCCACACTCAGGATTCAAAATCAGCACTCGCAGCAAAAAACGACTTTGCTCTCTTCTTGCACAAATAACTATTTCTCGCCTTAAAACTTTAAAACTTTCTGCAGGTAAGCCCCAGGTTTAAATGAAAATCTCCTCTGGTATTTCCAACGTATTTAAAGCGAACTATTACATGCATAAAATATAAAAATAAAATTACAATATTTTTTTACGCGTGCTGTGCCGCTAGTGTTCGTCTAGTTATCTATATAAAACAACGGTAGGTACTATAGTAATATGGTCAGTATCCAAGTGTTGGTATTTATTTTTCATCCATCATGCTCTGAAAGCGTTTTAATGTTTAGGTAAGTACCTCAAAAGCGGGGAGAAAGTGCGTGTTTTCTACCCTATACCACACCACCACGATGACGTAGTTTTGAACTAATCACGTGACGTAACTGTCACGGGAAGAGAATACCTGGCGTAGGGTACTCAATTTTAAGGTGCCGTTAATTTCGTGCTGCCATTGTCAGTGTACACAGTATTTAAAGTCTATATTACCAAGCCGCGCACAGCAGCTTGACCGCGGGCGTCTTCCGCGACACGCGTTCGTAGCCGAAAGTATGCTGCGACGCGCGATCGGCTCCGTTCGCCTGTCGTCGTATCCGAACGGTAGGAATGAAACTATTTGACTAGGCGCAGAAATGGATACGTTCGCAAGCGACGGTACGGAGCCGATCGTATGCGCCGACATCCTGCCGGACGGGATCGGCTGTCGCCGCATCCGTTCGTATCCTTTCCTATCCGATGCGATGCGAGCCGTTTGGTGGAAATCATCCTTAAGGCAGTGTTACAGTGACAGCACGGTACTTAACGGCAAATTAAAATTGAGTAGCGTTTCAGTATTTGATCACTAGTTAAGTAGTATTAAATTAATTATGTGAATAATAAAATAATGAAGACGTCGCGGGACGCCTGGCAGATGTGAAACACCAAAACTCATTTTGTAATGTAAGTAACAAAAATAAAACAGTCTTCAAAAACAATTAAAAAAAGAATAAAATAATTACCATAATTATGAAATTAACAGTTTTAAGAAGTCGGTGTCACACTGAACCAAATTGAAGGCGCCGACTTCTGAAACTGTTAATTTTATAATATGGTAATTATTTTATTCTTTTCATCGTTTTTATGAAGTCGGTATTATTTTTGTTAAAATGTTTTTTCTTTTTAATGGCCTTAATTAAAACATGGTTGGGCCTATTAAAGACGCCGCTTGTAATCCACTCAGCCTTAACACTGCTTATCCCATCCAGTATAAAGTTGATAAGATATAAGAGTATACTGACCATGACGATCTGGATCTGGAGGATGAAAGCAGTCACCACGATGAACGACATCATCTGTGACAGCGTGCGGTTATTGTGCAGGCGTTCCGAGACGCGACGCAGGCGCTCGCCGGCGTGCTGCACGTACAACGTTAGCACAACATGAGTTACAAGAGTTACAAGCTCTCCAGTATAAGAACAGAACTTTAAGTTGATCACATCACTGTTTTAAGTAAGTACATTTATGTGATTATAAAAATACTAATTCGAGTCTAATCGCGTAGAAAATTTATAAGGCAGAAAAATACCTTATTTATCCCGACGTTTCGACCGAATTTCACCGGCCGTGGTCACCGGTAGACTGAAGTGGTGGAGCAGTTGTCATCTTCGTGATGCAAGGGTATTTTCATCTACCCTTACTTGATCTTGATTTTTAAGAATATTATTATCGTCGGTACTTCGACACACCACACTAACGACGTCTTTACACTCGCATAAAACGTCCCGTCGACGATAACACTTGCTGATGACGGGATTCCATGATGTTGATAGTTTGTATCCATCTTCCCGATTGAAATTCTTGTCCTTCTTAATTTCAATCGCTTCACGTACTATTCTGGGATAAGAATGACGATCGGTGGAGAGGATTTTTGGAATATGTAATTCCATCCAGTGATTGGAACCGGACTCCAGAAGATGCTCGGCTATTGCGGACTTGTTGATCTGGCGGTTCTTGACTGCAGCGATATGTGTTCCTTGACCCGTTCTGCTATTGTTCTTTTGGTCTGCCCGATATAGAAACTACCGCAGTTGCAGTCAATCTTGTAGACGCCAGGTGTCTGAAGAGGAATAACATCCTTTGGAGTACGCAGTTGCCTTGATACTTTGGAGAGAGGACTATATACAGTCTTAATGGCATATTTCTGTAGTACTGTACCAATTTTATCCACCCACTGTATCCGTTTGTCTTCAATACCTCCTGAACATGAGTGAGCTCCCTGTCTAAAGTAGTTCCTATATCGGGCAGACCAAAAGAACAATAGCAGAACGGGTCAAGGAACATATCGCTGCAGTCAAGAACCGCCAGATCAACAAGTCCGCACTAGCTGAGCATCTTCTGGAGTCCGGTTCCAATCACTGGATAGAATTACATAGTCCAAAAATCCTCTGCACCGATCGTCACTATTATCCCAGAATAGTACGTGAAGCGATTGAACATAAGAAGTAAGTACAAGAATTTCAATCGGGAAGATGGATACAAACTATCAACATCATGGAATCCGGTCATCAGCAAGTGTTATCGTCGACGGGACGTTTTAGGCGAGTGTAAAGACGTCGTTAGTGTGGTGTGTCGAAGTACCGACGATAATACTATTCTTAAAAATCAAGATCAAGTGAGGGTAGATGAAAATACCCTTGCATCACGAAGATGACAACTGCTCCACCACTTCAGTCTACCCGTGACCACGGTCGGTGAAATTCGGTCGAAACGTCGGGATAAATAAGGTATTTTTCTGTCTTATAAATTTTCTACGCGATTAGACCCGAATTAGTATTTTTATAATGTGTACAAATTGCGAAAGTTTGAAAACATTTATGTGATTGTTGTATAAATGATAACTGATGGACGACTGCAGACTGCAGCAATGTTTTAACGGTCGTTTATAATTTATTTCCTGCAGTTAGTAGAAACAACTCGATAAAACTCTTGTGCACATAAAGTCATGATACATGATATTAGCTTACCTTGAAGTCCAGGCAGATGATCAGGTATGAGAACGACGTGATGATGAGGCCAGCCACAATGATGGTAGAAATACCCAGTGCCGACCTGAACACACACGTATCATAAACATCTTGTAATAGGTACTTATATTATAAATAAGACTGTAACAGAGTCAATTCTGTACTTTGAAAATATTTTAAAGTATAGAAGCTTAACAACAAACTATTAGAATTTAATTTTTGTTCGTTTTTTTATTCTTGTAGATATATCAAGAAAAATACCATTACACACAGGAAAAGGTAACACAAATTACATTTTTATGTACGTTATGGGACACATTTTTTGAGACTGATTCAGATAAACTCAGATTTCGTTAGAGGCTTAGATTATGAGGTATTTAATCTAAGATTGGAGGTGTTAGAGGACCCAGTAATTCAAAAATGTTACGAGTACGAGGCTTCCACAAACACTTCCATTACTTGACTTTTAAAGCGCCAAGTGCACTAGCAAGTAGTACCGCGCAAGTTATTGCACTCAATTGCTTGCTTAGTGCACAACACTTGGAGATGTCCACTGCGGGCATAGATAATATACTATATACTGACTGCGGATGTGACTGTGGATGGGTGACCGTTCGTTACACATCGAGACCCCTCTGTGCCTCGGAGAGCACGTTAAGCCGTCGGTCCCGGGTGTCATACGAATACCTATGACAGTCGTTACGGGAAGTCAGAAGCCCAAAAGTCTGACAACCGGTCGAACCTTAGGATATCGGCATTGCCCAGTAATTGGGTTGCGGATGTCTGATGGCAGTCGCTCCGTGTACAATACTGGTATTCAGCCGCATCTGGTTAGACTGGAAGCGGACCCCAAGATAGTTGGGAAAAGGCTAGGCAGAACATACTGAGTGCGGATGTATCCGCTGCAATATAGGTATATTACTTATACTCTATGATCTGCAGATTGAAAGTCGGATGCAAAAGTCTTAAAATACTGTTATAATTACTTCGTTTATCAACTAGATGGCGTCAATGGTTTGTCAAAGCTGGGCTTGTTTGATATTTGATCCTACATTGCAAAAAATCCCAAGTCCTAATAAAGATCAAGCAAACCACTGTCATTTTTTACCAACAGTGATATCCAAAATCTTCTGTTCCACACGATTTTAACCCAGAATCATTTGCATCTGTATTATGTTATTCATATATTACCTACTTGCCTCATCTATCTTACTTTCTGTTCCCAGCAGTAGTTATATTTTTTACGGTGACCATGACCGGTGTCTTTACTGGTTACAAAACGATCAGCGTCAGTAGCAATTCGTTTATTGATAAAAGTTAAAGCTTTCAGAACATTTTAGGCTAAACAACAAAAGCCTGTTATTTCGTGTAGAAATCTCTGTGGATATCCTACACAACTACTAGATAATAAGTTTAATGTAGCTAGTAGCAATCAGGCCCCGTTTAGAGACTCGGACCTTAGCGGACCGCGTGATGCGTGGTGTTTTTGAAAATTCTACCCCAAACTGGGTAAAATAGCAGATGAAAGTTAGTTAAAAACGGTATTTTTTAAATTAAATCCATAAAATGTATTATTAGTTAGGCTGTCGGTTAGAAATTAACTCAAATATTTATTTAAAGATTTTTGGTAACTTCAACCCTAAGGGAAAAATTAGGGGATGATAGTTTGTATGAAAATCTGTATGGGCAAGTCCGAATTCACGCAGACGAAATCACGGGCAAAGTGCTTGTAATATAAATGGCAATGTATTAGTGTGTTTTTGGAGACAGGTTTATCCGCGCGTATTGTGGAGGTATAAGCGGGTTCTATGTAGGGCAGTATACGCTGGAAAACGCGATGGACAGTGTCGCCAACTCGGATTTTGAAAAACGCGTAGGGCAGAATAGTAAATTATGTAGGAATGGTAAAATTTGCGTATGAAAAGTTCGTAGATCTACGCACTTCTTTTTTTGAGTGAAATACATAGGGTAACTCTGAATAAAACGAGTGTTTTGTTATGCAATTTATTTAAATAATTTTTATTACTATTTTCAGGCAAATTGAGTTTATACAATTTATTCAAAAGTTTAACATGTTCCTGCGTAGGCTCATGGTTTTTTTACCCCACTTCGTGGAAAGTAAACCTTTTAGTGGAAACTATTTCTGAAGTTGGTTTTCATTAAATTGATCGCAGAAAACAGGCGCCCGAAATTTGCACTATGTGGCAATGTTAATAAATTTTGTGCAAATTGGGCAAATAAAGAAAACATTTGAGACTAATAGCCTTTTCTAGAAAATACGTAGATTCTGGGACTGAAGTTCGTAGGTTTGCAGGAAAGGCTTAAAGTACGTAGATCTATGTAAAAAGACGTAGAGTTGGCAACGCTGGCGATGGAGCATACTGCGGAAGCCGCAGCATCAGAGTAATGTTTAAAAAAACACTTGTTAAATAAGCATTTTTTTGTAAAAGCCTATTGCAAATGTCGTATTCCATTGTAACGTATACGCTTTTATGATGTTTGAACAAGACAGCGTCGCTCACAGACAGAAGCGGATTCCGCTTAGTGTTAAGAACTGCATAAAAACTGCATGCGCTCCATAATTAATCAGCGAATCCTCGCCGCAACACGCTCAACGCTCCGCATCACGTGGTGGGCGACGCCTAATAAACAAGGCCCCACACAGATCAAGACGACATCAGTTCACTACACATCAAGGTTGAAAGCGTTCTACAATAGTCATTATTGTGTGTTTACTATTATTTTGTTCATTTAACAAGTTTCAGTAAACTGACGTATTTGGCAGACTTTAAAAACAATGTGTGTGATCATCTGGAAGAAATCGGTTCAGTGGTCCAGAACAGTGCATTCTACAAGCAAACTTGCCGTCTTTTTACACCGAAACATTTTACAACTTAAAAGTTACTTTTTCAGTGTAAATGTTTCCTTTTTCATGTGGTTACCTGATTACGCCACTCTGAAGAATTTGAGCATAATCTAAAATAAATTGTACGCTTTCCCGAAAATGTTACCTATTCATAAATAGGGATTTTGTTCAGGCCTGAAATTCGTATCGGTATCTGATTTGAATTTTAATACAAGGGGTGAGTAATGGGCGGTTCTGTGTACTTACAGGTTGTATGCGACGGTCTGGATAATGACGCCAGCGAGGTAGATCGCCAGCGTGCAGATGAAGTACACCTTCATCATGCGGTCGCGTTCGGCAGTGTACTGCGAACAAGCACGAGATATGTCAATAGGTGTGCGAGCACGCGTGGCGCCGCATCTCATTAGGGCCGCGCGACTACACATAGCGCTGTAAGCCCCTAATGACGACTTGTCAAGCGATTGCAGAAATCTTGACAAGAAATATCATCTGTTAGGTATTTTTATGGCAAAAAGCTTAACGGCTAATGGAAATATGTGTCCTATTAAAAACATTCATGTAAAAAAAGCCAACTCTCACGACTCTTGTCGTAAAAAGTTCTGATATCTAATGTAGAGCCACGTTGGCATTTCATTTATAAAGATATTTTTCACTTCAGTAGCTCAAACATGTAGGTTTTGCTGCCTGAAATCAGTGAGCAAAATGCGATTTTGCTCACTGAGTGAGACCAAGTAACTTTTTAATTGTTTTTTCAGAAAGCCGCGAATATCTTATTCAGCCTTGGGTTAATCATACAATTCGAAACATTTACACTATTTGCCGCCATTAGAAAGAGAGAGAGACAAAGACCAGCCCTTTCGAAGTTTCAATTTTGAATTCGACCTCAAAGACAAACACGTTCGGAATTTCGTACTAACTAAAGAAATTTTGCAAAATAGTTATTTGTGCAACAAGAGAGCAAAGTCGTCTTTTGCTGCGAGTGCTGATTTTGAATCCTGAGTGTGGCGAGGGATTCAAAGGCACGAGATGCAAAAAACTTTGCTCTCGTGTAACACACATAACTTTTCACTTCAGCAGCGAGAACACGTTAGGAGATAAAATAATAAACAGGAATATATTGAAATAACTATTTATTGTGAATCAAAATAATGTAAATATTTAAAATCTAATTTAAATTAATATTTTAATTTTTTTTGAAATTTTAATAGTTTTGCGTATGTTTCAATATGCACGTTCTGTTTGGTTTTTAAAGTAGCTTTCAACATTGAGTAAATACTCCACATTGTAGATGATCGCCTCCTCTGTGATAAATCTAAAAAATAAGATAGCAACACCGTCTCCGAAAAACTGCTTGCGCCCTTTGTAAGTCTCCATTCATGGAAGACAGACATGCTTTCAGATATTTCTCGCGAGACTTCTCAGGTAGGAAACGTAATTCTGCATTAATAACTTGTTGTTTTAACTCTTCCGGTGTTAAAATACTGTTGTCTTCGCTAGTTTCACTTATATTTTACGATTATTTTAATATTTTTTAACTTATTCAACTCTTTACGCCAGCCACGAAATTTTATTCCCGCTCTTTTATTTAAATTAAGGCGTGTTCGGAAATAGCACCCATGATATTTTATTATTCAAAATATATTACGTAACATTATTGAAACTAGAAATAAATATTTACAGGTTAAATATCAGTTTTATTTGCAGTAAATACTTATTTTCGTTTAAATACAACAATAAGTTAAGAATTCAATAAATTACATTAAAAGACATAATTATCTTTTTGCAAAATTTCTTTAGTTAGTACGAAATTCCGAACGTGTTTGTCTTTGAGATCGAATTCAAAATCGGAACTTCGAAAGGGCTGGTCTTTGTCTCTGTCTCTTTCTAATAGCGGGAAAGAGATAGAGTGTGAATGTTTCGAATTGTATGATTAACCCAAGGCTGAATAAGATATTCGCGTCCGCGTCCGATTATAAACCCTCCCAGATTAGCATAGTCCGCCGTCCCCGGCATGCGCTACTAGAGCCCGATGATGAGATCACCCTCCTCCAGGAGGCGAATAAATCGACTAGTACTATACACATACACCGCCGCCGCCGACCGGCGTATCGCCTTCGCCGACGAGGCCCCTCGCGACGTCCCACCGCCGCCGCCCCCGATCCACCGTGCTCACCCGCCGCAGCCGCGGAGCCAGTCGTCCCTTCTGACTCCGCGCAGTCACCATGACGCGAGAATACAGCCCTCATCAAGCTGTCGTATCCCTCCCAGTCCTCTTGCATTCGACACCCTAAGAGTTCGAGTCCCCCCTTGGGGACACTCTCAGAGGTGTCGCTGCTATAGTCATAGCCATGATGTTACAGTAGTTAGCTTTGCGTAGTTAGCTAGGTAGTTAGAATAGTAGGTATTGGTTCGGAGACCCTTCTGGTCTAGCCAATAATAGTCAGGTTACGTAGAAAAGGTCCGCAAGACCATCTACAATAGTCGAATAGGAAAAAAAAAAAAAAAGATATTCGCGGTTTTCTGAAAAAAAATAAAAAGTTACTTTGTCTCACTCAGTGAGCAAAATCGCATTTTGCTCACTGATTTCAGGCAGCAAAACCTACATGTCTGAGCTACTGAAGTGAAAAGATAATTATGTCCTTTAATGTAATTTATTAAATTTTTTACTTATTGTTGTATTTAACGAAAATAAGTATTTATTTGCAGTAAATATTTATTTCTAGTTTCAATAATGTTACGTAATATATTTTGAATAATAAAATATCATGGGGGCTATTTCCGAACACGCCTTAATTTAAATAAAAGAGCGGGAGTCAAATTTCGTGGCTGGCGTAAAGAGTTGAATAAGTTAAATAAATATTAAAATAATCGTAAAATATGAGTGAAACTAGCGACGAGAACAGTATTTTAATACCGGAAGAGTTAAAACAACAAGTTATTAATGCAGAATTAAGTTTCCGACCTGAGAAGTCTCGCGAGAAATATCTGAAAGCATAACGCAAAACATAACGTGCATATTGAAACATACGCAAAACTATTAAAATTTCAAAAAAATAGTAAATATTAATTTAAATTAGATTTTAAATTTTTACATTATTTTGAATCACAATAAATAGTTATTTCAATATATTCCTGTTTATTATTTTATCTCCTAACGTGTTCTCGCTGCTGAAGTGAAAAGTTATGTGTGTTACACGAGAGCAAAGTTTTTTGCATCTCGTGCCTTTGAATCCCTCGCCACACTCAGGATTCGACTTTAGAATCACTCGCTACGCTCGTGATTCAATCGTTGAATCCCTCGCTTGCTCAGGATTCAAAATCAGCACTCGCAGCTAAAAACGACTTTGCTCTCTTGTTGCACAAATAACTATTTCGGATTTGGAATTCACGCAGTATAAGGATTGACTGTGTCACAGAAGGTGTCACAAAATACCTTGTTACATTTTTAAAGAAATCTGTGCCACGGTCAACATGTAACAAGTAAAGAAAGAAAGAAAGAAAATACATTTATTTAGCACAGACTAAAAGGCACACAAAACATGAAGCAGAGAAAAAAAAGAGATTAGTAGGAAAGTGTACCTCACGGCTGCGCCAAAAAGGCCCAGTTCAGCAAAAATGCCAGACAACTAGTGCCTGACGCTGATTTTCAACTGGACCTAAAGTTTGAGGTGACGGATGTCAAACGGTTTTATACCACGGTGTATGTGTGTGTATGCATACTTAAATAAAATAATTTTGCGTAGATAAAAATAATAACAATAATAATAAGTAGTCTATAGTATACAACATGTAACATAATTAACGTACATCCTGAAAGTAGTTTGTTCAGAATCGTTTACTGAATCGATTTCTATCATTTTTAATAGAGGTAATTTTTTATACCAAAAATAATTAAAACTACGGAAATTAGTCACATTACCCCTGTACAGTCAAAACAAACTGAAATGGACCGTAAATCAAGGCAAAAAGACTTTTAAAAGTGTATTTTTAAAATTCTGATCAAATTCCGTCATTCAATACAAAATAAAGAAGCATAAACCTTATTTCAAGAACGTTAATTTAGTAAATAACAATTGAAAACTCTCTACAAGGGTACTGGGTCGGGAATGACTTTAGGCAATTTTCATTAAGGAATGGCGTTTTAATCACCTTATTACAGTTTTGGTAATTATAAAAACTAACTTAGAAAAACCTTCGTAACAAGCAATCTTTCAAAATCTGTCTAGTTTGAGCGGGCTTGACCACAGGTAATATTCGTAAAAATGTTTCGTTCAGTAACTATTATCAATACAAAGTATCATTTTAGAAACTATTTTATAAGAATACTATAGGTCTACCAGAATCTGATGGCAAATAGGGAAATTTAATGTTTTTGTGGGTAACACAAGGGTAATTTGAATAAAAAGTCTTGATACTTGTATTTTTTTTTCTTTAATTTCTTCTCGATCTTCTTCCTGCCCTTATCCCACACTAAGTGGGGTCGGCACAACATGTATTTCATAAATCCATGTTGTTAGAGGTTTTGGCTTATTGTTTTATGTGACCCAATGTGCTTGCTGATATTATGCACTGGGTCCCAAAATGATATGCTGATATATGGTTTTTTGCAATTTTATTGTAATGGAAAAGGAAACCTTGTTAAAATAAGTATGTTTATTAAAAATGTTTGAACAAGAAAACATTAATCAGGACTGGAAAATGTATCAACTACAGTCATACTCGTTTTGACCAGTGACATGTTGACATTGCTATATGAAAACCACTATTTGTTATAATTTTTTAATGCCATGAGAATCTGGTTGACCTATACCATTGTTAAATTGTCATTTGCTTACACAATGCATAATATTAAACTAAAATGTCAGTGTATGTATTATGATTATAACATAATATTTTAATTGGGGTGTTTGAGGGTGTACGTTAATTACGTTACATGTTGTATATTATCCGCTCTCTATCTTTCTCCTTTGCCATGTAACAAAGAGTGAGGGTGAGGTGTGAGGGTCTTACTATACACCACTGCCCAACCGCTCGAGGACTCAGACGTGATGTTATGTTATTTATGTAAGAAAACCAAAGCGAGTTCTACTTTTTCTGCTGACGCCATTTATTTGCGCTTTAGTAAAAGTAATTGAAACAGAACTTATTGACATACATTATTTCTGAAAACAAAAACAGTGCGTGTACAGGCCTACTCACGTCCTCCGCGAGGTACAAGTTATACTTAGACTCTATATCGGAGAGCCTAACATCAAAAATTTATAATGTATACTAGTGGCGCCCCTTTTTTTGTACTCTTTTTTGTAGAGCTTTAGACACTTCTGAGGTTAATGTCAACAACCAATTTCATGGTGTAATTATAGGAAAAGTAAACGTATAAAAATCTTTTTCGTGGCGCAAAAAACGCGCCAAAAGAAGTATGATTTCAAAAATCAGTCAAACGTGAGTGAAACACAATCGGACGAGGTCGGATTCCGTCGGAAGAATACAATTGTCTTATAATTATGCAACCGAGAAAAAATTCCAAGATTTTATATTTTTTCCTTGTATTACTTCCTAAACACTAACTGTATGCTAAATATCAAGCTTAGGATAGGTCTGCTAGAAGTAGGTACCTTAGAATTTTGATGATCGGTGAGTGAGTGAAGTGAAACTATGACGGCAATAATTTACAAATTTTAATAATAAGCTGTTTTAGTTAGAAACTAGTAATTTGGCAATTTAGTGAAATACATTAACTACTCTCTGTAACATAATTTTCAGGCTTTCGCTCTCATCTGTAACAGTGATATAAAAGTGGCTTGAGTTGCTTCGAGAAAACGGTGATGACTGTTCATTTACGACAGAGAACATCTTTTCCGTTACACGAATTAAAAGCGCATAAAAAAACAAGAGTGCGTATCCCTCGAGAACTTTCAGCAGTGACGATATAAACGGCAGCAATATGCCAAGTGTACTTTAACTTAAATACCTGTCCGGTGAACTCCAGCGAGTACTCTGCTCTGAAGCAGTAATCATAAATCAGTACAAAACCTGTGGTATGCGAGTACGTCTCCCGCACGATGCCCGGGCGGCTCCCGAGAGATGTTTTTCTAATTTATTTCTATTTCCACGGTCCCGAGCGCGCACCTTACTTATTCGTCTTCCGCCGCTTCACGGATTCGTAATGAAAACGGGACAAATAATTCTTTAATCAAACGAATCTTTTAAGAGACTAGTTACGAAACAAAGCTTTTTTAATTTTTTGGTAAAGTGACGTGTATACCCCTAAGCGGTGACTCGGATATATAAAATATTCCATTCGCAACGGGGAATAAATTGCGATCTCGTCTTGTTGTGTAAACATTTCACAGGTGTAGAACGCCTGCGCGTGCACCTGGGCAAAAGCAACAGACTCAGAAGGCCTACATCGAAATAAATTGCACGATAATAATCATACTCATATGTGTAAAATGAAACAAAAGAGTCACAATGTAAAGCTAGACAATCTGCGGCTGCAGATGTTTTCAGACCGTTACGTTTTACTTAACCTGCAGCGACTATTATACGCGTTTGTTGCTTCTACTGCATTATTATGAATGGCCTTTCTGTTACTTCATGTTTAGTGTTGTGTGCCTTTTAACGCTGTGTCAGCTTAGCATGTAAATAATATCACATTTTCACGTAATCGCGCGCAGAGACGCCTGCGGATATGTACGCGAGATGGAAGCTTACAAACTGAATTGTATTCAATAGTGCAGGCCCGTGGAATATTAAGGCAGGCTTGTTGAGTGGCATCAGGGCAACCATACAAAACAACAGAAGTCTGTCTTACTAAAGTACTATCAAAAGAATATATATTTTTACTCTAAAAGTCGTAATATTAATCAACACCAATATGCTACCGTATCGATTGATTGAACGTAAAAATAATGGTCAATATGAAATTCAATATGCAATCCTATGAGTTCCGCTTTTAATAAATACTTAGATAAAGTAATTAATAAAACTTGTCTAAAGATCGTCTGGCTAAGTATTGACGTAAATATTATATACTAATGTCTCAAAAGGATTAAGTTGAAATTGAAACAACCAGCAGATGCGCTGTTGAAGTAACGTTGTTGTTTGCGGAGACTATTGACTTGTAATTGTAGCGAAGCACTCCGGCCGTGGGGTCAGGAGGGCAAGTCTAATTGCGTCTGATCCCTTTGTCTGGGCGCCGGAGATAATCACCGCCGACAGATTACACACAACAAGAAAGTACCTAACGACCTCTTACTAACTGTTGGGTTTTGAGGCGTGAATTTTTTCTTTGAGAAACTGCGCGTGATGCGGATATTAGATGAGAAGGTGCTGTGTTCCCGAATAATTGAATATAATATACCTATTTTGTGCTATAATTATAATACCTAAGATCACGATCTGTGAAGTCAAGTGTCAACGTTTACACTTCGGGCGCAATAAGTGTAGGCGTAGCGTACGCAGTTACGCGCCAAAGCCGCCAAATAATGGATTTGTTAAACAAAGGCAGCTGCCGCTGTTACTTCTCTGCGAAAATAAAATGGTTTAATTAGCTGTCGACTTTTCGTCCGCATCCGACGCCGCCGTGAAAAAGCAATTTACCTCGGACTTACTTAAATAGAGTTTTCTGAGAAAATGTCGGAATCTGTATGACTTGTGAGGCTCGCCCCGTCTTCACCTTGTTTTATTATGATATTGAGATTAACGCGATTGCAGTCTGTCTTTATACAAACGATTACGACGCAGTATACAAGTGAAAATATCTATTCATGAGCTGTTTGAGGGCTTGTGTTTTCATTCGGAGAAAGAGGTTTCAATTAGCGTTTCACTGCTTTGCTTTCTATTTGAAACAAACGTATCTTCCTGGTAGCGTTCACATTACTTCAGCTTCAATGTAATTCACATGTATGTTAGGATTTTGTTTTGTTTGTATTACATTATAGTCAACTTGTCCACCAAACCGCACTAGGCCAGCGTGGTGCACTAAGGTCTAAACCCTTCTCATACCGCCAGAGGTCCGTGCCCAACAGTGGACCAGGAATGAGCTGATTATGCTATAGTCAACTTCGATTTAATTGTTGATTTAAATAAACTCGTAATATTTGCGGGTCTTTAGTCAGTCACGGATAAATGCGTCCAATGATAATATGAAGTAATAGCGAACGAACTTTGTAATTAAAACGTTCTGTTGTAAACTGTGCGGCTCGGCCATGTGCCGTGTGCCGCGTGCAGTGTGCAGACTCTCAGATATGTGATGAGTGTGTGAGCTGTGAGCCGCGGTGCCGCCAGGGGGCGGATAGTTGCGTACATTCAGGCTTTGTATTTGATCACTGCCGTGCGTCGTACGTTGCAGGTAATTTAATGTTTTGACTAGGAATGGACGTCGACATTCCGTCCACGGAGCTGTGTTGTGGTCGTTCATTACGCTCCGCATTACTTCACTGGAACTCACAATATACGAACTACGAATAATGCTGTATAAATATCATGCTACTTCGTACTTTCGTCATAACGAAACGGTCAACAACGAAAGTTGGTTAACATTATTACTTTTACATAACATCTAAAAGGCACAAAATTATTCTATACACTGCTTTTCGGAATTTCATATAATAGTCAAGAGTTTGTGTTATTTTATTGTTACATGTGTTTCGATTAAATTTGATAATATAATTGTGTTCAGTTATGATTTAAAAAACTGAAGTGTTAACATACTTTTGTTGCTGACTGTACCTACTTCCAAGTAGGAATGTATATCAAGCAAACCTCAGCCTCATTATTCTGACTACAAACGTAGATCCTGGATATCATCCCTAAGTCATATCATAAGCAGTGAATTCGTCTGTTAGAATCTAACTCTACCTAATAAAACTTTAACTCTCGCGACTGACGGACAAAGCACAGCTTAAATCAGTAGATCTAGAAGCATGAAATTTTGCGCACGAGTTCTCTATAGAGTACGTCAGCACTATGATAAGATTTTAGAAAATTCATCCTATATGGGAGTTAAATATGGGGGTGAAACACGCATTCAAACTGACGGAGAAGAACATTCAGAGATATTATTATTTTAAAGGGACATGGTCAAATTTAAGTCGCCTTTTCTCGAGTCAGGAACTTTGAAGATGTGATAGTTATTGTGGAGGATTCCGCGAATCAAGGACGGATTGGCTCCCAAGTCTGGACTCAAAATGTGGTATATCGTCAAGTCCTATACCGAGGTGATTCTTTGATGTCAGTGTGCAGTCTTATTTTCTTTGCAGGATTAAGGCGAGGCTCCATAGCTGCGCGTTTTTCAACTTCGCTTTGTATGAAAATGTAGGAGTGGTGCCACGCTACGCACAAATTCGCGGGTTTATGACGTCTCAAACAAAAGCATGACCAGGTCCACGTCCAGGCCCACGTCGCTCACGGCCACAAGGTAGCCCAGTCACCGGGTCGCAAAAAAGGGGTTTATCTTGCAAAAGGTCCGTCTGTTCTGATTTTTGGATACGTGTTACCTATATTTAGGTGTTCTTATGAAAATTTCTAATTTTCGACGTTGAGTGACATCCGCGCGTCCCGCTATCTCAAAAATTGATCTTTTTTGAAATGAGTTTATAGCAGTGATATCCTAATGGTGTGACCGTCGGACTGCCAAGTCATAGGTCTCGAGTTCGAACCCAAGGCACGTACTTCTCACTTTTCAGATTCATGTGCGTATTGTATAATTATCACTTGCTTAAAAACTGTGAAGGAAAACATCGTGAGGGAACCGGCATGCCTGTAATATATTTCTCGACGTCATGTGAAGCCAAGTCAGAGGCCCATGGGCGGCACAAACTCTGTCACCAGGTTAGTCACAAACCACACGAAAAGATGTAGAATAACCAGGATCGGTATACACATAATCCTGAATTGGGGAGCATTAAAACAGCCTCCACGAGTGATGAGTGTGTGTCGGCGCACCCTGGGCAGGCAGTCCCACTACCAATACTTCTGACTGGCTTATCTTTTGACTGCGGTATGAGTTATTCTCATATAGCTCACGAAAGAAGAAACAGATCTTTTTTTCTATGAGTTATCACAGCTTACAAAGTCACCACTCGGAATAATGAACTTAAGCCCTCGTTCGCACGAGAGCTTTTTCAACGCGCGTTAAAAAAGCGTCAAACGCGCGCAATAGATAAGCTGCGTTAAAAAAGCGCTATCATGTGAACACATATACGGCTTGCTATTTGATGTATTAGAACGCTTTTTTAACGCGCGTTGAAAAAGCTCTCGTGCGAACGAGGGCTAACATTCAAAAGCCAAAATGTGCTGTTGGTCTATTAAGGGAACGTACCCATACTACGTGACCCATTTTTTACTACTTTTTACACCCCTCCCTCTCCTCGGTGACCACCCGTAGTATATGTCGATACCCCTCCCTCCCCCTCTAGTTTTCACGTAGTAATTCATAAATATGGTTTTAAATAAAAAAAAATGCAAAAATGTAATTATTTGGCTCAATGTGCGTCAATGTTGCCACCTGTGAGTTTAAAAAGCGCTAAACCCTGCGCACCATATTTGAATATAGCTCGAAAAAGCTCGAGATCTTCCTAGAGGATATTGACCACGTGACGAAAACCTAAGCCCCCCCCCCCCCGCCCCTGTGACCAAGCGTGGTATTTTGAAGACCTCCCTCCCGACTGAACGGGTCACGTAGTATGGGTACGTTTCCTAATGTTGTACTAAGCCTACGGAGCTCGTAACTTACAAATTGAAGCAATGAAACTACTGCAATGTGGTGGTAATTGAGGTAATTGAGGTAAGTATGCCGTCCAACATGAACCTACTTAATATGGCTGGTATAAATTAGAATAGTGTGTCCTTAGGGTATAAAAAATACCATTATGGTACTTTGGCCAACCTGGGGATAAAGTTAAAGAATTTTAAGTTTTACAATCATGCTAAACAACAAAATTCGACAGGAAATGTCTTTAAAATAAGTACGTAAAACATACGGGTAGCGGGACACCGGGACACGAATGTGAACCGTAACAAGAATGTTTAATTAAGTATATCGACATGCCTTAATAACTCCCTAACTATTAACCTCAGCAATATCTCTTAGCGCACTTATGTGTGGTGTCGTTGTTTACCATAATGGTCAGCTCGCTAATACGATGAAGGAATGGCTGTCAACTGGGTCAGGATATGAAGACATGACGTAAACTTTAACCACTTTCTTTTTGAATCTCAATAAAACCTCTCCAGCCAATGGGGAGAAAGTAAAATACTTAACCTAAGCTAACTACTACTCTTACATCATGACTAGACATCGGATTATATGTACTATCAAAATGCCAAAATATGAATGCAAATATGCACTAAAAAAGGGCGAAATATGCACGAAATATGCACAATCAAAAAACCATTTATTATTAGAATTTACGTTTATTTTCACATTATTTCTACAAGGTTAGTCGGAAAGGGGTAGCGGGCCACTTAATGAATAACTGATGATTGTTTTAAAGAAAGTGTTAAAATTGAAAAATTATGTTTGTTTTTGTTTTTTTTTTCATTTGGCGGCCTCTAACTTAAAGAATATACCTACCCCAGGCTAGCTAGTAATAGTACATGGCGTAAATTAAGAATAAAAAGAGATAAAAAAAACTCATACGAGATTATGTATTGAAAGTACGAGATATTTAACAGCCCTGGTACGAGAAAAAAAATTCGTCATCTGGCAACCCCGTGTAGATAGGATTCAGTGCGTTCCATAAAGGAAAGTAATATATGGTGCGCTCGGCGAGTTTGTGCGAGGTGGACGTGTCGACGGCATAATATAACACGCCTAACACGTATAACTACTGAAATAAGCACTGTCAATGAAAAAGTACCAAAATATGCAATAACGCTATAAAAATAGAATTATATGCATTTGCATATTGCAAACATGCAAATGCATATAATCCGATGTCTAATCATAACTAATAGCAACAACAGCACTAAGGACGATACCTAATAGGACTCGGATCTCGGTTTAGGGCGTTGCTGGCGGGAGGACTGGAAGGGAGACAGCTTGATGAGGGCTGAATGAACGGTGTGACTGCGGAGTCTGAAGAGACGACCGGCTCTGCGGCGTCGGGAGGTCACGGTGGATCATGAATGGCGACGGTGGGATTTCGCGACGGGCCTCGCCGGCGGTACGAGGACGGTATGCCGGGCGGCCGCAGTGCTGTGATGTGCTGGTCAATTTACTCGCCTCCTGAAGGAGGGCAATACCGTCATCGGGTTCTAAGAGTTTGTGCCTGGGACGGCATACCGAACTAGGTAATAAGTGAGGGTCTATAATCGGCCGCTGTGGCCACCAGAGGGTTCGGGTAACGTGGGGCAGTATTGAAGTAATGTTTGGATATGCGTTTGAGATATTGCCTGATGGCAATGAGACTGATTTAAGTGGGTTGACTATGTTACGGGTGCCTCTTTACAAGCAGTAAATGAAGTATCTAATGCATTTTTCATCGAACTTTATAGAAAATAAAATTCACTTGCCGCCGATGAGGTTAAGTTCGATTATTTCCTTAAAATGGATCTCTACTTAAAGGAATGAATCATCACGGGCTTACAAGGATTAGCGAAAATCAGATTGAAATTCTACGTTGGTAAATCCAGACGAGATAATCATATAGTATGCTAGGATATGACCGCTATAATTGAAATGAGAATTGCAGTGCAAGACGAGGCGTATCCGGTATATCCAATAGCTATTAGGAAAGGCAGGAAACTGACTACCGTCGTGTGCAAGCAGCCGCATGTACTAGGCGCGCAGAAGCGGGTAGAAGTCGCCGGGCCATCAATTGCAGTTGATTAGGGGTGGAAGTTTGTATGAAGTCCGTCATTTTCAAAGTAAGAAGCACAAAACTTCATATACTACTTCTGGTTAGAAATACATGTACACGTATACCGGCGTTTTTAAAAATTATACCTCTAAGAGGACGAATTGAGGGTTGAAAGTTTATCTTCTATACATATAACTGAAACTGAAAACATGAAATTTGGACAGTAGGTTCCTTTTGTGACGTAGGCATCCAGGGGTGAAATAAGGGTTGAAAGTTTTGTGGTAGTTAAAAGCATGAATTAAAAAAATAAGGGTTTTGGTTAGAAATCAGTGGACACGTGGTTTAGCGTTTTTGTAAATTCAAACCTTGAGGGTGTGAAATAAGGATTAAAGGTTTGTATGAGAAATCTGATATTTATGAAGTATTGAATAACTAGATTATTTTACATAAATAAAGAAATACATGTTGTATTCTCATTTCGGGTGAAAAAGGGTGTTGAAATTTGTATGCGCAAGACCGAAATTCACGCGGACGAAGTCGCGGGCGAAGTCCTAGTATAATATAAGTCTGAAAAAAGATCAAACTTAATCAGCAGCAATCATTATGACAAAAACTAATTTTGTTGCTAGTTGTCATTTGCAAAACTTTAAAACTATTTGGCAAACATACGATATTATAGGACTTTAGGAGACAACTTTATTTAAGTAAGACATTATATGAAATGTAAACTAGTTCGCATTATTAGAAACATTGTTGACAGACCAACACTGAGTGACTGGCAATCAGTTGACGGTGCTGCAGGGTTCACTTCATAAACGCTGCTACAATTTGTAGTAATACGGTATCTTGTATCTTAATTTTAAAGCTCGTAGTCATCAATAGAACAAGCGATGATTACCAAAAGCGATGAAAAATTTAATATTGTAGTGATTCTATTTGTGGTAAATGAAATGATATGTGGACTTTATTTTTATGACAAACAATGATTGCGTAGTCCATCAGTCACATTTTCGTAGACGACCGACATTTCTACAAAACATTGTGTCCATCATTTTGTGGATAGCTTTAGCTACTTAATGTTAAGTAATAACCTACTAGTTTTTAATTGTAAATATGACTAATTATAAAATGTTCTCTGGGAACAAACGTACGTAGAGGCCAATTACACAACTAACTGGTTTTGTACATACATGTCACCCGAGGGACTGCCGGCGACAGAATGAGTTTACATGAGTTTAGAATATGAAGCTAAGTCATCGTGGCTGTGGAATAAGCCAGTGATACACGACATAATCACAAACGAGATGTATTCTTTTTAGTGTTCGTCTGTTGGAAGAGGTAGAATGTGCAGTTTATTTTTGCAACCAAACAGTCACATAGCGTTACGTGCTGTAATTTGTTTCCGGAAGGACCGTTTGTGAGATTAGCGTCATGGCTCCGCGGCCGGCACTGCACCGGACAGGTATTGCTGGCACCGGACGGATTCGCCCGGCGTCCGGTCCTTGATCCATAATTGGCATAAGCTGCTGCCCGGCGATGCCCGCCGCATTTTGTACGCGGACGTCGTAACATTCGGAAATGCGCAGTAATGCACACGATCTAACATTTTTGTGTACCTACAAACAACGTAACCGTTTGTCTTTACCTATATGTATAAAATGTTTGCTGAATTTTTCCGTCCATCTCCACTTTGAAATATTCACTCAAACGTAGGTAGGTAAGTTTGAGTGAATATTTCAAAGCTGGAATTTCAGAATAAAAATCAAATATTTTTCAAACTTTGGTATCAATCGCGCCATAACAATAAGTTTCAATAGTTTTTATAGAGGCTTTATTAATCGGGCGTAAATTCTGTAAACATGTTATTTCGTGTTGTAAACAAAATTATTTTTGTATGACACTCTTAACCTAGTAGTTCTTAAAGTTTGAGAAGATCATTGAGAACTAATTTTTTAAAATTCATCTGTTTTAATCGCGCCGAAAGTTGAACAAACATGTTCATCACTCGGCGCGGTCAACCCGTAGTGAACTTTTGTCAACAGGTCTTTCTTATCAGGCCAGTATCATGTCCTCTGTTCGAGCTTGAATCTATTTTTAAGTAAAGTATGTATGTACGTTGTCCTCCAGCTTGATGGAGCCAGCATCTATATACTTGTAGTACGTACCTTCTGCTCCAACTTGTTGTCGCGGAAGGTGAGTGTGAACGGACGGCAGTGCTCGCCTCGCAGGCGGTCAATGGAGCGAGCATCGATAGCTTTCATCAGATACTCATTGACCTCATCCTCCGGCTTCTTGTTCTCATTGCCGGCATCTACTCCGATCCTATGGGAAAAAAAGAATAGGTAAAGTAAGAAGAGATCTTAAGAAGTCTATTAAACTGTCGGCTATGGAACATTCTGCTACCTTAAACGAAGGTTTAATTAAAACTGTCAAGGAATTCTGTAGATGGTGTAAACGATGGGGAGTTATATTTCCAGTTCTGCGTTCTCTGTTCTGCGTCGCGGTCGTAGAGTAACCTCTACGACCGCGACGCAGAACAATACCACCTCTGGGTTGTGATGGCGGCAAAAGTATTCTTTATTGAAAACCTGGTTGCGTATTAAGGAAAAATACTCTTCCATCGCAACTACTTGCCAAAAAAGAGTAGAAAATCCTTTTTCGAAACTCGTTGCGAAAATCAGTAGCCAAGGCGGCCAAAAGGGTTACTATCATACTTAAAAATCTTCTCCATTCTATCAGGGACCTTATTCACGTTAAGAAGCAGGCATTTTGAGAATTAGGTATTTTGGGAAGTTGGCATTTTGAGTAATTGGCATTATGCGCTTAAACGATAAAAACGTAACAAGTGAATAACACGACTGCTTTACGATCCGAATGTGCAATCAGATTTTTCAGAGTACTGATTTTGAATTGTACTATAACTGTAATGATAGATTCACCCCTACAAGGTTCTGTTACCGTCTTTTACACTGGTGACCGCAGTTTGCTATCGCTAGCAGACATAAAGACGCTTCTGCTCATCTTCTTGACATTATCTCTTAGTCGCCTTTTACGACACCCCCCCCCCCCCATAGGGCAAGGGTGGCCTATTCTCTGCCGGTAACCACATCAGATAGATTTCAACACGAATCATTTAGGAATTATCCTATCTATCCTATGTAGTCCTTCCTAAGTGGTCTGAGTTCTTGTTTATTAATATTTTAAAATATGTTAATTGCGTGTCGCCTTTATGATACGTTTTGAATTAATGCTACAGGAGATCTTTCTTAGGAGAACAAACTTTAAAGATTTGTGAGAATTGAATATGCATCTCTTTCTTTTATGTATATTAATGCTTATTTATGTGCAATTGTTACCATTGTCAATGTTTGTCCTGTGTTCCAGGTATCAATCATTAATGTTGCTTATTTACACATTTAAATTACGAAACACAATATATAAACATGCAAATTTTCATATCGTTCTGTGTTTTCTCAATAAGAATAATAATATTTTAGTCTTCCAATTTATACTCTCAATATGTAGATGTTGTTCATGTACCGGAACAACTCATGTTATACTTATTTATACCTGTGTATTTATCAATAGCTACTAACAATATTGTTCTGTATTATCAAAACTGTAGAGGTATTCGCACAAAGTTACATAAACTATGTATATGAATATCATGTCGTGTTCCTATGACGTTATAATATTAACTGAAGCTTGGCTCATTTCTAGCATTCAGGACAGCGAGTTTATTGACGACCGTTACCTAGTCTTCAGATATGATCGTGACCGTTCCACTACAAATAAGCGTGACGGAGGGGGTGTTTTGGTGGCTGTTCTTCGTGAGCTGCGACCTACTAGGATCAATACTCAATTTGCCTATGCTGAGGTCGAACAGGTTGTTGTTCAATTGCCCGCTTCTCAGCACAATAAACGCCATATCATAACTGCTGCCTACATTCCACCGCGCAGTAGTGACGAAGTATATACTCATTACCTGGAAATGTTACAATGTATTGCTAATGATCCTACTACCGACACATTCTTCATTGTTGGAGACTTTAACCTACCCGATATCGACTGGCTGGTCCAAGATAACCACGCAGTTGCGCCTGTCACGAATTCTAACAGCCGACTTTTATTAAACTTTATGTCTCTGATTAATGGCTTACAATTTAATATTTTGAAAAACGATCTAGGTCGATCCTCGATTTGTTTATCTGCAATGAAGACTGTCATAGAGTGTTCTGCAATGCACTACTGGGAGCTGATAGCCATCACCCACCTTTTTCTATAGTGACTTGTCTGAGCATGCAATTCACTCCTATGAAATGTCGGTCAATTCCTAGATATAACTATCACAAAGCTAACTATGATGACATTAATAGTGAATTTAATAAGGTGGACTGGTGCAAGTTACTCTCTCATCTTTCCTCGGAACATGCCGTCAATACCTTTTATGACACGCTGTACAGAGTAATTAGATTATACGTCCCATTTACACGAACAAAAAGTTCAGGCTTTCCCGTCTGGTTCTCACCTTCTCTAATCCGTATTTTTAAAAAGAAACAACGTGCCTGGACTAATTGAAAAAAGTACCGTAACCTATCTAATTATGAACACTTCTCAAACTATCGCAAACTATTTCACCGAGAGTCCATTAATTAATGCTTTCGTAACTACATAAATTCCGACGAAGACAGCATTTCTAAGAATGTAAAATACTTCTGGTCTTATATTTCTAATAGAAAGAAAAAAGCTAACTTTCCAGCCCATATGTATCTTAAAAATGTTTCTTCCGGAAACCCTACAGATATCTGTAACTTATTTTCAATCTTCTTCTGTTCTGTATACGAACCTTCCACATTTGATCCAGAGAAATGGCAACCTCCTAATACCTATTTAGAAAACTCCACTTGCATATCGGATATTTCATTCTCCAAGGAAGTTGTATACCTATATAGGGCACTCAAATCATTAGACTCATCTAAAGGAGTTGGTCCTGATAGTTTGCCACCTAATTTCTTTATAAATACATCTGAGAGCATCTCTACTACCCTACATATCATTTTTAATAAATGCTTACGTGAGGGCGTTTTACCTGATTTGTGGAAACGTGCATGTATTACCCCAATTTACAAAAGCGGTGATAAGAATAACGTTGACAATTACCGCCCCATCTCTCTACCTTGTCCAAGGTTTATGAAAGTCTTGTACATGGCGCTTTATATCCTCATATTCATCAGCTTATTATTCCCGAACAACACGGTTTTGTTAAACGACGTTCTACTACGACAAATCTTATGGTATTTACCAACTATCTTTTTGAGAATATGGATCATCGAGTTCAAGTAGACGTCGTATACACTGATTTTCAGAAGGCTTTTGACAAGGCGGATCACGCACTGCTTTTGGAGAAAATTGCTTTCAATGGAATACGTGGTGATTTGCTTCGATGGTTAGCGTCATATATTTTTAACCGAAGTCAAAAAGTGGTTATTATTGGTTTTGAATCATCTGACTCTATAGCTGTTCAATCTGGGGTTCATCAAGGGTCAATTTTAGGTCCACTTCTTTTCATCATATTCATTAACGATATTAAACGTTGCTTCATTAACTCATATTTTCTGATGTACGCAGCTGATATAAAAATCTACAGATCCTGCAACATCATAGACGATTGCTCACTTCTGCAAAGTGACCTCGACAGACTTTATACATACTGTAATGCCAACAAACTCTTTCTCAGCCTTCCTAAATGTCATACTATATCATTCACTAAAAATAAAATAAAAAAGCTTATATTTAATTATTCCATAAACAACGTTCCCTTAAACAAAGAAAACTCAGTCCGCGATCTGGGTGTGATGCTAGATTCGCGATTGCACTTCGACATTCACATTGATAATATAATCAACAAAGCCTTTCAGATGTATGGTTTCGTTATGAGACCCTCAAGTAACTTTGTGCGGCCCTCTACTTTTTTGTTGTTATACAAAACTTTAATTAGATCTCAATTAGAATACGCACTCCCGTTCTGGAATCCTTTCTATGATAAATACACAAATAAACTCGAAATTGTACAGAAAAAAATCTTACGTGCTATAAACTATAAGTGTCATCTTTCAAAGGTTATTTATGCACAGTTATTAAAACAACATAATATTCTGAGTCTGGACTATAGACGTTTGCTCCTTGATGCAATGATGCTGCATGGCTTGTGTAATAATAAATTTGATTGCATTGACATTACAAATAAATTATGTTTGACAGTACCTAGAACTGTTACCGGGCGCGGGGCGCGCGTGCCTCGGCTATTTCACAGCGACATATGCAGAACGAATGCCGGAGCACGAGTACCTCTTTGTCGCCTTGTCGAAACTTATAACACACATTTTGTAGACATAGACATATTTGCTCTATCCAATCGAGAATTTAAAGCAATGGCCATTGAAATATTGATCTCCGAAACTTAATTCAGAATAAACAGTGGCGTCTTTCTTTAGTTTACCTTATATTTACATATTTTATTACAGTCTGTTTTCTTTCTTTTACTTAATTCGTGGACAATGGTGTGGGTTATATGTTTACCAATTTAATTTAAGATTACTATTGTACCATTATGACATGTAACTGTTTTTTGTCCGTAATAAATAAAATACAATAAAATGAACACTTTCTCGATGATGTAAAATTTTACAAAAAATTTAAGTGGTGTTCGCAATGTCTTAAATGTTATGGACAGTCTCCTAAGAACGTTTTCCTATAGCTACAACGATTAAGGTAGCTGCCCTTATACTGCTCCATCTCACATTTCCACCCTGTATTGATATATAGAAGTCTGTTGAAGCCATTTAAATCAATAGGTTCGCCAGTTTTAATCAAATACTGCCAAATAGGTAATATTAACAAACACATTTGTCTGTCATCCGAAAATTGATATTGAAATATAGTAGACGTTATTACAATATTCGTCAGTAGGCTGCGGCTCCATAGTGCGCTGACCGACAGCGCCGACGGCCGGAGTTGGGGCGTTTATTAGCGGCACATCAGCCTCGCTAATTACTTTTATGTAAATAGTTCATTGTTCGCTAATCAAAGGGCTATCGATGTAGCCGGTAATTACAAGCCCGACAATTTGCCGCCGCGGGTCGGCGTCGGTAAATTTGGTATAGATACGCTTTACCAGGCCAGTTTTCCAGCAATAATTAGAATTAATAGTCCGCGCGCAAGTGCTAGGCGCCTTCTGAGGTATGGGAGAGGCAGTAGGGGGGTGCGAAACAATAGACGCGCTCTGTCAGTTTGCTTTGTCTTGTCTACAGCGCGCATCCCCCTCCTGCCGCTCCCATACCTCAGGAGGTGCCTAGCACTTGCGGGCAGACTATAGTAACGATGCTGATAAAATACCAGCAATATCATTTAGTAGGTATGGAATTCATAGCAGAAAAGCAATATAAAATGCCGGAGCTAAGAAAATATCAACAATAATTATTTATTTACGATATTTGAAGTGTCAACTTGGTGCGCCATTTTTGTGACGTAGCTATGTCAGACTCGGGACTCTGACCTTTTAGATGTCATGTAGTACTTGTAGTGCACTATGTAGGTACATTTATATTCCTACGCTGTGGCAAAGAATTTGTTAAAGACATTTTTTAAATGCCACCTCATCTCGTTTTGAGAAGTGACATAGCTGCGTAAGACCCGTGATTTTAATCTTGCCATACCGCACATAGCTCGCGTTGTTTACTGTGTACGATGCTATCCTGTGGCAAATAATGCTATCAATGTATGCTACCACAGCCTCAGAATGCCTAGCGCTTGATCGTTGTAATTCTGCACATAGTTGGTGTTCTGCACTATGTATGTTGCTGCGCTGTATGGCACAGTATCTTGGTATGTGACGCATATGTCACAAAGCGATCTCTCAAATGAGAGGACCTTAGTTATTGTAGGAAACAGATAGGTACTACACGCATCTTGACCTTATACGACCGGTGGAGGTACTTACCTCTTATTTAAAATAAAAATATTGATTGATATAATATACACTGGCCTGCAAAAATAAGTATTACACTTTTAAAATTTCAATTTTTTCTAAACTATAGAAGTTAGAGATTTAAAATAAAAAACGTTTTATAGCAATTTTTATCAGCTTTCTTTGAAACGATAGTAACAAAGTTAAACTCTTTTTTGAGTCCTTTTTGTTTCGAAAATATATCTTGTGTACTTAAAAAGTTATTGCAATTTTAAAAGTGTGATACTTATTTTTGCAGGCCAGTATAATTATATTATTCTTACATCAATATATTTTCGGAATAATCCCGCGGGATTGCTGGCCAAGCTGCGGCATTTTGACAGATTATTTGGATCTGCACTGAAAGACATCGCAGCACCGGTCAGGTCTCTACTAACTTTAAGTATTTGGTGCGTCATCTGTCAGGATAGATTGACTTATAGGCTTTATTATTATAGGGACTTTTCAGGATTGTAAGTCTCCTGTAACCGTTTTAATATTATGACGATGTAGCTACTCAGTCTATCCGCTTAGAAGGATTTACATACCTAATAGAATAAGCCGTTATTACAACAATCTAAACAAATAAACATTCCTGTTACCATCATTAAATTATGCCTCGTTTGTCTTGTTAACAATAGGATTACTGAACTGAACGGAAATGCAGTAGTAATTCCACTATTCAAAAATCTAGGGACCAAGCCAACTATATCAACCTATTTAAATAAGTACTGGCTACTTAAATGTGTAAATGAAGGTTGAAACTACATTCAAAGTGTCCGAAATTAAAAAAAAATTAACTAAAAAGTAAGTTTCGAAATAAAGAGGAAAACCTTAATTTGAGCGCAGCGTACGGGGTTTTCTAACATAAAAAGTTGAGAGATTATTATCAGATTCCGATTGTTTTTTTTTTGTAGAAATGAAATATCGCTGCTTATTCGTAATTTTTGTCATTCTGAGCGTTATGTCACGTCGTCAGTTAACGCGGGAAGAGATGCTTAGGGCTATAGGTATGTTGAAAGCTGAGCGCAGTCAACGCGGCTTTTTGGAAGCTGTTAACAGTAACCAAGCGCAATTTTGCGATTATGGGCAAGCTACAGGGCTACAGGAGATATAGCCGAACGTCACCAATGAAGATACAGGGTCACTACTCAGAGACAAAACCGTTTTTTGCAAAATGCTGCAACGAGACAGCCCCCGATTACAGCTCGCCAGCTGGTAGGAAGACTCCAGTTCCAGCACCAAGTGGTTATTAGTGATCAAACCGTTAGAAGATTACATGAAGCTAATCTTCACGCTCGCAGGCCGCTCAGAGCTCCAACTCTGCGATGTGGATATTGAGGTCGTCGTTTGTTGTGGGTTAACGCACATTTGCGCTGGAGTGAGACTCAATGGGCACGTGTTATGTTTTTCAATGAGTCTCGCTTCGGATTTCATCCTGATTCAAGAAGAGTGCATGTTTGGCGAATTCCTGGTCGCCAGAGTCGAATCCAGAATCCTCAGGAAGTTCATCCTTAGCAAGGTGGAACGATCATGGTGTGGGCTGGAATTCGCCTGGGTGGACGAACAGAACTCGTTTGCAAACGAGGCAATTTAAATGCATAGCAATACTGTGACGAGGTTCTACAACCCATGGTCATCCGTCACCGACAACAGCTCGGCCGAGATTTTGTGTTCATGCAAAATAATGCGCGTGCACACACTGCGAGGCTGGTGATGAATGTATTCAACAAGTACAATATCACGGTATTAGAGTGGCCTGCTCAGTCCGCCGATCTTAATCCCATTCAGCATGCGTGGGCCTTGCTCAGGAGAAGAGCTTTCAGTGATCTTCCCCAAAATTTGAACACTAAGAAGAGCTTTTTTCACATCATTCCAGAGTATGGAGCCTTATTCCACAAGTGACAAACTCAGTATGCCTCACCGATGTAGAGCCGTCGCCGTCGCTAATGCCTTGGGAGATCCAACTGTTTATGAAAAGTTGCTAAGAATGCTTTTTCATTTCATTTTTACTTATATGTTAGTTTTTTTAATCTTTTCGTTTAAAAAAAAAGCTTTTTCGGTTTTGACATAATTTTGGATTTCCATAGTTAAAATATGTTTTCATTATCATGCCTTTTATGTATTTGAATAATTAAATTGAGTACTAAATTACGCTTCTATTGCTGTGTAACATCTAAGGCAAAACTTGCTAAATTAAGAAAAAAACTAATATACCTATCCTTGTTTCCTAGACTTTCTTGCGTAGTGTAGGTATATAGGAAATAACGGCAAATCATGAATATTCAAGTTCAACGAGGTATTGACCAATAGTCAGCTCACAGTGGTGCACAGTGCATACAGTACTACAGCTAATGCCTGCTCCATGATGTGCTCGCCGCGGATAATCTTATAGTGGACGTATACAAGAGTACCTATTAATTTGTGCATTATTCAGCACGGGGCGCTCTGCACAATGCATGATTGATTGTGTTAATTGAATCGTACGGCCGGACGTGCGGACGGAAGCTATGCCAATAATAATGTGGTATAATTTAAATAAAATTGGGCTTGCCACAACATAATATAAATAAACGTCACGATACTCGACATCCCACATTTGCCACCCGACGCACGTTTATCATCATCATAATTAGCCCACTGTTGAACATGGATCGCCTAATGAACGCTGAAATGAATGACAAACACACACACATATTGTTGTACTCTTTGTACAGTGGTACACGCGCTTCTATCTATTTGTTGCCGCGCTGAAAATTCATGTACGTATATAATGCTGTAAAAGATAGTTACGTAGGTAGGTATGTGTGCGTGAACCAGAATACCAATATATAATCTATATCGATAATATGTAGGTACCTACAGATAGATTATTTTAAAATTAATAACACGACCTTTGTAGCCCTCAACAGCATATTGTAGAAACAGTAGACAGAAAATAAACATACAATCTCATATCAGTTAGTCTTTCATGTGTATCCCATCAAGGAAACTTATATTAACACTCAATGCATACACTTGCATGCACTTATATTAACATCACGACCGGTTATTGTAGAATTATAGTAAGAGGCACATGTACACGTCTACAGGGAGATTAGATAAGTTGGCGGAATTTCACGGTGCAATTCTAATTTGTTGGTAAATCCGAGCGACTCAATTACTCGGTCGAAGTAAGTCAAAGCCGGGAGGTACTCGGAAGCTTCGCGATCGTAATTTCATGATCTGATTGCCAAGACTATTGTCCGTTCGACGAACAATAATAAATATTTTTGATTGAATTGTCATGTTCTGTTGTGTTAGTATTAAGATAAGGCTACCTATACTTTGGGTACAATATGCACCAAGTGATTTTTCTTGCTAACTGACGTAGAATTCGGTTTTAGGGGTAATCAGTCCAGTGTATGATTACAGCATTAATTTGGATATCATCATCTTCCTGCCCTGGTCCCAAGTTACTTGGGGTCGGCGCAATATGTGTTCCATAAGAACCCTTGACCCAAATAGAAAAGTCTCACATCACATTACTTTGTCTCATATAAATCTTAGAGTAGGGTGGAGCTGAGTTGAAGAAGTACGTAATTATATTTACCTGAATCTTCTGTTAATCAATTAAATTAGTAAAGTAACTATGTTAAATTGTAAAGTGTGATAGTGGGTACCTCCGTGGGTAGTACTTACTTGGAGGAGTGCTTGCCGTGCTGCGACCCGTGGCCCATGACGCGCATCTCCTTTGAAATGTTGCCATTCAGTGAGAACGAGTGCTGCGGTTTCTTGTCCTGCACGATACATACATATCCATTGTAATCTTAGTACATTGCTGATCAACATTACCTAATATTTATTTCTATCATTATTGGTATAGATACCCAGAGTAGTTTGTAGTTTTACAACCGCCTATCGCAACTAAAATCTAGATCATCGTCATAAGCTTATGAGAATAAAATACGAGCCATTTCCTTATTTCTAGCAACAATTATTATTAATCACCTAAGCGTTAAAATAATTTTATCTTCATTACAAGTGCATTAATTTATAATGACAAAAACCTATATAATTTAATTACGAAAACATTTTATTCATTCATAATAATAATTGCATTTTAATATAGTCCCGAACTTCGAACAATAAAGCAGTTATTAAAAGTAAATCTGCATTAATAATAAAGAAAAACCGATAACGTGATAAATGAATAAAGTTAAATGTGTAATATGAACAGCGGGCGACAGGAAAACTTGTTGAACAGTTTGCGACGCACTCGAGTACGCGAGTAAGTGCGAAGCTTTACGATCCAATGCAACGCGACGCGACCGATCCTATTTCGCGTAGTTTAACTGGGTGCACTCTCTTTTTAAGACAATTATTTGATATGTTCGCTCCCGTTTTACATGGCGTACGACGATGCAAAATGTAATTAAGATTAAACATTTTTTCATATAATTTTAATATTCATCTCTATGATAAATTTCTATGGAATACAGTGTAGCTCTCCGGGTGGTGCCGTTTTATTATTACAGATTATGGGCCCGTTGCTCTTAATCTATACTTAAGTAAAACTATCAGTATACTTTCATGATCATTCATACTAAACAGCCGTAAGACTACAATCAAATGAGTAAAGTAAATAGTTTCTCGACTGTCAAAACACGCGGCAGGTGACATTTCTAAATTGCGTTCCATTGCTCTTCTTCTACTAAACCATAGAGTTTCCTTACTAGCTTAAGCATCAATGGATACTAACCACTCGGCTGGTGTCGTCGGGCACGATCAGGTAGGTCTCGATGTTGTGGTCCTTCAGGTAGGCATTGCGCAGGCCGCCATAGCCGGGCTCTACCTTGTAGTCCTCGCCCAGGCAGCCCAGCGTCTCCTTGGTGATGTGGACTCGGCTGCCAGGCATAAAACATGTGTAAGTAAACCAGCCGGTGTTCCCATCTGTATAAGATTTAACATTTAAGATGGGTTCGGATTAGGAACTCTGGTATACTATATGCTATACTGTTATTTAGAAAAGGGTCTATTATACCTAATAATGCTCTATCTCTTCTTTCACTTAGTAATCATTAACTTCTTTGACGATAGGTAAGTACTATAAGATCCAGGTAATGTAGAGTAGTGTACTTACCCAGCAACGCCCCCACTCTCCATGTAGTTGGCGAGGGTGACATCGTTGGACCAGACATCGAACTGCCACTTGCGCAGGCCGAGCACCACACAATGGACGCGGCCGGTGTGGATGCCCACGCGCATGTTCACATTCACGGCCATCACCTCACGGACCAGGCTGTGTGAATATAATTTATGTTCGATAAGGGATAATAATTTAATGTTTTCCTCTACGCTTTTTCCTCAAAATTATTTACTATGGCCTTTATTCTGGCCTCGGTGTATTTCTGTCTATGTCTACTCACGCAATAGCATCAATCATGTCGAGGCCCATCTCGACGCAACACTTGGCATGGTCATCGCGCGCCTCTGGCAAGCCTGATACGCAATAGTAGCAGTCACCCAAGAGCTTGATGCGGAGGCAGTGGTGTTCGGCGGCCAGGCGGTCGAACCTGAACACAGGAGTAAACAGCTTAGTTATTAAGGTAATAAACACAGATATGTATTACACAAACGTTACTATGAGGTCTCACAGTGTGCTCGATCGCACTGTTTTGTACCTATACGGCTCTGTGCTTGGTTGCCTTTATTGTGAAGTCATTATTCAATTAATCACAGACCCATATTCAAAGCAGTTGGTTCGCATAGTAAAGTCGCTTCAGTTTTTTTTCAGAATAAGTGCCTTAGACGCATCTCGGTAGACTGGTGGATCCTAACCAATAGTGGGGATAGTACGTAGTACCACGTAGTAGTATGATATACTATTTAGTGTGAGAGGCATTGGTGCGGCCAGGTATGTGTGGTTTCATTTCGGTAAATTGGTGAATCCAAACCAATAGTGGGGACAGGCCACGTATTAGTATGATATAATATTTACTGTGAGAGCCAATGGTGCGGCCAGGTATGTGTGGTTTCATCTTTTCAAGCACATGAATAGATATGATGCAAGATGGTAGTTAAAGACGACATGCTCATAACTACATATTTATATGACTAACTCACTGTATCGTGTACGTAGAGGTTAAGAAGAGACGTACGACGTATCGTAGTAGACTTTTCCATGAAATAAAGTCCGGAAAAATTATTGACCGATTAAATCACTCTAGGCGTTTTCAATCACGGGAATATCGCGGCTACTAGCCAAACATCCGCTTTAGTAACACACTTGTTTTATTCTTCTTCTTGACGTGTCGATGGCAATCTAAATTGAGTCGACCCAGAACTTAGCTACGAGTGACGCGTTATCAGTTCCTATAACGTGCAGGTATCAGGGCACGCAGGGATGTTTTCTGTTGTCCTTGTGAACTTGTTTTATTTATGAGAATCATCACATTCTTTATTTTGGCAATCACAAAGCTAGGCTTATTTCTTTAAATAACAAAACGTAGGTAATATTAAACAAACGGACTGGACGACAAAAAAATAGTAATCAGCAAAGTGGTGGCGAAAATAATATTTTTTACGGAGCACTTGGTCCATATTTTAATAGCTGTGACAACCTACTAACCATTGTAACAAAACCTCGGCTAGGGGTGGCAGTACAGCCACTCAACCACATCTGATCAAATAAAACCACTCTTAAATCTGGACTAATTTATAAACGAAAAGTGATTTTGTTTTTTTTTTTTCTTTTATTTATGTAAGAAGGCTGCTCAGTTGTGACAACCATTAGGACTAAGCCACATCTGACGGAAGATACGTCGCCGATCTTCCGCCGGTACACATAACTCCATATTATAAACATCGCACAACGAACACATTTGACCGAAGACGCGTTACTAAAATTCGTCGAGTAAATTACGCGACGGAAGATAGGCGACGTATCTTCCGTCAGATGTGGCTTGGCCCTTATAACGCACCAGTAGCGGTCAGCAAGGTTGGAATTCAACTGTTTTATTATAAATATGATATTGAAAAGATTGATTTATTGACGTCTGGTTGAAAGACTTAGAGAAGCTTAAAAGAGTGAAGATGATGATGATTAATGTGAAGTCCCAGCTGCTTATTTATATTATTACAAAACTAGTGCTGCAAATTGCAAATTTGGAAATTACAAATATTATAAAGTTAAAATATGCAAACAGACAGGCTTTGTTTAACATAAATAGGTATTTCCACCGAAAATGCGTACAATGTCTAAAAGTCTAAAAAGCTAGTATAAAATAACTGGCAAGCTGCGACTGAGCGGTACCATTCCGCACATTTTTGACTCGCGTGGCTAGGTACATAACGTGCCGTGCGTTCATAACATACCAAAAGTGTTGCGGTTTTGGACTTTTGTATGAGATACTCTTTGTAGAAAAGAAAGGTTACAAGCCAAAGCTTATTTGAGCCATGCAATTGGGCGCAACGTAGTACGTAAGTAGTATTTACAACCAGCACGACATGAGTAGATCAGAGCGTTTGCATGTATGATCCTGGTGTACCCACTACAGTGGGGTCAATTTTATAGAAAGGAGGATGGCAAGGCAATAGCGCTTGGCTTAACACTCGTAACAGATATGAAAATAGTCAGAGTATTTCATGAGCATTTCATTAGAATTAGTTTTATTATTCTGCAACGGGTTAAAGGAGAAATTTTTGTTATTGTAGAAGTGAGGCCATGTAGGGACCAAATGGTTACGACTTTAAGATTTCTTATTACAGCATCAAATCAAGCAATCAACAATACTCATAGGTCTCGAGTTCGAACCCAAGGCACACACCTCTGACTTTTCGAATTCATGTGCGTATAACTTGCTTAAAAACGGAGAAAGAAAACATCGTGAGGATACCTGAAAAATATTTCTCGACGGCATGTGAAGCCAAGTCAGAGGCCCATGGGTGGCATAAACTCTGACACCAGGTTAGTCACTAACCACACGAAAAGAAGAACAATATATTTTTAGTTTCTTTACATTTCGGTTTTGGCCCAAAACTGCCGATGTCCTTTGGGTAGTCTGAATGTGGTATCCGTAATTACGACAGATAATTTTAATAGCTCCATTAATTTCACAGGAAGATGAGGTACTACGGTCGTTGGACCTTTAGATAATAAATACGTGTCGTAAACATGTCCAGCCTGTAAGGCCTCTCATAAGTAATTCAGGTGTCCGCTGTCCCATCAAATCGGCCGCCACTGGCAAATCCGTGCAATTTAATAATTCTATGTTGTTAACTATTCATCAAGTACCTACATAGAGGACACCTTTTACTTAATGTTTATGAATAAAACGGAAAGGATTGGTGGAGTTGGTTATCAGAGGGGGCTACAGTAGAACTGTACAACATTTGTGCTTAACTGTGTTGTTTCTAAGAAGAAATATACTTACACTCATGTATACCAGTGATACCCAAAGTGGTCTGGGGTCCGTGAGATATAAACGGAGTCCACAGTAGTGGATCTCATTTAAGCAGGTTGTGACTTTAATTTTGACTTTCCT
This sequence comes from Amphipyra berbera, assembly GCA_910594945.2. Taxonomy (NCBI): domain Eukaryota; kingdom Metazoa; phylum Arthropoda; class Insecta; order Lepidoptera; family Noctuidae; genus Amphipyra; species Amphipyra berbera. The sequence continues at coordinate 26,332,381 of OU343121.1, read as the reverse complement.
TTAATAGAATAAGCCACATAAATACAGATGATTTGTTCCTTAGTTTTTAACTGAAAACGTAATAAACAGACCGACGACGATAGTTCTACTGTAGAAACTGTCGTAGGTTTAATAAATGTATAAAACTTAACGTGTGTTTATTATTGTTTTTCGCTCTACACCTCACTATAGTTAGAAATCAATCAAAAACACATTTGAAGTCGATGAATTTGCAAAAATGCAATATTAGCTAAGCAGGGGGTCTAACCAAAACCGAAAAACATGGCAAGTGGTCTAGGAGACAAAAACGTTTGGGGACCTCTGATGTATAGGTACCACCCATTCCTTCAAGACAAGTAAAATTAAGAGGATGGGTGGCAGCATCCTCGTTTTGCGTTATCGACTAATAATATACGTATGTTTGCAATAATTTTCCGTCACGGATTTTGAGAAGGCTCATGTCCAGTCAAAGTCAACGGTTTTTATTAAGTTTTTAGTGAAACTAGGTGTACGGTTTAAAATAGTAGGTACTATGAAGAGACGGCAAGAAACTCCATGTACTCTTTCAAAATTATTGATACAACATATTATTTCGATACAATAATATTAATACAGATAGGTAATGCGAGAACAATGTAGGTCAATATCAGTCGTGAATGTTCACGGGGGCTAGCATCTTTATACTTTATACTTATATTATAAAGAGGAAAGATTTGTATTTTTGGATTATTGTATTTTTGTATGTAACGAATAAACTTAAAAACTACAGGACCGATTTCAAAAAATCTTTTGCTTTAAGAAAGCTAAATTATCACTGAGTAACATAGGCTACGGGTGGAGCCGTGAGGACACAGCTAGTATAGTACGAGTACCTATATATAACAAAGCCGCTCTCGCTGTCTGTACGCTTAGATCTGTTAAACTACGCGACGGATTTTAATGCTGTTGTTGTTGTTGTTTTCAGTAATAAATAGAGTGATTCAAGGGAAAGGTTTATATGCCCCACATTAGTATCTACATTGCACCCGTGTGAAGCCGGGGCGGGTCGCTAGTGGTATTAGAATTTGCAAGCTTTTCTTAGCTTTCTTTATCTCAGGTTTGAAGCACTCAGAATTTTAGCACACGACCTTTGTTCGGAAGTCTGTTATTACTAATCCAGGCTACAGAAAACCATTTGCAGCATTACAAAAATGAGGCCCTATATTCATGACAATGCAAATTAAATGGCTAGTGTTATATTTATGATTATTTACTTATAATGTTCAAGAATAAATATCTAAACAAAGAAATATTTGGATTAATTAATTATGATTTCTTTATATTTTCAAAGATTATTTGTATTGCATTTAACATATTTGTGATCATTTAATGTTGTTAATTTGATTTTAAGATTCTAAAATATCTCATATCATGTTTGAAGTTAATTATTTTGATTAATAAACTATAATTTGACACCTCGTAATTGAGTCTATTGTGACTAATGAGTATAAAAGCACGATCAGAAGAATGGTAGAGGCCTCTTGAGTATTATGTTCTGTGGTAGAGGCAGTTAGTTGATGGTGGTTTTATCTAAAAGAACGCTTCGAGTTCCTCTGTGACTCTCATTCTAGGTTCTTGAGATCAGAAAATCTTAAATTAAAAATACAACTGCACTCCATCTCTTTTTATGACAAGTCCTTTACGATTCAAGCTGCTCGTCTGTGGAATGCTTTGCCACTTAATGTGAGACGTGCACAATCACTGCCAGTTTTTAAAAAGTCAGTGAAGGAGCATTACATGTCGCTTTAATCTGCTATTTATTTTATTCCTCTCCTCCGTTCTTATACATATATTTATTAGTTTATTATTACATTATTTATGTTTTCTTTTCATATTTACGTAATTATTTTGCCATGTATTTTATATTATTAAATTTAAGTAATATTATGTAGGTACGTAATGTACTTGTACACCTAGATTGCTCGTTTTTCTCTTTCCATTCTTCCAGTCCATCCAAAGGTTGTCTGGAAGAGATCGGAAGACCGCCCATTGTGCATTTTTGTATTTAAATAGTTTTTCGTGTTATATTAACCTGGTCTATGTACAATAAAGAGTATATAAATAAATATAAATAAATAACCGTCGGAGTGACAACCTATGGTTTATCACTAGTGAAGTTTAAACTGAAAAATCTAATCTCGTTTTTCAAGAGACTGAAGATTTCCTTGGAAACCTAGATTTTTCCGTTGAATCCAATTCAAATGAATCCTTATTGCTGTGTGTGTTATCGAGACTGGGCGCCCGGTGTCTGCAATCTAAGTTGCATGTGATGACATCGTGAATGCGTGTAGGTACTTCCTGCTTACTGGTTAACTACAAGTCTGATTATTTCGTCTAGTCCAGCTACGGTACTGATAGAGTTTTGATTTCGAAATTAAATGCCAAAAGAATACCGTCGATGGCTACTTTCAGGTTCGTGTTCGTCGTTCAGCTGCCATTTGAAGGTGTTGGACAATATAGGGTTATATGAGGATCCGATCAACGTTTTGCATAAAACAATAAGACCTATCTTTCCTTGGAGGAGATTTAGAGGTTGTTGTGTTCCCAACAAAGAATAGCGTCTCTCTTCTCGTGGATGTAAGCAGCATTATTTGTGACTAATAAAACTGGCGATTACTAATCCGCGTGCCAAGCATACCAATCTATTAGAAAACCTTAGTTTAGCAGGTGACAGCCTGTATCTGGAAGGAAAGGTGTCTGTGCATGCGAAGATTTGTTTCTGTTAACGCACCCACGGTTCAGGAGAAATCCTAGTGTGGGGTAAAGTATAAAAAAAAATCACCGCTGTAGGGACACATTAACGACGCACTTGTTTTGTATAAAGGCGCACGATTGCATTAGCGCGGCGCAGCAGTCGTCTCCCGCAGACATACACTTAGGTCGATAGTATGCAGCTTATAGTAAATATTATGTATTAGAGCACTGGTACCAGTACCTAAAGTTATATTATCACAAGTTGCCTTCATTTGTCACACCCTATCACGATTTTTTTGTTGTCCTATTATTTGCCCGTTAAATATAACTACAAAGCTATTAGAGCGTCATAGTACAAGTTGTTGGCACTTTAGCAATTTAATCAGTCCCAATTTAGGTATAGGTACATAAATCACGGAGCGTGCGTACCACATTGATAGCTCAGCGTTTTATCAGCCTAATGGTGCGTAACTCCCTGCCTAACCTTTATCTAATAACTACTGCTAATAATGCCTATACACCAACACACTCACACACCAACACACACACATACATATTTTTTCTGGCAATTTTCAGGAGAACAGATACCGTATAATCTGTGGTATAATAATTAAGTACATAAATTATCCGGATTACAATAGTGAGGATTCTTGTATTTATTAATAAAATTATTTAACATAACATAACGTCTTGTACTCCCAGAAGAGATCGGCAGAGGTGTTTTAGTACAACCTCGTTTCGCAAGTTATGTTTAAGTACAATGTAATAGGGGGCGAGCCTATTGCGATTAATCGGGCTTAAATCCAGACTCCGGGCTGCTACTGAGAAATTCCTAATGGAAAAATCCAATAACACTTTGCCCGACCTGGGGATCGAACTCAGGACCCCATGCTCATCAATCGCGCTTGCGACAACTAGACCAACAAGGCAGTCAATCAATCATATTTATTTGGCAATTATTATTTTTTACCATGTCCCTAGATAAAAAGTACCTACTAAAGTGTTTCAGCATCATGTTCGTGAATTCGTGACGGATTATCTCAGTCTATAGCTAAACTCAGGCATAATAAACAGGAATTACCTACGCGTATTTTTATTACGAGCTAAAAGAAATCTTTTTTTTATTTTAAAATTATTTTATATTTATTCTTTATGCATAAAATGAGTATAGAGGCGGGCTTAATGTTTCAAGAAAATATACTCGTAAGACGTAAGGCGTGTTAAACTTGTAGTAAACTTTTATATTTGATACAACATTGGCAAGAAAATAAAAAAATAACCGTCATAAAGTGTTGATATTGGTGGTATGTTCCGTTTGCTATAAAACACATAAAGTTTGTATATCGTAAGTAGATTGCACTTTATTGGAAGTATTGGAGCTTTTTACAAGTTTCATCATGATCTTGAATACCTTAGTGATGGGAATGGGATGGAAGTCCGACGCCGACGGGCGGTAGTCACGCATCGTAAATCGTTAAGGGCTGAAATGCCTAAGGCTTGGTATTCACGTGCTAGGTCGTCGCACAAAAGCATGCTAAGTACTTTCAAACAGATACTACTTCCTAGCAAGGAATTGGCATGTGTCATGCTATAAACGATAAAGCATTGTACTTAGTAGCAAACAAACATGCTTTTTAAGGGCTTTTATTCCTCTAGTGAAAACATAATTATATAGGTATAACTGCGAATGTTTTGGTTCAATGTGCAATTTATGGCTCACCCGAGCACTGAGAGACCGCGATCGCGAAAGAAGATGCTTTCATCTTGCATTGGTTTCCCCTCATACACACAGTTTTAACTTAACTACACGCACGGTGCAGATTTTCAAAGGCGACCGTCCTGAACTTAGCCGCGAGCTGCGAGCTGGCAGTACGGTAAATACTCATTTCCTTGATGTCGCGTTCGCAGCTTGCGTGCAAACGAAGAATCAACACATTTACGTGAACCGCGAACATTTTCAATTGATTGCACGGGAAACAAACACGCGTAATCACAATTTGGTATCGTCTAGCATTTTCGATAGTTATCAAGATATTAGGATTGCCATGAAGAAAAAGAAAATTAGTACTCGGTTGTTGTTAGCAGTGCTACCCTAATTAGCATGTCCGTACTTTAACACTCGCTTCTAAATGAGTCCGTTATAGGCCTTAGTACTTAGATTTTTTTTATAATATAAACGTTGCCTTACACTAGGATTTGTCCTGTATCGTGGGTGTGTTTACAGGCACAAATCTTCACATACACAAACGCCCAGACCCGGAACAACTATCTGTAGGCCATACAAATATTTGTTCCGTGTGGGAATCGAACCCACGACCCGTAGCGCAGAAGCCAATCGCTCAGCCACTACACCAAACGTGTCGTCAAAATATACACCTCTTCTCGTTCTTGTTTGTGGCAATATCTACTCTTATCGTGTCTCTAGGCTATTGTAGTCTTCAGCCGCATATGGGCCAAAGAAGTCGAGGAAGGCTTCTTTTTTTAAAAGAAATTGGAGGCAACACGCCAATGGGTTATTAATCATGTACCGACACAAAAACGCACTAAATTACTAAATGTACGGCTGTTTACACAACGACCAGTGATTTAGTGCGATAAATATATCGGACCGTGTGGATCTCGTCGCTGGGGGCTCGTAAATCCGTGCTCAGCCTTATTGCACCTTTTACGGTGCACCGGGTGTATTTTTACTGTGAAGTAATGAAGTCAGGCAGGGGGGCGGGGTGGGGGGTGTGCAGATAAATCTTAAGGGCGACAACGACTGCCCCCGTTCGTTGACCGGGGTTTTTCAGTGACCTGGATATCCGGTCTGGGCCGGCTCTGCCTAGTATTAAGTCACTCTGCCTAGTATTAAGTCGCTCTGCCTAGTATTAAGTCACTCTGCCTAGTATTAAGTCGCTCTGCCTAGTATTAAGTCACTTTGCCTAGTATTAAGTCGCTCTGCCTAGTATTAAGTCACTCTGCCTAGTATTAAGTCACTCTGCCTAGTATTAAGTCACTCTGCCTAGTATTAAGTCGCTCTGCCTAGTATTAAGTCACTCTGCCTAGTATTAAGTCACTCTGCCTAGTATTAAGTCGCTCTGCCTAGCATTAAGTCGCTCTGCCTAGTATTAAGTCGCTCTGCCTAGCATTAAGTCGCTCTGCCTAGTATTAAGTCGCTCTGCCTAGTATTATTTGCGACCAGCCATCATTTGTATGTGATGGAAGCTAATGGGACTTATATAAAAATATGCGCATTCTCCTGTAGTTTTAACCCTATCAAGAAACGTAAAATATCGACCCTCATTTATTTATGTTGCTGTTAGATCAATATATAATTTACTTTCGCCGTGTGTGATGGTTCAAAGAAATGTATGGTGAGCGATTTTGTGAAATATGCTCTAAGATAAGATATATTTTATATTATCTTCACCTTCTGTGACGCCATTTACTCTTTCATTTTCACTCTAATGAAAAATATGTAAAAATTACTGTTGCATGCTCATAATAGGCGAAACATGATGAAGGTACCTCTGATTATAAGGTTTTGAAATGTCGAAAACATCGAATACAAAAAAAAGAATGACTTGTAGGTGTAGGTACATTTAACCAGACCGCAAGCATATACATAACTCAGCTTCCTATTGATCAAAACCCCCGTTAGCAATAAAATTCGCACTTCATTAGAAAATATCGATAGCGGTCCGATTCGGAGCCGGTCCGTTCGTTACCCGGTTTGATGGATGGCCCAAACGCGTCACCGCCGCTTTATCATCGGCGAAATGATAAATACGCTTATTTTGAACGGCTTCCTTTACAATTAGGAAATATAGTGGCCGCCTCGCGTTTGATTTGAATCAATGTGAACTGAATCAATATTCATTTGCATTTTGTAGAAACGCGGTTAGGGAATTAGATTTTAGTTAAGCTCGGTTGAGATGGAGTGCCTGAAGGTTCGTACAATAAAGAGGCTATATTTCTTGTTTCTTTCTACTTCTCATTCTTTAAAAAAAAAAACGTTGCCCCACACTTGGATTTCTCCTGTATCGTGGTTGCGTTTCCAGACACAAATCTTCACATGCACAATCACCCAGACCCGGAACAACTATCTGTAGGCCATACAAATATTTGTTCCGTGCGGGAATCGAACCCTCTACCCGTAGCGCAGAAGCCAATCGCTCAGCGACTGCACCAAACGTGTCGTTTCTGCTTAGTCTTTTTGCTTATTATTACCCAGTGCAAGATTTTTTTAATTATGTTACATACTTCGACATTAGTTGCTACGCAGATTTGCTAATGTGTTTATTTATATCCAGGTGATAGGTGCATTTTAGGTTCTAATATATTTAATATCTTGCAGTATATTTTTATTTACATGTTTAATAAATCCTCACTTACATTATCACTACAGCAGGATATTATCTAATGCGACAGTGTTATCTGGTATGAAGTTTAACATAATATCCAAAGGGTGAACTAGCTAAGAATGAAATCTGTTGCGTAGTTTAAAAGATCTAAGCGTACAGACAGAGGGAGCAACTTTGTTTTATACTATGTAAAGATGACGTAGTTCTCCTAGTATGCGATAGAAACCGCGGGTAACAGCTAATATGTAAGAAAGAGAAAGAAAACAGATTTATTTACATCTTAAGGTGACGCATATATAACCACCCAAATTTACTGGCCTGCAAAAATAAGTATCACACTTTTAAAATTGCAATAACTTTTTAAGTACACAAGATATATTTTCGAAACAAAAAGGACTCAAAAAAGAGTTTAACTTTGTTACTATAGTTTCAAAGAAAGCTGATAAAAACTGCTATAAAACGTTTTTTATTTTAAATCTCTAACTTCTATAGTTTAGAAAAAATTGAAATTTTAAAAGTGTGATACTTATTTTTGCAGGTCAGTGTATATCAAAAAGTATCTAAGAATAGGATTGAGACAAACAAAAATAAATTTGAGAATATATGCGTGATATCGGAGGAAATCAGTCATAATGTATTTGAGCTGTGTTATCCAATAATGTGTCAACCCACAAAAATATGTATTCTCTGTTATCGCCATCTAGTTCATGTGGTAGGTGTACTCAACGCTTGAAAAAATGCAAACTGCATAAATTTTCTTTTTGATTGTCACTGTATTAAATTTACTACAGTTCTGGTCATTTTTTCAAGCGATGAGTAGACCGACCATAAGAACTAGATTACATTTTTGTGGGTTGACACATTATTACATAACACTGCCCATTTTAGATTAAGTATCCATGAGAGCAAGCTATTAATCGCTTTAATGCCACGATAAACTAACGAACGATCCAGCTAATACCTTACCCACCTCCAACATTACCACGGCTCACTGTTCCAATGGTAATCCGGTAAAAAAGCCGGTTTCCATTTTTTTCTTTTTTCCTACGAGAGTCCAAAGAGAATTGGCACACTGGAGAGCGTTACCTATTTTAACGGTGTTAGGATTTTGTTTGCTTTTATCCTCGGATTAAGGTTGTACATGTAAATAATCCTGAATAAACACAGCTTGTAGAAAATGAGTGAAAAATCCAAGTTTAATAAGGTTTACTTTCCTGTTGGAGCGAAAATAAGTGAGCATACTGTGAGTGTAAATGAAAAATAGCAGATACATTGAATTGAGTGTTTTTATGCGGTTCACGACAGTCATCTGAGAAAATGACACGTTTTTATGCGATTCACGACAGTCATCTGAGAAAATAACACGTTTTTATGCGATTCACGACAGTCATCTGAGAAAATGACACGTTTTTCGAACAAAATAGGCGATCGGCTAGCCTTGCATTTAATTTTATCATTGGCGCATAACTTGTCTTTTTGCGTAAAACATTAGGACTACCTTTATAAAGTAAAAATATTAATGGAAACAACTTAACATATTATATCGCGTCCCTTTGTTTATTTTAAATATGTAGGTGCAGCATCCAATCTGCAATAAAACATACGTTCAATGGATACGATTCGCGTAAATAACAGAAAATATTATAAACAAAACATTGACATTATGTAGGTATAGAAACAGAGATAACTATAGTTTGTGTACCTATATTGACAGCGGTGACAGTATGATGACGTCATACGATAAGTAGGTAGGTACGTTTGTGCCGTGTGCCAATGTGGTTTCTAACTTACAAATACACTGGACCGCAAAGAAAAAGGGTCGGTTAGAAAATCTTCAACATCTTCAAAAGTACCTGACCTAGCTTTATGAAATAAAGACTAAATTAAAGAATATTTTAATGGGCTTAAAAGAAAATAAACAAAAATGAATTCAAGCCTTTTATTTTTAATAAATGTAAAATAAATAAAAAGGTTTTATATATTATTTTATGTGGCATTAAATATTCTTTAATTTAGTCTTTATTTCATAAAGCTAGGTCAGGTACTTTTGAAGACATTGAAGATTTTCTAACCAACCCTTTTTCTTTGCGGTCCAGTGTATATCAGAAATAAAAGCCTATGGCATATTGACGATACGTTTACTTAGGCTGAGGCTACACTTAGCAGCGAAGCGAGCTACGACCGACGACACATAAAGCGATTGAAAAAATATTTATATTCACTTGTGTGTGTGCGCTTTTTGGTGTAAGTGTAGCTTTAGCCTTAGTTGTGATAAATTGTTCGTAAAACGAGTTTGTATGTCGAGTCAGCGTCATGCTATAGCTTTTCAAATATGTTAGACTTATCAAATCTATTATCACAAATAGAATTATTTTAATATTATATACTACCCAAAACAAAATAAGAGCCACTCATTATTTTCACATTTCAGTGTAATCTATTGAATTCACCGGTTAAGTGCCGTTTTGATCTTTAGCTGCACACCTTTCTACTACACACTGTACTTCCACCTTACTACATAATCACAGTACGTCAATGACTGGTAACATGCCTCCGCAATCGTTGAATTTGTTAGTGAGGGTCAATACAGTGCGCCGAGATCATCAAAATTACTAGAAAGACTCCATCAAAACTTTACGTCTGGGGTCACATTAAATACAGTCTACTCCCCACTGGTGCAAGTGGCCTCACTAGAAGTGTTGAGGAAGGTAATAAAAGAGTTACGAACAGCGAACTATTAAGGTTCGTATCAGGCGCAGAGGTGCAAATTAACAATTAAATCTCAAGTAGAAAAGTGTTATTAGGTAAACATGTATTTAATTCAATTTTCCTTTATGTTTTCTCAATTCCTAACAATTGTCGTATTCCACCTTTGTCCGTATTTTTAAACATTTTAGAAGAATGACAAAATAGTTTTTTAACCTTCGTAGCTCATTGGATAGCTGATGAAATAAGGATGTCTTTCTCGTATTTTTTACACTAAGTGTCGTAATATTTTTTCGAGGTAATTATCATTGTTTAACGCGTACCTGGATGATTTCCTAATACATTTAATTACTATTTAATCATTCTTTTCAACTGGTTGGTTTTCCTGAATATTTGAATAAGTGAAAAGCTTCGTTAAAGTATCAGCTACAAGTTAATATGGAAATCAAAGCCATTCAATTTTATACTTCAAAGATAAATAACATTTAATAACGTATTCTGGTTATTTTTCAAAAAACTATAAAAATTTAAATTTTTCGAAATCTGCTGATTTTCGGCTAAGCATCTTAGTGTGCTAATTCGTTGCTTATAGGACACACTATCACGCCTTAAAGGGAATACGTCGAATTCGAGTTCACCTGTATATACTGCCCCGCGCTCGCTCCTACAGCTACCCTACATGCTTGTCTGGCAAGGTGTTGGAACTATCAAAAATGTCTGGCTGATGAGGAAACATCATCTAATTATTACCCAAGCATTATATGAAAAAAACAATTTTTATACTATACATATAACGTAAGTAGAATTATAATTTCATGAACATTAAGGGTGTCTGGCAATGAATGACGTGATTTTTAATAACATTCTGAAGGTAATACCAAAAAATCACACTTTATTATTTGACGAATTTAGATCGGTATTTTACACACCTTTAGTACCATTTACCTGCCAAAGCCACGGTAACCCAAACTTCATATTGGTCCATTGCTCTTACCTGTGTTGGGAGCATGCGCTGACAAACTTTCAGCTTTTATAAAATGACGAAGGTCTGGGGTTCGCGGGCTCTTAGACCAATATTTTAATACATGGCACATGTTGTATAAATGCTCAGTTTTCCACCTCGCGGTACTCGTACCGTACCTCACCGTACCGCTCGCCTTACCTCACCCAACTAATCTCTGGGTACAAAACAAAGTGATTAATTCCCGCCTATTATCCGTAGGGCCCGCTATTTGTAACACTAGCAGTGGCGTCGGGTAGCTGGGTCCCTAATACCTCCGCGACCCTTGAGATTATCACCTGTATCTTACAAGGGTTAACATCGAAGGGTTAAGGGCTGCGTTTCTTGGGACTTAGCTACACTGTTTTTTGATGCCAGAATATGTGTCTTGAAATTTTCAGAATTCAGGATTAGTCAGAACCAATCACGTGTCTAGGATTCAAAAAAGAGTATCTATAGGTACGTATCGACGCTCGGCAGTGAAAACCTCGTAAATAAAATTTTCTTAAAAGAGTTTTATTTGTTCTTTAGATTGATAAACTCGTCATACACGTCCTAGTTCAACAAACTTTCAATTCAAATACTTCTAAGCTATCTATGACGTACGATGACAAATTTGTATTAACATTTTTTTTGCAGGAGAAAGTTATTTCTATCTCTTTTAAAAAATTGTATGTTATACATACGTGGTTTTCACTGCCGACCGACGGTATAGAGATAGTTAAATTAGTAGTGTCAAGAAACTAAGTTAGTGTAAATAATACGAGCAATCAAAATGAGAAGCAGTCAAGGGTAAATGAACTCACGAATGTGATTACAAATGGCGCCGAGGTCTGTAAACTAATTGGTGTTACATAATTAATAATTAACACTTGTTACTTCAGGCAAATTAACGAATTACAAAGTAACTCTAATTCGTTGAAACCAAATTGGTAGCAAATATTTTACCAACACGAACAACATTAAGGACGCACTTGCAGAAAGCGCAGGAAAAAAGTCATATTCCACCTTCATCTTCAAGCTTAGACCATTAACCAACCCATTGGTTTAACGGTTTAAGTCTTCAAGTTAGGTCAATCTAAATCTTTGTGACCATGAACCTATTTGACCGCTTATTTCTCCTGCCAAGCGATTCGAGTCCACTCACGATGACGGCCGACAGTAAAATGACAGATGGAAAGCCAACCTTATTTTCACACAGTTAAGGTTCATCTGTCTAACAAAATATATGAAAATATTTAAAAAACAACTTTTCCTGTGTGGTTTCCAAACATTTTCTTATTTTCTTTCTCGTCCTTTTAATGTTGTTTTCTAATAACTAATGGTGTTGTATTTATTTATTAATACCCTAGAATTCTTCAGGAATACGTACCGAAACGCACCCCATTTTCCTTATTTTCGTGGGAATAGGCTGCGGAAAATTAACATAACATCTCTCCTGTATTCCCCAAAAGGTTGGGTAGAGATTTATAGTAACACCCTCATTTCGCCGTTATTTTTAAGGCCCATGTAATAGGGGGCGAGCCTATTGCCATCAACCGGGCACAAATCCAAAGTCCGGGCTGTTACTGAGGAATTTCACACGGAAAAACCCAATAACACCTTATCCGACCCGAGGATCGAACCTACGACCTCATGATCAGCAATCGCGCTTGCCACCACTAGACCAACGAAGCAGTTAAAAAGGCGGAAAATTAATGTTATTGAATTATATAAATTGTCAAATTGAAAATGTTTTCTCCCCCTTTTTTAGACAACGGGGTGGTCTAACTAAGTTTCACGTATTGATCGGAAAATGTACCGAAAAACAGCAAATTTATGGCACTTTTTTAAATAACAAATTGTCTGAGAACCAGCCCTTATCGACGGTGAATTTTTTTATCTAAACAACTCTTACGAAAGCATTTTTTTACGTAAGAAAAATGGAAAATTCTTGTTATTTCCAGTATTATTCGCGATCCCCCGCTGCCCGAGAGTCGCGGGGCCCGTTGCTTGTCGCCCCCAGGCTCCCGAGGGTACAGCAAGCTTCATTCATTATTCAACAAATTACAGATTTTATCCACGATTGGAGGCGACGACGGCGCGCGGCGTGACCGTGTTTACCGTCTTTTTTCCATTTTCTCGGTGATTTGAAGACGAAACTACAACAATAAGCTTCAAGAGAAATGCACATCTCAACCGTCCAGGGAGTCAGCTCGTCGCTCGTTCCACAGGAATTAATATTTCCGGACAGGACGTTAACCGTTACAGAGAGGTTGCATTAACAATTAAGCGCGAGCCGATGGGAATGCTCGCAAATGACTTTCTGTGTATGTTTATTGAACTGTTCATAATCTGCAAACGGATGAAGCTGCCTCCGTAATGGAGGTTTTAACGATTTACAATTTTCTATCTGCTGGAGCTGAAACTCAGAACTCAACATTTTTAAGACGGAATTATATAATGTTCAGTCAGCGTATACGACCGATGGCTATGTGCACAAGAGATGAGAAATTATAACTGACTTAAAAGAACATCCAATTAACTTGGGTACAAAAGCCAAGCCACACGTAGGCAGCTGTGGCATCAGCGTGGAGATTCTAAACTCTGCTGCAACTATGTTTATGAGAGAGACTTATATCCAGCAGAAGCCTACGACAAACAGCTGTACATTAAAGGATAGTATCTGACGTCACTGACCTAGCAAACAGCTCATTGAGCAGGCGCACTAGCTCCTCAGCGGTACACTGGTCTGACAGGGAGGTGAAGCCGCAGATGTCCGCGAACAGGATGCTGCAACAAATATACACAGGTTAATTCATTGGTCTTGGTTATTATTAATTAACAGAAAAAGGTCTTGAAGAATCTTAAAGGTCTTGTTCGCCTTCTAGTCTCATCTACAGCCTGCTGCCGAGCGGTGTTTGTATAGCCATCAAATTGCATTATTTTCTTTTGGTATTCACAATACTCTTTTTTTAATATTTTAAAGGAAACACCACTCCATTATAGCTATTCAAAAACGTGATTTTCTATATAATCTACAAGATGTTTTGATAATTTCGCAGAAGCGTGATCTCGTTAGACTGCACTAGAAGAACGCGAAGACTTGCAAATAAAAATATAACTCATTCAATCAGAGACGAAGCACTCCTTATCCCTCCAGGAAAGAAAACTGGAACATCTGAAGTGCGTATTGTGGATCAGAAGATTTGAATAAAGCAAACAACTTCGTTTCTACAAAGTCGAACTATAGCAACCGTTCCTATAGCTCCCTGTCTGTACGCCATGGCTTACCATAATAATGTTGCTAATCGAACCTATACCGATCCACTGTCGACTATTCATGGTCTTTTAATATTGTCGGAACCAAAGATTACAAATAAGTTTTCTTATTGAGTGAACCCACGAATAATGTCTTCCAGTCTAATACTAATGTCTCCCAGTTTAATAATAATGTTTCCCAGTCTAATCAAAGAGTTTTTACTAAGTGGAACCACAGATGTACGTGGCCGACCAAAAATTAAAAACAGAAATTTCAATACGTAGTTGTAGTGGTTATGTTTGCGTGTACTGGTGTGATAAATTCAATTAGTAGATGTAAATTTGTAATCGCTTTCTGAGTATCTACAGAAGATCCGGACATGTCCTTCGGGTTCCGAGTATCTATCCAGATTAAAACGCAAAGGAAACAGCGCTGTTTTAAAACAGCGACGATGTATGTCGCATTTCTAATGTGTCTATTAATCCTCGACCCAGCTAACTCTGTTCGTGCCAGGAATACTCGGAGTTTCATCGCAAAGCTGCAATTCACCTCAAATTCGAAACTCATTCGGAATTAAGCCACAAATTTGCTCTCCGCGGACTATTATCGCTCGGTTTGGCTTAATAAGTACGAAATTTGGATGTTCAACAATGTGGTCGTTGACCATGAGATTAATGGACATAATGCACTCATTCGAGCTCAAAAGTGGCGTTACTATAGTCGGTGTACGACGAGTTGCGACGAGAGACGATCAATCGGCGCTCGGCGACTATTCGTCATTAATTTGCATCTGGTAAATATGATACGATTGAACTGTGCGATTTGTGTGATTTATGCGGTGGTGTGCGGAAAATGGTACAACGTTTTGCATTTGTGCTGCTATCGACGAATCGATCCCACTTACCGATTGTCAATATCTCTGAATTCAGCCGATGCAATCTACTCAGGCATTAAATACAAAAGCGCAAGCGAGCGCAATGTGTCCTGCATTGTGCGTCCCATACAATACAATAGCGGTCGTGTGCACCATGCGTCCTGCATCGTGCGTCCCATACAATACAATAGCGGTCGTGTGCGCCATGCGTCCTGCATCGTGCGTCCCATACAATACAATAGCGGTCGTGTGCGCCATGCGTCCTGCATCGTGCGTCCCATACAATACAATAGCGGTCGTGTGCACCATGCGTCCTGCATCGTGCGTCCCATACAATACAATAGCGGTCGTGTGCGCCATGCGTCCTGCATCGTGCGTCCCATACAATACAATAGCGGTCGTGTGCGCCATGCGTCCTGCATCGTGCATCTCATACAATACAATAGCGCTCGCGTGCGCCATGTGTCCTGCATCATGCGTCCCATACAATACAATAGAGCTCGCGTGCGCCATGTCTCCTGCATCGTGCGTCCCATACAATACAATAGCGGTCGTGTGCGCCATGCGTCCTGCATCGTGCATCCCATACTATACAATAGCGGTCGTGTGCGCCATGCGTCCTGCATCGTGCGTCCCATATAATACAATAGCGCTCGTGTGCGCCATGCGTCCTGCATCGTGCATCTCATACAATACAATAGCGCTCGCGTGCGCCATGTGTCCTGCATCATGCGTCCCATACAATACAATAGAGCTCGCGTGCGCCATGTCTCCTGCATCGTGCGTCCCATACAATACAATAGCGCACGCGTGCGCCATGTGTCTTGTATCGTGCGTCCGCACGTTGTGTACAGGTAGTGTCTTAATTGTTTTTCACTCAGAGCGATTTCTGCCAAAATTGTTGTTCATTTATTGAAACGTTAAATATTTCCTCTTTGATTGGGACCCGAGGAAGTCTTAAGTGGTCCGGCCCTATAATGAAATATGTATTTGGAGACGCCACCGACTGAGAACCCCAGAAATTGAACCGAGAGCTCCTGTTTAATTTCGTTTATAAGTGGCGTGATAAATACAAACAAGGCTTTATTTTGTTAAAAAACATTGTTAGAATAAAAAGCTCGTTATAGAGGTATTAAAATATTCCACGTGAGCTAACTCACTCGTTTAGATGTGTTATCTGTTGATGACGTGCTCATTATCCTACATTGATTGTGGTGACACCTCACCGCCGCGCCGCCTGGTGTGCCATGGCTTGCCATTCATTACGAGTACTTAAGCGCGATGTACCAGCAAACTATGACAAAAATACGTGTAGGTCTTTTTCATACAATGTGTGATCACAAACACTGCAAACAGATGCCGAACGAAATGTTATTGTTCTCTTTTCACAATACAGTTGGCGACTGGTAAGGCCAGCCGCTTTCTACAGCCACAAGTGGCTGGCCACAAGTAGCTGGCCACAAGGTTTTTCAATACATCTCAGGTGGCTGCCACCAACCACACTTATGCGTCGGGTCCCTGCGAAATGTATGTTAAAGTTTCTTCGTATGTTGTTGTCTGCCACTTGTGGCTGTGGCGCCTTTAGTTCGAGTTCCTTATTGCGTGTTATAAAACGTAGCCCAAGGGCTTTAGTTATGAATACACAGTCAAATGCCGTACAGTTTATGTTTCATGTCTACATTAAAAATGTTTGACTAACAAGTATACGATCATAGTATACATTAGTAATAGGCATTGGCATCTAAATTAAATTGTGTTTTCTAATTTTAGGGTACACTCGTGGCGGACAATGCCTCCACCCCTGGTCGAGCCTTGCTGATATTGGAGGGCAAGCGTGTACGAGTAGCTTTGCTGCGCCAGGAATGTGTAGGCCAGGCCGTCAGTGGTTTATTGCATATTTTCACAAATAGTGTTTTATTTGCACCGACACAATCTTTAGTGGATAAAGTATTTAATTAACTATCTCCGTTCGCAGATCCAGCAAAAACAGGAAAAGGGAAGAGGAATCGGGACCGGTTTTACCACTAAAATGTTAACTTCTAAATTGTTAATAATGTCACGAGTAATTAAAATTACCCTTTTAAGTATGTTGATGCCAACAGATATTATGTCAGGAGGTTCCTCGCGCAAACCGCGTCAGTCGCCGCGCGTCACGTCTGGCTGATGATCAGATATACTTTTGTCTCGAATGTACTCGTACTTTTATTTTAGGGGTGAAACGGATTTAGAATTTTCCAATGTGTCGCGTTCTGTGATTAAACATGTATAGCCTAAAACGGGAACAATATACAACTTTTGGAATTCAGTGACGAAATTTTATGTATTTTCCGAATTTAGATAGAATCGTTTAGGTAGGTACCACTCGTGTTTCAGAAATCACATTATTTTATCAACTTAACTTCTAAAGCTTACGAAGACAGCCAACATTGTTGAATGTCAATTATCTGTGCAGTTGTTAATTGGTCTCATTTTACTGCAGCTAACACTCGCATCCCCTCGAGCTGCAGCAGTGAGCTTATTTTCAACGAAGTGATGGCTACGTAGATCCTTTTAAAAGATTAGGTACCTACGGAACATTATATTTTGTTATAAATACCCAGGTAAAAGTTTCTTTACAAAATAGAGATCATTCATTTCATCATTTTTGGGTTGGTCTCTTGTTTAACCAAACGAGTTTATATACCGTACTAGTATTTATATACCGTACTTACCGTACTAGTATTTCAGATTTCACAGCCATTTAGCATTTAAATGAAATAACAGAAAGCACTAGCTAAACTATCATTCGGCCGTTGTATAAACTAAAGCTTATTGTGCCGTCAGAGGCTCATCCGTGGTTTCAGCTCATTTGCATGCCCTGCGCCCGATGCCAGCCACCGGTAACGTGTACCCACAGATTACACATTAAAATATGTTGGACTTCCTGAACCCGAAGCGTAGCATACCTACGCATACATTCTAAATGCTCCTTCAAACGGAATTTAACTGGAAAGTAAGACGAGTTACTTGTAAATTATCGATAGTCGCAGTGGTTGAGCGATTGCGTTCTGCGCCACGGATCGCAGGTTCGATTCCCGCAAGGACCAAATATATGTATGACCTGCAGATAGTTGTTCCAGGTCTGGCTGTTAGTGCACGTGAGATTTGTGTCTGTAAACAAAACCACGATACAGGAGTAGGTATGCAGATCATGTGTGTGTGTGTGTGTGCCGCGGGGATACTCTTAGTATACTTATAATTTTTGCTGTAACATCGTTCGTTACATTTACGTCACAGTCATAAACGAGATAGCTGCCTCGTTGGTCTAGTGGTGGCAAATGTGACTGCTGATCGTGAGATCCTGGGTTCGATTCCCAGGTCGGGCAGTGTTACTGGATTTTCTATTAGGAATTTCTCAGTAGCAGCCCGGAGTCTGGATTTGTGCCCGGTTAATGGCAATAGGCTCGCCTCCTAATACGTGGGACTTAAACATAACTGGCGAAACGAGGGTGTATTAAAACACCTCTGCCGAACCCTTCGGGGAATACAAGGCGTGATGTTTAATAAACGCTGTGAATGTTTTAAGATGCAAAGGATTCTTAATTTCTTTATTTGTTTCTCTTTTGATACTGCGTTATATAGAGACGTGATTTGAAGTATGTAATAAAATGTTATATCAAGACTGGCTCTTTGTGTTTATCAAAGGTTTTTTTTACTTATTACATGTCTTAAATCTTAATAAATCTTTTTTAAAAGATACTTTGTTGAATATAAGTAATTGTTTGTCTCTTATGGTCCAGCTAGACGCTGCGACTTGCTTGCGCAAACGTTTTGCCGTCTCAAAGTTATGCTTACTTGTGCAAATTAGAATTTGCGCAAATAAGATTGACCTTTCATTAACTTGTATACTATATTCGCGATTCCGTGTTAGTTCATAGTGAAAACTGCTTGCTTCAGACTGCTCTCAACCACTTCATGTCTGTACGCACAGACTTCAATAATTAGTGACTGTAACCCCCCCCCCCCATCTCCAGGTGGTCCGGAGTGTCCGGCCCGTCCACCCGGACAGGCGGGAAAGGATTACAGGACGGCAAGTTGTAATCAACGTACAATCGCCAGGTAAGTACTTGGCTTTTGATGACACGTTTGGTGCAGTGGCTGAACGATTGGCTTCTGCGCTACGGGTCGTGGGTTTGATTCCCGCACGGATCAAAAATTTGTGTGGCCTATAAATAGTTGTTCCGGGACTGCGCGTTTGTGCATGTGAAGATTTGAGTCTGTGATTACGCACCCACGATACAGGAGAAATCCTAGAACGGGGCAAGGTTTTTTTTAAAAAATAATCCTTAATACCTTTTATGTCTTTCAAAGTAAACAACTTAAATTTATAAAAAAACCCCCGACATTGTAACGTGGCTGTCGATCCTCATTACCGATTATAATGCGGTGAGTATGTGCTTTCTACAGCACATACCTATGGCCTCAAACACAATGGGTCTACAACAAGTCATTGTGGAGGATCGATCACTGGGCCACCTTCAAAGTCCTTCATGTCAAAATAAGTCATGAAGCTAACTCGATGGGTCTGTCTAATTATTAGCTATTTTGAAGTAAGTAGTGTTAACAACCTTCCGATCCTAACCCTCAATAAGAGCAGCTCAATGGTACCCCAATAGTGTATCTTACCTAATCTTAAAAAAAAAACGTTGCCCCCCACGTTGCGTTTACAGGCACAAATCTTCACATACACAGACGCCCAGACCTGGAAAAACTATTTGTAGGCCATACAAATATTTGATCCGTGCGTTAATCGAACCCACGACCCGTAGCGCAGAAGCTAATGGCTCCGCCACTGCTCTAAACGAGTCGCCGAATATTGTCACTAAGTTTGCATATAAGTTAGAAATGTCAAGTCAATCGGGAGAGCGCAAGTGAAATAAATACCCATTGTTGGCTGAAATCTCTACACCAACTGTGAAAAAAGCTGATCGTTTTGAAACGGCTGAACCGATGTTCATTAAACATAGCCTATAACCATTTCCATTAAACCAGCTATAAAATTCCGTATTGAATTCGGTTCATCCGTTTCGGAGCTACGATGCCACAAACAGTTATAGGCCTTAAACTTATAACACCCCTCTTTTTTCTTCGGGGGTTAAAAATATTTAGGGACAAATCTAAAACGCGTCAGGTTCATTACCATTTGTTGTCAGTGGTATATACCTACATGCTTTTATTAGATTTTCGTAACTAAATTTATGATAATCAACTTCTTCTTCTTCTCCCTGCCCTTATCCCACACTAGGTGGGGTCGGCACAACATGTATTTTATAAATCCATGTTGTTAGAGGTTATTTTTATGACCGGCCGCCTGCCTGACATCAACCCTCCTTGGGAATGATAATCAACGGCAGAATACCTGGTCTGGCCATAAATACTGTTACAATTAAAAATAAGAAAGATATTACATTTGAATTTGGAATCTGTCATTTTTTATACGATTGTTCATTGGGTTTTCTAATTTTGGCGCCAATACCTACATTGTACAATATTTTGCGAACTACTACAAACGCAAAAACGTCTCCAAGCCGATTTGCCTGTACCAGTAATAGATCATGTGGTTTTAAAACTTACACGAATTCGTTTAAACCCTGTAGAGACGCCACTATATTGCAATAATAAAAAATTGAATGCGACAACTGGTCCAACCTTAGCATATCGGCATTGCCCGTAACTGGGTTGCGGAGGTCTGACGGCAGTCACTCCGTGGAGTGTCGCTCCGTGGCAGTCGTTCATGGAGCGACTGCCATCATACCTCCGCAACCCAATTAGGTACTGGGCAATGCCGATATCCTAAGGTTAGACCGGTTGTCAGACTTTCGGGCTTCTGACTACCCGTAACGACTGTCATAGGTATTCGTATGACACCCGGGACCGACTCGGGGGTCTCGATGTGTAAAGAATGGTGACCCATCCACGGACTGACCGCGGCAAGGTTGTTAACCACGAGCTATTGACTCCAATATAGTTGGGAAAAAGATAGGCAGAACGAACCAAATTGAATGCGTTCTTGGATTGAAACAAACCAGTCATAAACATTTGTTTTCAAGCACCAAGTGATTGTGTTGAAGGACTTGTTGAAACGGGCGACGCGTCTACTTTGTTGGTAATCAACTAAGGTACTGTTTGTTTTAGAAACGGGTACCGTTGTACTCCTTAAAGGGTACTCGTCCCCGGGGCGGAACGTTGCACTACAAAAACAATAGAAAAGTAAAATAATAGACTTGTTATTACTTCTAGCTCTGTTGGGTTTGTGGCATATACTTAGCTTGGGAGTTCTGTAGCTACCTAGCTATATATATACAGGATGGAAAGAGATGGGGCAGCAAGGTCAACTATCTTAACCATTGTAGCTATAGCAAAACGTTCTTAGGAGACTGTCCATATTTTTTGAAAATTTTTCGAATTGCAACTTACACAGATTTTGAAAACATAAATGGTTCAGTCTGCAAGAAAATGCGCAGTTCTCGCAAAACATTTTTGTTGCCGATCGTTCAATTTCTTATAAGGATCAAAATACTCTTCTGGACCCACTGAGGTTAAAGTACTAGAAACGTCAGAAATCGCTAAAAGGAAAACGCTTTTTTTCTCAAAATATAACATAAACATAACATCATGCCTGTATTTCCCGAAGGGTTGGGCAGAGGTGTATAGTGACACGCTCATTTCGCCGCTATGTTTAAGTCCCATGTAATACGAGGCGAGCCTATTGCCATCAACATGTATTGGCATACATCCAAATTCCGGGCTGCTATTGAGGAATTCCACACGAAAAAACGCAATAACACTGCCCAACCTGGGTATCGAAGCCTCACGACAGTCTTGTCACTATTAGACCAACGAGGCATAATCAAAATCTGATTTTTTCGATATAATTTTAACAATTATGCACAGACTCCCAAAACTATTTTCCTGTAACCATAACGAACGTAGCCACCCTTATTACACAATGTTTAATACAATACAATATATTAGATAACGCCTGCTATGAATTAATCCAGAGTCCAGACCCGTTGCACTCAGACACGCTTAATCTTAGAACTAAAAGAAAAAAATATATGATAAAGTACACGCACCTAGATTTGCTATTCTTTACATAGTATAAAACATAGTCGCTTCCGCTGTCTGTACGCTTAGATCTTTTAAACTACGCAACGGAGTTAATGCAGTTTTCAGTAATATATAGAGTGATTCAAGAGCAAGGTTTATATTATGCTCCACATTAGTATCTACATTGCACCCTTGCGAAGCGGGGGCGGGTCGGTAGTAATTGTTATATACTATTACTGCCTCGTTGGTCTAGTGGTGGCAAGCGCGACTGGTGATCGTGAGGTCCTGGCTTCGATCCCCAGGTCGGGTAAAATGTTATTCGGTTTCTCCGTGCGGAATTTTTAAGTAGCAGCCCGGTGTTTGGATTTGCGCCCGGTTGATGGCAATAGTTTCGCCCCCTATTACATGGGACTTAAACAAAACGGTGAAATGAGGATGTTACTATACACCTTTGCCGAACCCTTCAGAAAATACAAGCGTGATGTTATGTGCTATACAGGGTGTAAACGAAATCATGTAATTCCTTCAAACCTCGTGATGTACTGCTGACATAGATTAACCCTGCAAGGGGTACATTCAGATTCAATAAAAAAAATACATGAAGTAAACATGATTGTGTTCTTAACGTGAGGCATTTTAGCGCCCAGAATTAAATGACCGCGCGGCAAACGATAGTCGCGCAATTAGCACGGGGCGCTAAAATGCCTCACGTTAAGAACACATGTTTACTTCTTGCAATTGTTTTTTTATTGAATCTAAGATTACCCCTTTCAGGGATAATCTATGTCAGCAGTACATCACGAGGTTTGAAGGAATTACATGATTTCGTTTACACCTTGTATAATAGAATTCGATATTTAAATATCCCTCAGAGACCTGTAACCACATTAACCAATTACTCTTGCGCACATTTATTCGTCACAAATCACGGTGTTATCCTAAATGCAGTATCCGCAGTAACCAGTCATCCAAACACATCAATTGAGTTCATGTACCAGTCGTCGTTACCACTGTGTCGCGAATACACGTCACTCGTGCACATCAGTTAGCCGCAGCGGTCATATTGTGGCACGGTCGTACGCATGACGTGATATCACGCGTCACGTAGTACGAGTGTTTGAACGAATGACCTGCGAGTAATGTTTACAAGTTGGGTTGAGTGTAAAATGGTACAAATATACATGTACGCCCTTATTAAAACCTAAATGTATTGAGCTTATGCATTTAGACCTCAGTAAGTATTTTTTTATGAGTTAATATAGGTAACATCGATGTATGTCCTTCTAGGACGTCCTCTACCGGCGTGGCGGCGTTTCCATTGACATCCGCCTTATAAATTCCTTTTGTTAAACGCCGTTCACTCATTCTCTCAACATGATCTAACCACCTAAGCAGTTCTTCACAAAGGTCAGGTGCGTAGTACTCTCAACCGGCGTGCGTGTATGACAAGAAGTATGAATGTAGATGAAGCGAAAGGAGTATGTAAGAGTCGTAGCATGTGGCGTTCTATAGTTTCTGCCTAGCCCCATGGGAAAAAGGCGTGAGTTTATGTATGTATAGGTACTTATCTGATGTTATACAAAAATCTACCTCATTGACCTCATTCATGTGTTTAGATGTAAGCTAAGCAAGTCTTGTACAGCCGTAGGTAGGTAATTTGTATTAATTTAGAGTTGAAATTAAATAATAGTTATACTCCTTGTATAAAACTTCAATACATAAAAAAGTTTATTCCTGGACCATTTACTTACAACAACGCAAAAAACACCCTTTTTTAAACAGTTTTAATTAGATTCACTTTGTCTAAGTCGTAGGATAATCGTGAAAATCGGATCTTTGCGTTAATCCTAGAACGATTGCAAGAGACTTGATATTTGGAATCTAAGACAGATTTTCGTAAGCATCCGGGCAATTTTCAGGATCATTGCAAAATTTATTTGTTTGGTTTATTCAAATCTTGCGACTGATTTTTATACTATTTCTGCTTAACCGATTCTCCTGTAACTTCGCACACAAATTCAATTCCCATGACAATATAACATTATAATAATTTCAACCTTCAATCCTCAAATCCTGACGCTGCAGGGGTACAGCAAGATAAAACCGTTTAACTTGGTACAAGGTAACAAGGTTTTTTAAGGGATTATTTAAGGTTAGCTATTAATACTCTTTTATAAGTTAGAATGCGTTGATCAATGTTATTATCTTTACACAGTATAAAACTAAGTCGCTCCCGCCGTCTGTACGCTTAGATCTTTTAAACTACGCATCGGATTTTAATGTTGTTTTCAGGTACATACAGTGATTCAAGAGGAACGTTAGTATCTACATTGCACCCGTACGAATCCGGGGCGGGTCGCTAGTGAATTAATAAAAAAGATGAATTGATAAACAGGTGTGCATTTTTATACCCATAAGTCAAAGCTTTTTAATTTTAACGGATCACATTTATAATAGATAGAGCTTTACGGTCAAAGGTACACACGACAAACTCGTTATAATGAAGTAACCATTACTTTTGAACATCGTCCCTCGTTTTCTTGACGAGTCTCACTTATCTGTGAATATGTCTTACAGATTTATAATCACTTTACACGCATATTTACTGTAAAAGAGCCAATTATACCTCAAATCTAAGAAAGAGTGGAGAGAAGATACGCAAAATAATACATAAAGAAAAACAATTTCTTTTTACACGGCGCGGTGCGCGGTGCGCGGCGTCTGTTCGGTCGTTGCTTGTAATTTGGTGCTCGTAAATGAATGGGAATAAAAAATATATTGCGGGTCGTACGCTCGGCACGACATGACGCGGCGAGGTGTGACGCGGAGCGGCGCGGGTGCGGCGCGGCTGTAACGATGCAATTTACACCGAACCATGTTAGATATGTAGTTTTGTTGGATCATTTTTATATAACGGCCGTGCTGCTACGTGTCGCGGTCCCTCGCTGTTTAGTATCAACAAATTGTTACCGCGCACTACAACTACTACTACTGTACTACACTACAGGTACGTATGCTACCTACCATTATGTGTAGTAGCAGTGATAGCCTAGCGGTTGAACGCTTGCCTTCAATGCAGGAGGGTCTGAGTTCGATCCCGACCCGTACCACTGACTTTTCGAATTAATATGCGGATCTGAATTTGATTATCACTTGCGTTAACGGTGAAGGAAAAACATCGTGAAGAAACCTTCACACCTGAAAGGGATCCATAAAGTTCTCAATGGTGTGTGTAGTCTGCCAACTCGCACCAGGCTAGCGTGGTAGACTAAGGCTTAAATCCTTCTCGTTCTGAGAAGAGGCCCGTGCCCAGTAGTGGAAGAGCAATGGGCTAATTTTGTTACGTTTGATGTATAGAATCGAAGTGCCACAGGTGCGATCAGTTAGCACGACCCTTTAGTTTATAAAATAAACCCTTAGAACCTAGACTCGTAATGTTGTAATGACACACTCCCGATATTGACTCGTAACTAAATACGCTTGTCACCGGCTTATGAGGTGAAACACAAACAGACTACAGACAGACATACAGACAGATAGACATAGGTTTCAAACTTATAACAACACCCTTTTTGCGTCGCAGGGTAAAAATAAGATTTGTAATAATTGTGCATTTTGTCTACTATAAAGCGCAATATGTCGTACTTGTAGAAAAATTGCTTCAGACTAGAATTGTAGGGAATTTAATTCTCTACAAAATTAATCTGAGCTATTTTTGCCGTAATTCTCATAAATATCATCATCTCCTGCCCTTATCCCACACTAGGTGGGCTCGGCACAACATGTATTTCGTGAATCCATGTTATTATAGGTTTAAGCTTATTGTTTTATGACCGGCCGCCTGCCTGACGTCAACCCTCCTTGGGAATACTCGTTGCACCCGTCGCGCGGGTGACCCTGTGGAGGAACGAGGTATGGTGTTCCTCCAACGAGGCGGGAGGATCCTCCAACCAGGCGGGCCTTATGCCTGGCGGGCTGCTGCGGTTCGTAATTCCCATAGATAATGAGTTATTTAATAAAAACAAACTAATTTTTGAGGTTTTTTAGGCGCTCCACCCACTGCACCGCGCCCCGTCGCGTAGCGCGGGATGGCAGATTTTACCATTGTATGCAAGTATCTCAATTTATATAGAAATCACGCCTAGTACAACACACAGCCGACGCGGAAATGCGCGGGAAATCGAGGCGCGGTGCAGTGGGTGGAGCGCCTTAGTTTAAGATTGCGGAGCTTGCAGATGTCACTCAAGGTCGAAAAAATTAAATATTAATAAAAATACCTAAACACATCCAAAAATCAGAACTGACGGACTTTTTGCAAGGTAAAGCTACCCAACGACTGGGCTATATGTACATTCTTACGGTAACGTAAATACAGGGCAACTCGAAGTAACATGAAATAAAGGATGCATAGCTTACAGATTGAGTGACCAAAGACAAACAAGAGTTATTACATTTTATATTACGAGTTGTTACGATATTGTAAATGGAATCTCGCCTCTTAATAAGGACTATTAGGTAACTACAGAAAGGTTATTTAATTATCGTCGCCGTATTGGGTGGCGCGCGTTGTTAGGAGTAGGCTTCGTTGGTGTTACCAAGCAGTAAAGGACGTGATGTTGTGTGACGTTGAGTAACTGACGACACGTTTGGTGCAGTGGCTGAGCGATGGGCTTCTGCGCAACGGGTCTTGGGTGCGATTCCCGCAACGACAAAATATTTGTATGGCCTACAAATAGTTGTTACGGGTTTGGGCGTTTGTACATGTGAACATTTGTGTCTGTAAAAGCACCCACGATATAGGAGAAATCCTAGAGTGGAGCAAAGATTTTCTAAAAAAAATAACGTCGCTTAAGTATATCCAAATTTCAGTATTTGACTTGGAGATAAATATTCTGTACTGTGGTCATGTTGTTGCAGTGATACATAAAGGACATGAATGACGTGAGTTGTAACACTTGTAACTTAATTTAGGTAGGTGTATAACTTTGCTTAAACCACCAATAAAGTTTTCAACAATGCTCACTTAGTTATATTTGATTCAAAAGCTTCTAAAGACAAGCCACTTGTCTGATATTGATAAATCCATCAGTCTCGCTGCGTTTACACACAATTTAATTTCCCGCGATATCAGATCGTAGCTCCGTAGTAGGTCTACGTCAGGCCAACATTTGCATATCGGCTTAATGAAGCCTGACGTGATTAGGCGCTCGTTGCGTAGTAATGTGCGTTGACTATCTAAACGAGTGACGCGGCGACGCCCTAAACAGATGGACTGGTGCCATTTTTTTGTTAATATCCATCCTTTTACTATTGATATGAATAACAGAATTTTTAAAAAAAAAATTAAATGACGCGCAATATGGATAGCCTGTAAAATAAAACACTTGATTTAATATAAATAAATTCTGTTCACTTTCATTTATAAAATTAAATGTAACCGCGTGGGGCGCTGTCTGCGGTAGGTAAGTAGGTACTTACTAAAACATTTTTACCAGGTGGAAATTAATGAGAAGTAAACACCATTAGCTATACTTAATTTACAATTTTATAATCAGAAACCGAGCCACGCTATGACGTTTAATTTTTGAAATGAAACTGAGCAGAATATATTTATTTCAGATCAAATGTTTTATTTTACAGGCAACCACTATTTATTACTTTTGCGTGTTTTTTAGTTTTTTGACTACACACATCAAAAAAAATTTGTGATCACTTTGAAAAAACATTTTTTTTTGTTACGGTAGATTCTATTATGATTTCTTCTTTTTTTTATTCTTTATTTAAAAATATAGATTTAGAATATAAAACAATAAAACAGTTCAATTGTTTTTCCATATAAAAAGGCTTTCAGTCCTAGCTTACGCTCATTCAGAAATCTGATTTAGTCAATTTTAACGGATTTAAAATAGATTTCGCGGAAAGTTGTGATTGAAAAATGCCAAGAGGATTATCAGAAGTTTTACGAGCAAGAATAGTAACTTTGAGGGAAGAAGGATACACCACGAGAGAAATAGCACTCAGAGTTGCTATATCCCAATCCTGTGTCGTAACCACGTTGCAGAGGTACCACGGGATGGGTAATTTAGCTGACCGACCCCGCAGTGGTCGCCCAACTGTTTTGACTGCTGCCCAAAAGCGCTATACTAGATTGCTGGCAGCCCGTGACCCAACAATCAACGCCACTAAAATAAAAGCAGAAGTTCGGGCCGTCTCTGGGCTTGAAGTTAGCACTCAGACCATTCGAAATTGCTTGCACCAGGCTGGATCACGAGCACGGAAGTCTTGGCGAGCTCCTCTGAATTCCCGGCAACGTCAACGACGGAGATTACAGTGGGCTAGGCTTCGGCAAAATGAAGAAGAAAACATTTGGCAAAACTGTCTCTTCGTTGACCGACGTATTCGTGTCTGGAGAAGACCAGGAGACCGTGAAAGGCAAAGAACTGCCACTGGAACAGTTCAGCAAGGCGGGAAATCGGTGTCCTTTTGGGGTGGTATTATGATTGGAGCTAGAACGCCTTTGATCCCGTATCGAGGCTTCATGACAGCAGACATGTACAGAGCAGTTGCTATTGATGGAAGTGTCAGACCATTCCGAGTAAACCATAGGCACCAATTTGTACTGGTCGATGATAATGCGCCCGCCCATCGAGCTCAACGAGTTAATGCTGCTCTCCGAGAATACGACATCACAAGGTTAGACTGGTCTGCTGGCTCGCCTGACTTAAACCCAATAAAGCACGCGTGGGATGCTCTTAAGCGAGCTGTTTGGAACCATCAGCCACCTCCCCAGATAGTGCCAGAGATCAGGGAAGCCGCTATTCAAGAATGGGACAGGTTACCCCAAGAAATGCTGGATAACTTGATTCTCAGCATGCCCAGGAGGATCTTCGCATGTGTTCGAGCCAGGGGAGGAGTTATATTGTATTGAATGTAAACCTTTTATTAATATTTTTTTGTTTAAGTTTGGTTAAACTGTCTTTTTCTTTCTACCAAATTTCTGTTACAATTACATTATTATTAATTACTAAATTTTTTTATAAAAACTAAGAAATAGTTTTATTTTTTAATTTCAAACTGGGTATTTCTATTTAAAGAAAACACACAACAAAGAATTTTTCTTGATAAAGTTCAATTTAAAAAATTATATCAGCTTATGCTAGTGATCGCAAACTTTTTTTATGTGTGTAGGTATATGATAGTTGACTCCAATAGGATAGATTGAAAACTTTTTTTATTAATAGTGTCGTAATTTTACGTAAAAACATAGGCAACAATGAAAAACATTGTAATAATAATAATACCTATAGGTACCTACCTATATTTTTATATTTTTAAATGATTTTGTTTTTTATAGAAATATTTAAAAATGTAATTTATATGTATGAAAATGAATAAAGGTAATGTAAGTATTTTATTATGATTGTATAAGTAAGCTCTCATAAGTGTTTAGATTGGACCAACTGTTATTAGTTCTCCCAGTATTTTTATACAAAATGTAAGTTTTAATTTACTGATCTTTATTATTTTTTATTTTCACGACACAACTAACATTACAGGTTGCCCCAAATCGGTAGCGTTGCCTTAAACAATACTTATTACTTACACTAGGTATCTGTAGCATAACTCATGCAAAGTAATTTTTGTGAACTCATTCAGAGAACAGGAAAATAAATCTACCCTTTCCGCGATTTCATTAAGTGTATGTAAGGCGCGCGTCATTGGTGCTTTACCTAGCAGGTTGGTCCGGCCGCGCGGCACCGCCAGTAACCGCGGTCTTCGTCGCCGCAACACGTACTTTTCCGGCACGTTGAGACACACATCCTTTAGCACACCCGGGTTAGTGATCCTACCTCGCAATAACTTGAAAAAATATGTAACCAGTGCCAAATCCCTTCTTGTTTCCAGCTTGTTGTACCCAACCATACCTAACACAAATAGGGTTGGGTACATCAATGGATAGAAAGGATAGACTCCATTGGATAAAGTTTCATGTACAGGTACCGAGTGAATTTATTCTGTATACCTACGCTCCAGCATTTGGCCATATTTGGCTTCATGTGGAGCCCATACAGCCGCATTAAACTTCATTTGTGTTCTTACGAGTGCGTTATGTAGAGCGGCTATAGCTTTTATGTTCTTAATAGTCCAGGAAAATTAGGGGTTTCACCTCGGAATGAGAGATAGTCGGCTATAAACTTGTATAAACCTTTATTTTAATAGCATAAAACCTATATATAAGTAAGATAAGTAGGTTTTGAAACAAGTTTTAGGGTGCCAAAACAAAGGTTTATACAAGTTTATAGCCGACTATCTCTCATTCCGAGATACTTGCCCTAATTTGACTAATTTTCCTGGATTATAAAGCCTACTGCCCTACAAAGTATGAAACCTAAGCTCCTATAGGATTTTTTGCAAACAGATGTAATGTGTTCACGAAATGTCAGTTCAGTATCAAGACGCACCCCCAAATCGCGTACATCATCTTTCCGATCCATTACCGCGTCATCCAGTTCATATTCATGACGTAGCGGATCTCTCATCCTACCAAAAGTTATGACTGAACATTTTTGTACATTTGTTTTTTTTAATTTGTTATAAGCGTTAATTTTGTGCCTTAGAATCCTTTAGACTTGTAATATAAACCAAACTGTGACAAAACAAAATAATCACCGTTTTGTTTATATTTAAATTATTATCATTATAATAAATTCACTGAATGTTTAAATTATTTGAGTATCAGCCAAACATTGAAAATATCTATGTCGCTGTTCAGATTCCAAATTATACTTTTTTAATTCCAAGAGCAGTTTTATTTAACTCTTCCCCGTTCTATTTTATTTTTAATATAGACAAAGATTCATTGAGGTTTTCAGATCAAAATATTAATCGCAACATTCAAAAGCTTAATACCTAACGTTTCTGATTGTACTGTTAATCTATTAACAATCGGGGGCGATTTTGAGTATCTATCTAATCTTCAACGGGGCAAGTATTACACTTAGGCAATCAGTCAAATCAGAATGGTGCATCAAGAAGAGAATTAAGAGTCAAGGGTCCCAGTACCCACCGTCCGGCTCAAACATGAGACCTTTATCACCATACGTTTTGAATAGATCTGAACAAACAGATCAAACGAGCCCAAACTCTATGTCTCCTAGCAACCGTGAGGGGTTCCAGTACCACCTTCAAGCTCCATCATGACATCAGCTCGATGGTACCAGATTATTGTAGGTATATTCGTAAAGTTTCACATCGATGCGATAATTAGAAGTGGGTGAAAATCGAATTCCAAGGTTTTTTTACAAACTTAGTTGCAGGTGAAGCTAATATATCGCGTCTTCGCATTAAAAGTGTACAATCTCGAAAATTTTACAAAATCGAGTATCAGATACCTACTGATCGTTTCTGTATACTTAACTCGATTTTGCAAAATTTTGACACTGATCGTTTCTATATAGGTACTTAAATCGATTTTGTAAAATTTTCGAGATTATACACTTTTAATGCGAAGACGCGATATGTTAAGTGCGTTAAAAACCAATAATATTCAATAAAATGCCAATAGACTGCAGTACCGAGCGATGACGTCATCTCGTACCTCCAAACCTTCTTAGTGACATCACATTCACTACGTTCAATATCCGCTATACGCGACAAGGACACGATTGCCTCGAGTGAATCTTTAAGGAAACCAAATGTGTTTTACGATCAAAGGTTTGTTTATCTTTTATACAAGACTAGCAACCCGCCCCTGCTTCGCACGGGTGCAATGTCGATACTAATGTGGGGCATATAAACTTTCCTCTTGAATCACTCTATCTATTAAAAAAAACGCATCAAATTCCGTTGGGTAGTTTTAAAGATCTAAGCTTACATAGGGACAGACAGCGGGAGCGACTTTGTTTTATACTATGTAAAGAAGATACAAGATTTTAATGGCCGGACTATTTTTTAATGATAGTTTATGCTGTCACTCCAATTTGACAGGTGACATTTAGAAATAGTAACACATCTTACTGGGTCACTGTTGTTCCTTGTGCCTTTGCTTAAATTACTATAAAACTGGATTTAATTAAATTAGTTTATTTTTGGCAGACAAATATAATTTGATTAATTAAGCTGAAAAAACTACGTGAATGATGTCTTGATTAATTAATAAATTAGATCATATTCAAAATTCGCATTGAACGAACGACGCCTTGTTACGTTCTGTTCAAGCTCAGCTCAACTTTATTCGTTTCAATTTTATTTACCGAGTAAACAACTTTCTTAGATTGGAAAAGGAAGCATATTCGGTGCGACATATTAAAAGTTTTCCATGATTGTAGTTCCAAGTTCGTTCGACTATGAGGGGTAAATAATAATAATTTAGTGAGATTGAAAGAAACGACGCACGAACACATTGATTTTACATGAAATATTGTGCGTTATATGTACCTACATGTGTTATAAAAGTAAGTGACCTGCCATTATAATGTAGGTATCTAATTTTGGTAAACAGTTGCTTGGAAAGTGAACGCCATATTGAAAAATGGTGTCGCCTGGGTGGCTGTTGTGGACATTACTGGGAGCTGAATTTGATATAAAATAATTTTTTGGTAGCAAATAAATTAAGATCATGGCGTTGATTTTTATAACCTACACCATTTTAAAGTTTTATTTTATCTATTGAAAATAAATTCTATAAAGAATGATTAACAACGTAGGTAGGTATAGGCTGTACTTGATTTAGTAAATGTTTTATGTAACTGTAAACGTGATATAAAGCGTGTTAGAACAAATCTCAACAAATTGTAAGCAAGTGGAGTTTGGCGGGAACGAGAGAAATGAAGTTACCAACTGCGCGTGTTAACTTATAACAACAAACGCTAAGAAACGCGCGAACTTATTGATTTACATAAAAAGTTGTGCGTTCTACGTGTGTAAAGCCGTGTACGCACTTTCGAACATGAACATCGCAAACTCGAACATCGATCACGACTCACTGTGAACGTGTTCGCCGAACACTGTTCGGTAAATGTATGCACAAGCGTACAACGTTGTTACGTATCATGCAGCGTCATAAATTTGTTCGAAGATGCGTACACGGCTTTATAAAAGCACATACGCATCAGCCACTTTATATTAATTATAATTTACAGTTTTTGGGATTAGGAATCTAAATATCACTACACAAGGTTTTATATCCTTTGTGATAAATCAGTTGGGTCAGGTAAGTGGTGGAGGAGTCCGTTTATACCTTATAACCTAGTTTACGATGTGTCAGAACCAAAGTCCCTAGCAAAACTGAATGAGTGGGTCGAGGAACTTCAAGTATACTCCACCAAGAAGAACATAGTCTGCTTAGTTGTCAGCAATAAGATTGACAAGCATAATTATCATTTTGGGACCCACCGCATAATATCAGCAAGCACATTGGGTTGCCCGCGCGACAGCGCTACGAGTATTCCCAAGGGGGGTTGATGTCAGGCAGGCGCCCGGTCATAAAACAATAAGCCAAAACCTCTAACAACATGGATTTACGAAATACATGTTGTACCGACCCCACCTAGTGTGGGATAAGGGCAGGAAGAAGAAGAAGAAGAGCTGTTACCTGTAGCAGTCAGGAGGACAAAACTTTAAACAAACCTAGTGTTTAAAGTTTATATAATTGTTAAGATATTTTTATATTTGCTTCAGATGTATTATGCCATGACACAAGAATGTGTCTGATCCATTATGTTAAATAAGGGTATCGTCACACCATGCCAAGCATACGTGAGTCAATTGCTGCGTGATTACGGTTGCAATGCTTTTTGAATTTCCTGCGACACACCAGGCTAAAATTACGTCGCGTTTTGGCGATAAAAAAAACATAGCCGTCGAAGTTTGGTCGCGTAATTTCGGCATGGTGTGGCGCTACACTTAGACTGATAATGTTCATCTTATAATTATAATTTATTTCTTCTGTACGTGTGTTTGTCACCTAACTCCTCCTAAACGGCTGGACCGATTTGGATGAAATTTTGTGAGTATATTTCAATGGGTTCCTGGATGGTTTGAAAACACAATGGGGTTTGGTCGGTGGCGCTGATTTTTCGGGCGGGCGTTTGCCGGGTGCTAGTAAAATTAGAAATTGTCTCGCAGTATGATTACCAAAACCAAAACACTGAAACCTTGACAAAACTATGATGGTACGCGAAACGTCCTAATATTGTATGTAAAACCGTGGTTACAAGTTTAGTGATGTTTGTAATAAGCTTCCTCTATCCTAATCGGAATTAATACCGATGTGTAACTGATCATGATATTTACGTAATTCTATCTAACTGTTTTAACATTGTAACATAACATCACGCCTGTATTCCCAGAAGGGTTGGGTAGAGGTGTATAGTCGCACCCACATTTCGCCGTTAAGTTTAAGTCCCGAGGCCGGGGCCGAGCCATTGCCAACAACCGGGCACAAATCCAAACTCCGGGCTGCTACTGAGGAATTTAATTGAAATATCTAATAACACTTTACCCGACCTGGTGATCGAACCCAGGACCTCACGGTCAGCAGTCGCGCTTGCCACCACTAGACCAACGACGCATAGAAACAGAAAGTGCGAGCATAATACCTCCAAATTAATTGTTCTTTCTACTGTAAATCGGACACTTCGGTAGGTACCGGGTTTCAAGTGTAATATAAATACACCCAATAATAGGTACAAAATGAATACTTGATAATAACGAGAATGATTACCGAGTGGCAAACGTGGCTCCTTCCATGTGGTTGGGGAGGCTTACGGTGCGGCCGGCGGGGCCACTGCGCTTTAGAACACAACTTAGTTTAACTTATCATTTGGTTAAGATTATGAAAAACCGGCCAAGTGTGAGTCGGACTTGCGCACCGAGGGATCCCTAAAAACTTGTAGGTACCTAGGTACGCAATTATTTTTGTGATATAACTGCATGTTTACGGTTTTCAGATTTTTCCCTTTACTTGTGGTATAAGACGTTGCTTCTTGTCAAATTTCATGATTCTAGGTCTACGGGAAGTACCCTAGTTTTAATTCCCTAACGAGTGTCAAAATATGCGACATAAACGGCCGTAACTTTTGATTGCGTCAACTTAGAAGTTTGATTTTTTCACAGCTCCATGGGATTGCAGACCTGAGTATTTGATAATAATTTCAACTTGGTTCCGCCACGCGTTCTTGAGAAAAAAGGGTTTTGACAGACAGACAGACGGACAACAAAGTGATCCTATAAGGCCCATATTACACTATCATAATATATTCGTCATATAAATATGATGTCATATCTGTCAAATTCTATGATCATAGTTATATGACGTTGTTCTTCATATCTACATATTACACTTACGATCATATAAACGTCATATTTCATCAAGATGGATTACTATTTAGCCGTGTTTTCCGTTGCTATGAGTGCAATTTTATTAATTGCATTAAAAAAGAAGATAAAAACGGTTAAGAAAAAAACAAAAAATAAAAGACGTCCGGGTTAGATCATGGGTAGCAAGGCGATTAAAGAGAGGGGTCCATAACACCTTACTCGAAGAACTTAGATTAGAAGATAAAAATGTAATAATAATAATAATAATCCAGCCTCGTTGGGTGGCTGGATCAAGGGCCTGATACAGAAAGCAGTCCTCCTCGACACGGCGCGTATTGTGAGGAGGTTCCTGTCTCTGGAGCCTTAACTGCCGGTAGCCTGGACCCTGCTCCCGCTGCCGGTGGACCCCTATTTTTTATATTTTTAATTTTTTTTATATTTTTGTGGAAATATTTAAAAATATAATTTATATGTATATACAATGAATAAACGATCATAATAATAATATTGACAATAAGCCTGACATAGTGGTGATAGATCGAACAGAGCGTCTCACAATGATTGTTGATATCACTGTCCCACATGACGAGAACCTTGTGAAAGCCGAGAAAGATAAAGAAATTAAGTATCAAGACTTGGCACACGAGGTTGTCGACATGTGGGAGGTTGACTCAGCAGTCATTGTGCCGATAGTCGTTACGGCCAATGGCTTAATAGCCAAGAGCCTCGACCACCATCTGACGAGGCTCTCGTTGGGCAGCTGGGTCAAAGGCCTGATACAGAAAGCGGTACTTCTGGACACGGCACGTATTGTCAGGAAGTTCCTCTCTCTGAGGCCCTGACCACCGGTAGCTTGGACCCTGTTCCCGATGCCGGTGGGCTACTATTTTTTATATTTTTAAATGTTTTTTATATTTTTTGTAGAAATATTTAAAAATATAATTTATATGTATATAGAATGAATAAACGAAATTACATAATAATCCAGCCTCGTTGGGTGGCTTGATCAAGGGCCTGATACAGAAAGCAGTCCTCCTCGATACGGCGCGTATTGTGAGGAGGTTCCTGTCTCTGGAGCGTTAACTGCCGGTAGCCTGGACCCTGCTCCCGCTGCCGGTGGACCCCTATTTTTTATATTTTTAAATATTTTTATATTTTTGTGGAAATATTTAAAAATATAATTTATATGTATATACAATGAATAAACGATCATAATAATAATATTGACAAAAACTCTGTTATGTCTGCCTCTCAAAATGGATGTAGGAATGGATCCCGCGGTACTAAAGGCCATGTCAATGAGGAGCACCTCATTGACATGACCAAGTTGTGTGACTTTTCAGCGTCCGTATTCTGGCTACGTTTTGGTAACCTCTTTGGGGAAACCGAAGGTTTTGTTTGTGCAATTATGGACGAAGTCATGATGACGAACAATTATAGGAAATATATTGTGAAGGATGGCACGGTTGACATCTGTCGGGCATGCCACCGTCCGGGAGAATCTATCCGACACATTGTTTCCGGTTGTTCTCGCCTTGCCAACGGTGAGTACTTGCACAGACACAACCTGGTGGCCAGGATTATTCACCAGCAACTTGCCTTGATATACAACCTTGTGGAATCGGAAGTACCGTACTACAGGTATGTGCCCGACCCAGTTCTCGAGAATGATCATGCCACATTGTACTGGGATCGATCTATTATCACTGACAGGACTATTGTAGCCAATAAGCCTGATATAGTGGTAATAGATCGATCAGAGCGTCGGACAATGATTGTTGATATCACGGTCCCTCATGACGAGAACCTCGTGAAAGCTGAGAAAGATAAACAAATAAAATATCTTGATCTAGCACACGAGGTTGTCGGCATGTGGGATGTGGACTCAGCAGTCATTGTCCCGATAGTCGTTACGGCGAATGGTATAGTAGCCAAGAGCCTCGATAAACACCTCATGAGGCTCTCGTTGGGTGGCTGGATCAAGGGCTTGATACAGAGAGCAGTACTCCTTGACACGGCACGCATAGTGAGGAAGTTCCTTTCTCTGGAGCCCTGACTACCGGCAGTTTGGACCCTGTTCCCGATGCCGGTGGACTACTATTTTTTATATTTTTAAATGTTTTTGTGTTTTTATAGAAATATTTAAAAATGTAATTTGTAAGTATTTTAAAATGAATAAAGGAAATAATAATATTAATTAATATTTTTGTTGTTTCGGTATTCCAGTCGAAATTCTTGCATTTTGACGCCATTTTTGAGATTCGACGGATATATGATCATATTTGTACGCTTGCTGTCAAATAGGATCCGATAACTATGATCATAGATATATGAATCATATGTAGTTATTACACCGTCATAGGTTCTTCATATAAAAATGACTCATACATCTATGATCATATTTATATGATAGTGTATTATGGGCCTTATTAGGGTTCCTTTTTCCTTTTGAGTTATGGATCCCTAAAAAGGGATGGAATATAATATTCTACATAGGTAACGACTTTGACCTGGTCAGTATAGGATGACTTCTTTGAAGGATGACACAAAAATAACCTTATCCAAATAGGTATAATTCATAAGTACCTATTTGAATAAAAAAAGTTTTTCATAGTGGAATTTAATTTAATAAAACAAATTTATTTCCGCGTTCAAGTCTCGATATGTTGAAATTCTGTATTACTCGTCACTCGTGTCGGCTCAATGCGTCCAATGAAATTCAATTCAGATAACAGCTTTCAATTTAGATTTGATAAAAGTATTTTATGAAACGTTGGATTTAAAACATTGGTACGTTACCTCCTTAAGAAAATACCATTAATATTAATTTATCTGTCTGAGTGCTTGTTTCAAATGATAATCAGAATAAAGACCTTTCAAATTATATAGTTAGGTACTTTGTTATTGAAATAGCATTGGGTGTGCTCTCCAAAACAATGACGTCTGTGATTCATCTTCTATCTTCGAAGTT
The DNA here is from genome assembly GCA_910594945.2 of Amphipyra berbera. Classification (NCBI taxonomy): domain Eukaryota; kingdom Metazoa; phylum Arthropoda; class Insecta; order Lepidoptera; family Noctuidae; genus Amphipyra; species Amphipyra berbera. Next base: position 26,294,122 of record OU343121.1, on the reverse strand, counting down.
AAAATGTTTTAGTTTAAAATCTTCAATATAAACGTTAATTTTGAATAGTTTTTAATGAACAATTACTTTAAGCAGACAAAATATAATTATTTGATAGTAGTGTAGTAAGCTGGTGTTAGTGTAGCGATCCATACTAAATACTTGAGCCTGTGACTGTGTCGAGACTATGGCGCGGCGGCGGGTTACTTGTGAGAACGTGTGCTCACATGCGTATGTGAAAACATGACTGCCAATAAAACCAAATCTAGAGATTACAAACGTGTACGTTTTATGTGTTCTCGTTGATTTCTCAGTATGGAACTTTATTCTCGTTTTTGTAAAAGCTTTAAACTTATAACTGATCGGATTGTTTTAGGTTACTTATACTTTGGGTAGGTACCACAATTAGATTCCTCTCTAGAATGTTCCATTTATTGCCAGCTATGAACGATACAGATTTTTTAAATGTTTGTTTGGCTCTTTAACTCTTAAGTAGGTACCTACGTCCCATACTAATGTTATTATCACAGGTCCCCGCTAACGGACTGAGCCAAAACACGTTTACAAATTCATGGAAAATAAACTGCTGACGGTAGGTCGTTATAAGTTCCAGTTTACTTTTCAGCGCAGCCCGAGTTAGGGGAACTTGGTATAAAACTGTAGGACTAGGTCCAACATTGAGGTTGTTGATTAGAAGATGCATCCGAGTAAGGAGGACTGAGAACAACGTCGTACAGCCGTTGTTACATTAAGCGGATTCTCGGCAGAAGTTGTTGAAATTCAAGACCTATCCCCCAGGAGTACCTAACGAGGATATCAATTATTTTTTGATGGTTGTAATTGTTGATAATGTTAACATGCGTGTCCATTTTTAGACTTAAGTATGATTTCCACCAAACGGCTCGCGTCACATCGGACCGGAACGGATTTTACAATCTTTAAACGATATTAAATCGTATACACAGTATTTAAGGTCTATATTACCAAGCCGCGCACAGCAGCTTCACCGCAGGCGTCTTCGCGGGCGGCACGTGATCGTAGCCGAAAGTATGCTGCGACGCACGATCGGCTCCGTTCGCATGTCGTCGTATCCGATCGGATCCTTTTAAAAATTAGAACACGTCAACACGGTAGGAATAAAACTATTTGACTAGGCGCAGAAACGGATACGTTCGTAAGCGACTGTACGGAGCCGATCGTATGCGACGACATCCTGACGGACGCGTTCGTCTGTCGCCGCATCCGTTCGTATCTTTTCCAATCCGATACGATGCAAGCCGTTTGGTGGAAATCATCCCTTATAGGGAATAGCTGCCTATTACAATGTTGTTGTTATGAGGACCAAAATTTGTCCCTTTGAGTCGCGTTTTTGTCGCGCTTTGAGAAGCGTTGTTAACACTTAAAAGAAAACGATCTTAAGTCACGTACCTGACGTTCTCGTAGCGTTGGATGTAGATCTTATGGAACTGCTCCTGGCGCGGCTGGTTGGCTATGTCGGCCTTCATCTCCATGGCTACGTGGCGCGGGAGCACCGACAGCAACAGACGCTCCTGAGGACAGAGGACATACCTACATTAGGGTACATAGGCAAGTCTACTGCCACTCGTAGGGCCCAAGTTATATAATTCTTCACGTGTGTATGTTTTGGGTGATTAGTAAACTGTAGCTAGGTAAGTATCACAGTGTAGTTTAATCTACGTTCAACTGCTTGGATCTGTCTTTAATGATTTTTTTTCTACGCATGAATAATTTTAATTATAAAACCGCAAACTGAACACGTAGTCTGTGGACAGCTCAATACGTCCAGCGCCGGCTGTGTTTCATGTTAAGTCGAGTGGAATTAATCCCACAACTGCGATTTTTCTTACAGTTCCAGCTCACCCACAAACTGCGCCACAAGTATCAAGGAGCGCTGCGATAGTTTCTCTCAAACCTCTTGCTACTTCTAACTCGTTTTGTAAGTTTCAAGAAAAAGATTCGCAGTATAACTTCATAGGAGCAAACGTCTCGTTTCATTCGCCAAATATTAAAATGTTTGTACATTTTTTCTTTCTGATTAAATTGGATTTTGTAAAAATATAATTAGCTTTAGGTACAGTCTTGTTTCTTTATTGTATCTCGGCTTACATGTACGCAGAAATTTAGATTAAATTCTTATTTTTTTTTCGTTTCATCTAATATAATATTATCTCTGCGTTTTGGAAGAAATGGGTAATATATTGTATAAATATCGGACGGGCGGGATGTTGAAGATTTAATGAGGAACGATCAAGAACAAAGCGGATCAACGTGTATACTGTCAGCTACAGGCGCCTACACAAAACTGGCAAAAACATATTAGATATCTTGTATTACAGTCGTATTACATGAAGGTGATGATGAAAAGAGATGAGTGCTCAATCGCCGGAGCGTGCCGACACGACGAGAGCGACCAGTGAGTGCATTCTGCAAAGGAAATAACGAATTGCTCGCGACTCGAGTATTTGTGAATTTTTAGAGAGAGCTTATTTCCACTGAGAGACCCCAGACCGAGCAAATAGTTTCGATCTTGAATCACTAGAACTTTATTTATTTTGTAATGCTGATGAAGAGATGTTTGTAGATTTATTTGCAAAGACAAAGTTATTGCGAATTATCAAGTACATGCGTATGTGAACGTATTACTTAGGTACTCGTTAATGAAGTGGAATACATAGGTATTACATATGGGTTGGAATTTCTATCTAAAATACATATTGAAATTTCCTTTGAAACTCAATAAATAATATTGACAAATTATCATTTATTACCTCCCATACAATAGTAATTTCAAAGTCAAAGTTTTTTATTTCAAATAGACCAGATTTCAGGCACTTTTAAAACGTCAAAACTAGGTGCACGGTTCCAAAAGGTAGGTTCTATGGAGAAGAGCCGGCAAGAAACTCCATGAATACTATTTTCAAAATAGTAGTTCATTACAATTCCATTACAGTAGTGTGAGAAATAGAATGAGAATAATGCAGGTTAATGTAACAAATAAACTCACATAAGAGTAACAAATAGAAAAATATGCCTTCTAGGATTGCCATAGCAGTTAAGGGCTGACCAGTCCCGACAGACGGCACCCGTTCACGAGCATGACGTGCACATCCGCATCTTTTTTTTTTTTTTTTTTTTTTTTCCTAATCGACTATTGTAGATGGTCTTGCGGACCTTTTCTACGTAACCTGGCTATTATTGGCGAGACCAGAAGGGTCTCCGAACCAATACCTACTAATCTAACTACCTAGCTAACTACGCAAAGCTAACTACTGTAACATCATGGCTATGACTATAGCAGCGACACCTCTGAGAGCGTCCCCAAGGGGGGACTCGAACTCTCAGGGTGCCGAATGCAAGAGGACTGGGAGGGATACGACAGCTTGATGAGGGCTGTATTCTCGCGTCATGGTGACTGCGCGGAGTCAGAAGGGACGACCGGCTCCGCGGCTGCGGCGGGTGAGCACGGTGGATCGGGGGCGGCGGCGGTGGGACGTCGCGAGGGGCCTCGTCGGCGAGGGCGATACGCCGGTCGGCGGCGGCGGTGTATGTGTATAGTGCTAGTCGATTTATTCGCCTCCTGGAGGAGGGTGATCTCATCATCGGGCTCTAGTAGCGCATGCCGGGGACGGCGGACTATGCTAATCTGGGAGGGTTTATAATCGGACGCGGCGGTCACGAGGGGGTTCCGATGCCTCGGGGCATGGTCGAAGTAACGCTTAGACGTGCGTTTGAGATATTGCCTTACCGTTGGCATTTTTAAGTCTAAATGAAGCTGAACGTTGCGCATATACCACGGAGCGCCCGTGGCTCTGCGAAATACGCGGTTTTGCAAGATCTGGAATGCTTTAAAGCGACATGGCCTAACGTGTGCGAACACGACGCTGGCGTAGGTTAATATGGGGCGAATGCACGTCAGGTAAAGTCTCAACTTATTTCTAAGCGAGAGCTTACTGCGCGCCCTAATCATAGGGTGTAACCGGCCCACAACAAAAGAGGCGCGAGCGTGCACCTTTTTGATGTGTTGCCGGAACGAGAGGTGGTGGTCTAGGATAACCCCCAGGTACTTGACGCTCAGTTCCCAAGGGATCTCTTTTCCAAACATGACTACTGGGGGACAACGCGAGTGGTTATCGCCGTGCCTCTCGAAAAGAACTGCTGCGCTCTTTTCGGGATTCACCTCGATACGCCACTTCCGAAACCAAGCGCCGAGGCGGTTGGCTGCGGTCTGTAAGATGCGAGAGATCGATTTTAAGTCACTACCCGTGTAGTAAATAGCCGTGTCGTCGGCGAAAAGTGCCAACTGGGCCTTGCCATGAGTGGGAATGTCGCTGGTGTACAGCGTGAACAGAAGGGGGGCTAGCACGGAGCCCTGAGGGACTCCGGCTCGGATCGGATGTGGAGACGAAAGCGTGCCGTCTATTCGGTAGCGAAAGGTGCGATCCGACAGAAAGTCTCGAATGATGAGCACGAGACGGTCTGGCACGTTGAATTGGTACAGTTTATATAATAAACCGTTGTGCCAGACCTTGTCGAAGGCTTTCGCTACGTCGAAGAACAGCATGCCTGTCTTGTATGAAAACATGAAGCCGGAGCTTATGTGTTCGACAATACGGTGAAGTTGCCTAGTGCAGCAGTGGGTGGGACGAAAACCAAACTGCTGGTCGGGAATGAGGTTATGGGAATATGCGAATCCCTTTAAACGCGAATAAATGATACGCTCATAAATCTTCCCAAACGAATTGAGAAGGCTTATGGGGCGATAACTGGACGGCTCACACTTGGGTTTGCCGGGTTTGGGGATGCCTATAACTGTGGCTTGTTTCCAAGCTAGCGGAAAGAGGTTATTGCTAAGAGCGCCATTGAAGATGGCGGTCATTAGCACTATGAGCTGGGCGGAAAAGAGTTTAATCACCTTGTTCGTGATGCCATCGAGACCGGGGGCTTTCCTGGGCTTAAGATTCTTGATTATCGCCTGCACCTCATCCGCGGTGACAGGGGGCAGGGGATCATCAGGATCTTCTACGGGGGGGAGAGCGGCTTTACGTTCGACTTCGGTATCCACCTGGGACAGATGGACCGGGTCTACTGGTAATGCGCTGGGCGTACACTGGGCTTCTAGACTGTCGGCTAGGCATTCGGACTTTTCGTCGTCTTCAAAGGCCGGCCTTTGATTCGGACGATTGAGAGGGGGAGTAGAGGCTACACATTCATTTTTGAGGGCGCGTTGCAAACGCCAGAAAGCGAGATGGGATGGCTCTAATTCGCCTAACATCTTGTCCCAGCGGGACTCCCTAACCTCCCGTATGCGTTTCTTTACAGCACGCTGCATAGAACGCATATGGAGGCGGTTGCCTTCGCAGGGAAAAGTGTCATACGCGCGTACGGACGCATTCTTCTCCGTCAACAGTTCACGCACATCGTCAGGCAGTTTCCAGCGGTGATCTTCCACCGCTGGAACCTGTCGTGAACACTCGTTCACCGCGGACTGTACGTGACCTGTGAGGGAGTCGATAGCGCCCAACGTGTCGGCGATTGTCACTATGTTGTCGGGGATTGAATCTAAATGGGCGGACGACGGAGACTTGAGACGCTCCTCTAGCTTCCGCCAGTCCGTGATAGTTTTAGTAGGCGCGGGTAGACCGGGATCCGGGGGACCGCCCCGGGGACCCAGGTCTAGGACAACGGGTCGGTGGTCAGAGTCTAACTCTTCATGCGTTTCTATCGAGCGTATGGCGAGGCCTACGTTCTTTAGGAGCGCAATGTCGAGTATGTCGGGTCTGTCATCAACGTTGGCGGGATAGTGAGTGGGGGACATGGGGGCTATCACATCGAAGTCGAGCAGAGGGCTCAGTGCTTCGAGTGTCCGGCCGGCCGGGTTATTGGAGTGACAGCTCCAAGTGATGTGTTTGGCGTTGAGGTCGCCCGCTATGATAACGGAGCCTCCGCCGAGATCGAATAGAGCTCTAAGGTCGCTCTCGAGAGGAAGTCTCAGACTAGACGGGGGGTTGTAGACCGACACGATAGTGATCGGCTGATGTCCTGTCATGCCTAACCGACAGATAGAGGTTTCCAGATACTGGAGATCGGGAGGGGGGTCTAACGGGGTGCAGTACAGGGAACGTTTGTAGTATATGAGGGTACCACCGCCGCCACAACGGGTCCTGTCGTTGCGAACTAACTTGTAGTTGGCAATTCCAGGATTCCTATTGTGGGGCTTCAGAAACGTTTCCTGTACTAGAAATATGTCAATTTGATGATCACGCAGAAAGATTGCGATCTCATCTCGTTGACCGGCTACGCTATTCGCGTTGAAGAAACCTAACCTAAGGGATCGCGGTTTGATTCTAGTGTTGGTCTCAGTATCCATTAGAGGGTAACGAGATAAGTTGGTTAAGAATGTCCTCAAAATCGCGGAGGACATTGATACGCGCGATTGGATTGCCTTGAGTGGCGTTCCAAGCGGAAATCATATTTTGTGCCCAATCCATATTGCAGGAGGACAAAGATTTGAGCAGGCTGGGAAGAGTGTCTTGGAAAAACACTTTCGTGGCCATGAGTGAGGGGATGGGGGCCGCGGGTGCTGAGGGCCTGGGTGGTGTTACGGGGGCCGGTGCATGGTGGACCGGTGGTGCGATTTGTGCCTGTCGCTGTGAGGCAGCCGGCATTGTGGTTGGGGCGACAATAGGTTGTTGCGGGGGAATAGCTGCCGCCACCACCGGCGGGGCGGTGGGAACCGCGCTCGGAGGTGGTGGAGGGCGCCTTTGCTGTAGGGCTGGGAACGACTGCTGGTGTTGCAGCATGTTCCAGGGGGAAGGCCTCTGTGGACTGAGGCGGTCGGGGATATGGGAGGACAAGAGGGGGGCTATGGAGTAGCTCTCCCTCTGTTGGCGAACGGCCGAGCGCTGAGCCAGCTTAGGGCTGCGCTGTTTTGGCGCTTTGGGGCACCCGCGATAATTCGCTGGGTGACCCTCCACGCCGCACAGTACGCAGCTTGGGGGCTCTGTACACAGAGCCCTGTCCTTTGGCCTGCTGCAGTCGCTCGTGCCGTGAGCGCCCAGGCACTTAACGCACCTGGGCGTCGCGTAGCAGTTACGCTGCGAATGGCCATATAATTGGCAACGATGGCATTGCCCTGGAGGGCCGCCTTTGTTGGGGCGCTCTACTACGATACCGGTAGCGTAGCAGAGGGTTCGGATATTGAAAATGGCCTTTGATTCGGCCAATGGTTCGCAGACGGCGAGGACCATCTCATAGGGGGCGCCACCTCTGCCGCGGTGCATGCGGTGGACTTCTAAAACGGGAACGTTCTGGGACTGAAGGTCCTCAAGAACATCTTGGGGGGTAACTCCCAGGGGGATGCCACGAATGACTACCCTTAGGAGACGCTCGTCGGGGAGGGCGTAGGTGTGGAAGGACACCTTCATATCTCTGAGCAATCGCGTCATATTGCGAAAGTCTGTAGAATTTTGCACCATGACTTTGATGCCTTGAGGGGTAGAGCGCGCGCTCAGGAAGTGGATCTTCTGTGCTGTGCACAGACGACCCACGTCCATCCACTTAGCCTTGTCCTGAATGAACACAGGCGGTGGAGCGGGCTCTTTCCTCGGAACTGAGGGTTTAGTGGGTTTCGCGAGGTTCGCGGAGGTCGCGGGAGTCGCGGGGATCGCGGGGATCGCGGGGGTCGCGGGCGTCGCGGGGTCGCGGGGGTCGCGGGGGACGCTGTGACCGTTTTAAGGGCCTTAGCGGGGAGATCGGTCGGGGCAGACTGCGTCTTACGCGCGCGCTTTTTCCCCTTGCCGGCTACTAGCGTGTAGCCTTCAGAGGAGGATGACGAGTCATTATTTGAGTTCGACTCGGAGTCGGACTCAGAAGAGGGGCCGCAAACGTCCATGACGGACGGGGCTTCTACCGCGGAAGGCGGTTGCACTGACGGGGCAGGGACAACTACCGCAGAGGGCGGTCGAACGGACGGGGCCGGGGCAACTACCGCTGAGGGCGGTTTACCGGACGAGTTTGATGATACGGAGTTGACTCCGTCATCGATACGAATGCTCGAATATTGAGCATCGCGCCTAAGCTCAGGTGACTGAGGGCAGTCCGCGGAGTTCCTGAAGGGAACCCCGAAGATTTTCAGGCTGTACGCCGCTGCGAACGCCTTATCGTGGTGAAGAAGCTCCTTGACGGCCGCTAGTATACTAGCGTCCGTCATGATGGAGTAGGGGGCAGTTTAATGGGGGGGAGACCTAACTCCTATCCAGTCCCGAGGAGACACGTACGTGTCGCCCCGGGCGAACAACTCCCACGAAAAAGCCCACCCGTAAGGTTTTCCTAGTGTTATACTACCGAGAAGAAAACCATAAACAAACTCGGTAGCTACACTCTGTGTTGTTCGATATCGCCTGAAGGGCCTAAGAACCTAGCTCTCCGGGTGGGATTACCCGGAGATGAGTAACCCTCCCTGTCGGGTGTAGACAGGGAGGTTGTGTACCTGCGGTGTTCCCTAAGCTTGAAATCCCGATCGCCGATCTTATTGTGCAATCGGGTTCCTAAGTCCCTTAGTAAAATTAATTACCTCGGGAATGCTGGGAAGAGAACGGGTTATGAGTTGGGTCCGACTAGGAGATCCCCCAAGGCCGGTGAACCCCAAACCCCTACCGGCTTAAGAATGGTGTGCCGGGTCACCACCTCCTCGGTTTCGTTGGCACCGTTTGGTTTCCACCGAGGACCACTATATAAGAGTGGTTTTCCCTGAAGGGGGACTACTTCGTTTTGACGGTTTACTCTCGGAGGAGACAGTGATGTTCGCCACTTGTCTTGAAAAAGACGAGCTTTGAATCGAGCGGTCGTGTGGCTAGCACAACTCGTAACAGCGTTACGAGTGTACTGAGCCGCGTCGACCGGAAACGGAGTGTGCGCAGCTGCGTGGCGGGGCGCGCAGTGACGTCAGAGGTGCGCGGCGGGGCGCGCAGCGATCGGGCGTGGAGTCGAGAGCACGTGTGCTCTGGCCGGCGTCCGAGAGCGGAATCGCACATCCGCATCGGTCAGCTCAACCATATTATAGGGAACTCAACGATCGGATAAACAACGCCACCATCAGCAAGACATTTAAGTGAGCATGACAGACTCATACTACCAGACAATCGGCAGTAATATGATATGATTATAAGCGTATCACTAATAGTTGCATGATGCTCATACTTTACAGTTTGGAATGAAGTATTGTAAAGCGATATATTTATTTGACACCATCCACCGGTCCGCCATTATAATAAAGCAAATCAAACGCAATTATTTTGTCAAACGACCGATAACCATAAATAAACGATGAATGGAATCATAATTGTAGTTATAACCGTATGACATCAGTGGGATATTAAATAAACAAATTTAATTGAAAATCTCGCTGCAGTGGTAATAGAAATATAATGCAATATTGTTAGCTGCGACACCTCGGCCGCTGTCACAATCAACAAGTTCGTTATGTTCACAGCATTATCATTTCCCGTTAACATCACAAATGAGTAATGCGGTGCTTTTTGAACACGTTGGTACTTAAATTAACGGCCTATAGAAAAATCTATAAATATATTTTTCTCTTCGACTATCAAATTCTCTTTAATTGATAAAAAAACATAATTTTGTTGGTTCCATGCCGCTTGTGTTACGTCATTACCACAAATATACTATTCCGTTACAAGTAGGTAACGTTAATGCGGATGCGTGAGGAAAGGGTCAGCATACTATTACAATTGAACTGAGAGTTGCACTTGATGTAGACTAGAGTAGCGTTCAAAGATGTTGTGAAAGCTGTCACAAGAGTCAACAATCTTACCGAAGATGCACAAGAGCGGCCAACGACGAGCGAGCTTAGTCACATAGTGTATACTCTTGCTGTAAGCTCCCATAACGCTCTGAAGAAGCTCGCACTAATGCTCCGTATAATTTATTTCTCCGTCCTCCATCTTGCATGAATATGCAACGTGTTAAATTGGTCCTGCCAGCAGCTAAGTGCATTATAATCGGACGATTAACTCTATTATGCATAACTGTATCGGAACTATAATTAATTAGACTAGTACGGAGACACATTTTACGCACAATTAATGTGGGTTTAAACCCGTGTAAGGAGTTTTCCTAATTAATATGTTAGGAGGTACCTGAATAAAAACGTCTTAAACAACGATATGAATAACCAAGAGCTTAGTAAATAAAAATATTATTAACAAGTACAACATGCAGTCGGACGAACTTCAGAAGTATTTTAACCGTTAGAATCTAGTTAGAAAGAAGAAGAAAGAAAGAAAAACCGTTTATTCACGTGAGAGTGACGCACATAACATAGCTTTTTATAAAAATAAAATAACTGGCACAGAAATATATTATGCGCCACTTCCGCGCGAAACGGCCGCCTCTCAGCATAATGCCGTGGCCCGTGCACGAACGCACGGAACCACGGCGCTGGTTTTCAGCGTAAGTTCACATCTGAAATATTCTGGTTTCATAAAAGACTAGCGACTCGCCCCACCTTTGCACGGGTGCAATATAGATGTGGGGCATATAAACCTTCATCTTGAATCACTTTATCTATTGCTGAAAACTGCATTAAAATCCGTTGCGTAGTTTAAAAGATCTAAGCATACAGACAGAGGGAACGACGTTTTTTTATACTACGTAAAGATAAAGAAGAAGATGCATGTCTCGTTAGTAAATAATTAACACTTTCATTTTTTTAAATATGCGACCATTTTGTAGCATTGTTTTGCTGAGAAGGATTATTTCCTGAAACTGCACCTTACTAAAGTGTACAGCATTTTCCCCTTTTAAGCGCGTGGCTAAATATCAATTGCCGTGCCCCTAGCGCGCGACTACGAATCGATAAAATAATACCTACAATAAATATATTAAGCTATTTCAATACTTAGAGCTATGAAACAATTTTAAGTAATTGTTGTAAATCATATCTCTATTGAATAATCGTTTTAGTTGCACCACGCAGATCATAAGACGAACATAGAACAAAAAAAACATGTATGTTCTCTGTTGCAGAAATACGACACGCGCGTTAGGGGCACGGAAGTATTTGTCGCATAAATGCGATTCACGCGCTTAAAAGGTTAAGCACAGATACACTGGTGGTTGTTCCACGTGGAACGTTGGAAATTCTGAGCAGTCCTTCATTCTGAGGGATTGCAGATGACTCATTATTTGCGCCTAGATTGTCTACGAGAGATAGAATGTATCTGTACTTATTGGAAGGACCCATTTAGTTATTGCTACATTGTCTGAGATCAATCACTTGCGTGTTGAACTTTACGACACAATGCGGACACGATCCGTCATGGTACAGACGAGGAGACAAGGCGTTAGTTAGCGTCACCAATTAGATCGAGTTACGAGCTTACAACGTAATAAGCTTATGTTTTTAAAGGAATTAGCGCGGTGTCTCCTCTTGCATGATATTCTGGTCCTAAAGCTATGTAAATATTATTTTGTTTCTGAACTATGTTTCTATTTGAGAAGTATTGTTGCCAAATAATTTTTCATCACTTATGCTCTGAAAGTGTGTCATTGTTTACCTTAAACGCGGGGAGAAGTACCTCTTTTCCTCCCTAGGGCAGAAAAGTAGTTTTGAAAACCTAACTAAGATTTTGTTTATAGGTACTCTGTCTGATTATAATTCATCATTTTTATTAATCCTTTGTTTTCGTACTCGATGGCAAAATGAAACCATTTTTTCGGTCGGAATAATAAATAACCATAAAGGAAACCGCAAATAAAAATAATAAAAACCTGAAACTGAATTTACAGGTTGTTACGGACAATGGAATTGGTTACAGTACTGGTTCTATGTGTGGTTAGGTTGGGAACTTTTGTAATTTACCAGCGTTGTGCAAAAACAAGTAGATTTCATATCACGAAGATACTAAATAACATTTTCTATTGATGTAAATAATTAACATGTTGATTAAAACCAGAACTTACACCTGTCTCGCATGTGAACTACAATATTAACCGTCTCCAAAGTTTCGTCGTCGTCACAGCCGAACCTCAAACAAAACTAGCAACAACAGTGTCACTATCACAAGCTCAGACAACAGCTTGCGAGTCATTACGAACCATTAGCGTCATGTCCCGTCAATTATGACACTAATCCGTCGCGCGACGAACCGCGCCGCGCGGTTTTAGTCGCTGCTCGGGTGCACAACTAAAACTTTACAGTCTAGTACAATCCAGCAATGTATGTTGTCTTTAGAGATCTATACGGTACGGTAGAAAATGCTTCAGGTTCTACAGTATGAACTCCGAAGTTAATTTAGATTAATATACGAATTTGTTAAGCGAGACGTTTTGTTAATTCTCGCGTAGATTAATCTTAAGTTTGAGATAAAGGAATAGGTTTCTTAATTTGATTAAGTACGTAGAAAGTGGACATTGTTTTTATAAACCAGTTTGTTTCAATATAGTCACCATGTATTATCTAAGTGCCTTCAACCGCGTTTAACTATCGGTGGTATGAATTAAAGTAAGGTAAGGTTGGACAAGGTAAGGTAAGGAGGATGGACAAGCACAATAACGCATGAACAGAGGCACTGATATTATCAAAATCTTCGCAGTTACTATCTAATTGCGCTCATAGGTATGTGAAAACGTTCTATGTGGTAGACCCACGATTCGAAACTTAACCGTCTCAATCAAGACTATCTACGAGTATAATTGTCTAAGTTGGTGGGCCTATCAATATCAGCGAGCGGGCGTCTCGACTCGGGGTTGGATATCCGTACGCAGATCGTTTGTTCTTACTCAAGCTCATTGACAAATATTGTATTCACGCACGGTGAGATAAATCGATTTCGGGGTGGGCAAATTGCTTATTAATGACCGGTGATCTATAATATTGAACAAATGATATTAGTCGAGAAGAAAGACTAAGAAAAAAGTTGGTCCTTTTGTACGAATAGACACGATAGAAATTTGTAATTTTTTGCATATCACCGCTACCAATGTTTTTTTACAGAACAACATTTTTAGTGACACTGATGAACATACAAATATAAAAATAATACTAATTATCGGATAGACGATAGTTGCGGCAGCTCGCAACTTATTAACGAAATGGCCACGATTCATAAACAAAGCTCAACTTGTGCGGTACAAGCTGCTCTTTGTAAGTTTGATATTACACACTTCGCATAGTGCAAGAAACATCGCTTCACTTAAAAATTAATTAAAAACTTTTCCCAACTAAAATATTAATTCACCCACCACCTTTACCGACTACGGGTCTCTAAGGATTGGATTTTATCCACAGATTGGAAGAGGGTAATTGGTTCTTATGTTAAAAAACCACAATCTTGCACGGGGTTAAGGTTTGCTAGATAATTGTGGATTGATTTTCCTCACTAATTTCTATCACATGGGATCCCTGGGTCCTTAGCGAAATATGATAGGTGTGTATTAGGACAACTTTAATGAAGCTTTTAATGAAACAATAGAATGGTGTTTAACAACATGCAGATGTGGTAGATTTATCTGTCAAATGGCCTATGTAGTCGCAGTGCGGTACACATTATGCGGTCCCTATTGTATATTTGTCACTAGAAGACGTGTCAACAGGTTGTTCCCTTTCTTTTTACTGACTACTATTCAGAATGCTATATAATTCTTTACTGGTAGGTAAGTGTGGGTTTAAGTCAGACCGTTCTGTAGGTTTTTTTCCACTCGTTATTATAAAATATTATGTAGCGTCAATTGTTCATTATAGCCAATAAATTGGCTTACGTCTAGTTCTAACTGGCTCTGGGTTTTTCTGATCATTCTTCTTACATCACCCTATCAAAACAATTAACTCACAATTGACACAAGCAGCGGCGCTAACCCTCTGTGTTCCATCCAGGTGGATACTGAGGATAGAAGTTGTCCATTGGCAAATAGACTGTTTCGTCTCGGGCTAATCCCGGCGGATATTACGTGCGCCGCGCCGGATATGACGACGCGCTTCCCCCTTGTCATACTTGTCCGGACGCCCCCAGACGCTCTTGGACCTGGCTAAGTACGGCAGCGTTGAAAATAACTAGCGGTCGTGTACCATTAAAATGTACACTTTGTCACGGTTAACTACAACATGCCCGGTTCATATATTTTTATCTTTTCTAAGATATACAACAATAACTTGCCTTATCGTATATTGATAAAGAAATCCTTTCATTACTTAATTATCATTTCATTCTTAATCAAAAAAGTCTGATTAATAGTCGGAAAACGCTAGGATAGGGCAGGAAGTCACGACAAGTGTAATTGTTCGCTGTAAGCCACCCAAATACAGTAAAAATTAAATTAAATTCCAATTTTCGATTAGGTATTATTCGGATTGTTTACAAACCTTGACCCGTAACCTAACCCTGATGAGTCGAGCATGCTCCTACTAGGTATAGACCAGCTGGGGAATCCATTCGTTTATCGCTGATAATCAGAAAATAATAATTTAATACCAATTATCTCCTCAAACCTTGTAGATAGTTCTCGGACACAAAATAATATTATCAACATTCAAAGCATTTCTCTATATCAAAGCTTTCAAGAAACTAACGATCTGTATTACCGTTGTAATACAATAATGATTATCTTGTCTGATGTTACATTTCAATGAATTGATCCATTTGTTTGTCTCTGGATTATAAGATAACGAGATGTAATGAACTGAAGCATTCAATACAAAGTAGCTCCATGATCATTGATGTATTGAGATTTGGAGATGGAGTAATAAATTGAATCAGCTGAATAGCTAGATAATAGTATATTTATCAGAGGGGCGAATATGGTAGAATTGCGATAGGTACAGTAGAGGAATGAAAATATTATACACCTTAAGGTCTATTTTGGCTTGCACAGTGCAAGAAACGAACAAAATATATATATATAGTAGAAATGAAAATATGTTTTTTTTTTATGAAAATATTATTTTTCAGTATTTTTGACAGAATATTATGGTGACATAGTGACAGACACAAGTAATGACAATTTATTTTCATCCCATCTATTTGGAAAGGTCGACTTGGTTCGCCTTTAAGTGCACCCAAAGGTGGTGTTTTCTATAAGAAACTTTTAGCGGGCAGTAATGAGTTTTTAATCCTCTTTATAAGTGCGCCGCAATTATCTTTGCCGCGCACTTTTTGAATTTGGAACATCTTAGTGTTCAGCGCCAAAGAAATCGAATGCAAATCGACGGTCCCTACGAATAATACCGTAACTACAAATGACATATTTTACAGGAGAGCGCTTCAAAGTTTCAAACACACGTACATCATGTTCTACTAAACGTAAGGTCATGAAATTTTGTATAAAGGTTTAATGTGTTATCTGTTTTATAAAAAATAAAAATATAGGTCATAAAAATTTGTTTTAGTGTATTATTCGTCACTTACTTACGTATACATCGGAATCATCCGTATTGCAAATACCTTAAGTGGTACTTACTAACTTTAATGTTACTTATACATCGGAATCTTCCCATAATCTTGCAATAGCAAGTGGTACTTATTGACTGTTACGTGGTAGTCTTTAAATTAATCAAAGTTCTATTTGCCATTTATGAAATTGTACGTGGAGTATTATGTATACCATGTACCCACCACTTAAATACTGCTTACAACATTAGTGCATGTGATAAAGTGTACACTCACAAAATTTAGCAACTTCCCTACAAGAGCATGGATCTGGAAATGTCAAAACAATCTGGTTGTCTCATATAAAACGGCGCAGCAGTGTAGGTAATTAGTATGAAAAAGTAAAATCCAAAGTAACATTACTGGACTGCCACTACTGTGGTTCTACGTCGGAAATTTTAGTAAATTTTGTAGTTATGGGAAATGTAGTGTGTGGATTTAAAGGTCAATTTGCCAAGTTAGACTTATTTTTGTTAAACTAAACGATAGTCTAGGGTAGCCTGAAGCCACACAGGGGATTGTACGTAGGGACTGTCGAAATATTGTTTGAATAAAGACTGGCTGGTACGACGGCCCATAGTCGCGAAAATGTCTCAAATGTAAATATGTGTTTTTAGTTATTAGATACTACTTAATTTCAATTTAGTTGATACTCTATGTTTTATTAAATAATAATATTACAATAAAATATGAGGCGCCTTTTATTTTCTCATAGTGGGTGATGAAAAGTAGAGTGTATCACTCGGACGCAAAATATATTTTTGGCTCGGGCGACGTACTTTGAATCCCTCGCTACGTTCAGGATTCTACTAAAGAATCCCTCACTTCGCTCTGGATTCAAAAAAGCGCCCTCGCCGAAAATATTATTTTGCTCCCTTATGATACAATCTACTATTAATCATCGATTTAATTAATGTCATGGTTATTACAACAAAACTCTTTAAATCAAATCAAATATATTATATGGCCTTACTACGTCATATGGAGGCTAAAGGCAATTCTGATCTTTGCTACCAAATAATCAAACATAATATTCCATGCATTGGTCTGTTCCGTTCAACAGCTTGAAAAAGTAACATGTGCCCGCGATGTGGGAAAAGAATGCATTTGAAAACTGACGAACCTTATCATTCCCCGACTGTACATATATCAGAAGAGCTAAGAGATGGACGACAATAAAACTTGAATTTCATTCACCATACAAAAACAGTACAAAGTAATACACGGACCATAAGGCCCACATAACCACAGACATCATATGGAAGCGGCCAATAATGGAAGTGGCAGATTTAGCTCAATGACTACGCTTCAATGAACATCAATAGCATACGTACGGTCAACCGCTGCCGTATCCTTTGACTCTTGTCACACATTTGTAACCAACACTTTTATTTAAAACGTTTACTTTTGTGTACGGTAAACGTTGTGTTAGGTCAATAGATTCAGAAGTGTTTGCCAGCGTGTAAAGTGATCCGTTAAAAAGACGATTCAAGTTTAAACTGTGGTTTTGTTTGGATTTATTCTTCCGGCTCGAAGGACCAATTTAAAATTACAAAGTTATACTTAAGTTTTGTTTTTGTGTTAACCTAATGTACGTTTTAGTCTTCTTCTTCTTTTCGTGTAATTAGTGACTAAACCGGTGTCAGAGTTTACATGGACCTCTCACTTGGCTTCACATGTCGTCGAGAAATAGCTCTCAGGCATGCATCTCAACTGATATTATACAATACGCATACGAATCCGAAAAGTCAGAGGTGCGTGCCTTGGGATCGAACTCGAGACCTATGACTTAGCAGTCCGGCTATCACTGCTGTTAAGTTTTAGTTAAAAGGATAAGATTTGAAAGTGCTTTTTGGATCACAAACAGGCTATTCGGATAAATGGCAAAGTAAGTTAATCTTTTTGCATTTATGTCATTAAGGGAGTCTTTATTTCCGTTCACAAGACTAAGTGTGGTGACGTTGCTTCTGCTCGAAACAGCAATGAAATTAATTCTAAGTTCAGCAGCTAATGTGCATGTAGGACACTTAATGTGTATGTATATGTTACATATGTATAAGTACTGACCTGTTGCTGGTTCTCGCGCTGCGTGACGAGGCGCGCTTCAACGCAGTCGCGGGTCTCCAGGAAGGCACGGCGCTGCGCCAGCTCACGCGGGTGGTGGGTCATGATGCCGGCCAAGTTGCAAGCAATCAGCGTTGCCACAGAGCAGTAGATTTGCTGCAGACAAAGAAAATTAAGACATTGATTTTGACTTTGATTAAAAATGAAAGAAACAATTCTGAATTTAACATTTCTAGATAAAAGTAATTGTAGTCTTGAAATATGGACAGCCATATTTAATTCTAACTTTTAATGAATCGAGAACTCATTTTGAATAAGTCCTTACATTGTTGTATTAAAACCCTTATTTTCTATCTTTTTTATACCTAAATTTTTCTTAATTATAAATCTCATAATTTTGCCAGTTTTCTTTTTCGTTTTGTAAAATTTTTAACAAAAGTTTACCTATCAATATTCCTATAAAAGTTGGTAAGCACCTAAGCTTGACAAATATTTAGCCAAGATAATATGGCAGAGTCGTTAAACACGTAACGATCGCCGGCGACTTGGCCTTGTTGTTGCTGATAGTCGCAGTAATGCGCCACAATAAACTCTTTCAATAAACTCTTTCAATTCTGAACAGACTCGCTCGTTATTCAGGCGGTAACTGCTTACTACTCACTTTGTTGATTCGACTACTGAATAGTACAATTATTGAGGAAAGGTATTTTAGTTTTCTCTCTAAAGTGCTTTATATTTTTATTGTGTAAACCTTAGAAATTCCTGTATGTGGTTTTTTTGACTTTATTATTGTTCTAGATTTTGATGAATGGTTAGCATGCTATTCGTCGCTTAAACACGCCGACTATTCATCTAAAGGCCTAAATTGTGACAAACCAGTTTTCGGAAGTAATTATTGAATAATCTATGATTGTTCATCTAGGTGGACTGTTGCGTCTTCATAAAGGCAGAATTTCCACTAGTCGCCAACGCAGACACACGTAATCTTAATGTTCTACTTCAGTAATAGTAGTGCAGAGGTGGTAAATACTCACGTGTAGGTCAGTCGTCTCGTCAAGGATGAGGTGCGCGCCGATGTTGACGACTCCTAGCGCTAGCCCGCCGACCGTGGCCTCATGCAGCCGCACCGGCAGCGTCGCGTACGTTGCATACGTGAACAGAGCGC
This sequence comes from Amphipyra berbera, assembly GCA_910594945.2. Taxonomy (NCBI): domain Eukaryota; kingdom Metazoa; phylum Arthropoda; class Insecta; order Lepidoptera; family Noctuidae; genus Amphipyra; species Amphipyra berbera. The sequence continues at coordinate 26,275,450 of OU343121.1, read as the reverse complement.
ATGCTCCGGCGCTAATGCTCAGCGACCTGCGCAAGCACATTCATTAGTAAATCGTGATTTTAAAAGTAACGTAATTGTAGGGAGCTTCTTGATACCCACCCAAAACTGTCGACTTTGGCCGTTCTCAATCTAGAATATTTAGGATATCAGGTACAAGAACTATTAAAACAAAACGAAGTACCTACGAGTAGGTACTCGAAGTACTAGGTATTTTAATAAGCGTTCTTCGAAATATGTCGAATGTTTCTGTACCGTTTCTATACTACCTACAAGTAGGTAGGTACTTTTAATGGTGTGAAGATAGACTATCGACTGCGAATTCTTAAATGATGTGAATATTCGAAATCGAAATTGAACATAACTACGTTGGATTTGTGAAATAGCTGAGCTTAAACTGCGGACCGGAGACTCATCGCGATGGATCAAATTGGAATTTTTAACCTCTGTTTACAAAATGTAGAGTTTCATAGATAGGTATTACAAGTAATGCAGTTTCTATAATGTTATCTCTACTCTTGTGGGTATACATCTAGATATCACGTCTAGACACCAGATGGTTGCGAGTGGCCGAGAGCCGGACGTCGACGTCCGTGTCTAACGTCTTTAAACACTTCTCGTTAGATACGTTTTAGTTCTCTTTGTGACCACCCGCTTGGTTTAACCCTTCGCAGTTACATTTTAGTTACTGATGCACTACTTTTGCATGATTATTCTTCGTCTGTAACGTTGAAAATACAGTAAAATTGAATGGAAAGTAAATAAAATAAAAAAATATTGTATATTTAAGGCCATGGTTCAGTCGACACAACGGCAGCACCTTCCGGCTCTCAGGCGCGCCGCATTACCCTGAACGACCACTTTCCGGCGCTCGTAAACGTCCCCCTTTGACCCCTAATACCCTTCACCCGCCACCGTTAAAAATGAAACAATAACACCTTTAACGACTGGCAAATTTGCCCGAATATTGGCCGAGTAAAGCACTATCCGATAACACCTCGCCATAAAAACATTCACCGGCAATAAAGTCGGCGATAAAACCGCGCACGACTCGCTTTGATCTAAACTCGGTACAAACACGTCCAAGCCACACTTGTAAACTTCGTTTGAAACGGATTTGCAAAGTTCCTAGTAACATTTGAATCAGTTTTGAAAATCTCGTCTAAACAAATGGACCTTTGTTCTGTGGTTTGTTTGAGGCGAGCTCTGGGTGGAGTGGAAAGTTTTAATTTCAATTTAACACAAGTTGCGTGGCGCCGGTCGCCGCTCGCCGCTCGCCAGCCTCCGGTGTCAGGCGGCAGGCGGCGGAGGCGCGGGCTCCGCTCCGGCAATTGTAATGACTTTGTACGCACTTGCAGAGGAGGCGGTCGCACTCGCTATGAACTTGTGTTACTCTAACAGTTGTTACTTGCGGTACGCGCCTATTCACATCGCATTGTTGAATGACCTCAGGTTGAATGTGTTAGCGCAAATTGCCGAAGGACAAGTTATAACGAACCCGCTGTAAACATTTACATTCCTTGTTTTTATCCTATCTAAGAATATTAACAATTGATGTCGATTCAGGCACATAGTCTGAAAATTCAAGAGTTACATTACAAATTAAACATACAACTTAAAGACATTGAATGTAAGGACACTCACCGCAACACTGAGGTGCCTGCAAGTGCCAGCTCGATCAGCAGGAAAGTAACTAACACCACGTAGGAGATGGTAAGCAGGTAGATTTCGTTGATAGCCGGGCGGCTCAGGCACGCCAAAAGGCCTGCAACAAAACACACAACATCACTTATCGTCGCTTAAGTTCTAACACCGCGTAACTCGATAAATACTAGTATTGAATTATGCACGTCATTCGACAGGGAATCGAAAAACACATCGTTTGACCAATCAAAATCAATGGTTAGATCCAATAGCAACGCTTTATTTAAAAAACAAAATCCACCACGTATGTAATATTTTTTTCAGCAAGCTATGTAAAACAGCTAAAACAGCGTGTAAGTCAGGTGAGTTCCATACTGGATCGTGTCGCGAAAATGCTCCGTCGAAAAAACCAAAATAAAATAGAATATTGTATATTAAAAACAATTATATGATAAATAGAAAAATGTCTATATTTTGCTCTCCTGATAAGTTAACTATTTTGAGTTACGCGGTGTTAGAAATGTAATCTAATCTCCGAGTCCTTATTTCTCATTGAGTGACGAAGCAGTTTTCTTATTTAGAGACCACAGTTCTAACGATAAAAATGCTCATAACATTACTCATAGATATTAGGTACACGACAAAAATTAATTGAATTTTATTTGAAAAGACTAATTTATCAAAAACAAGTAAACCGCCCCGGCTTCGCACGGGTGCAATGTAGATACTAATGTGAGGCATATAAACCTTCCTCTTGAATCACTATCTAATGCTGAAAACTGCATTAAAATCCGTTGCCTAGTTTAAAAGATCTAAGCGTACAGACAGCGGGAGCATCTTTGTTTTATACTATGTAATAAAGAAGACAAGTTATTAAATGCTGGTTATATTAAAACTCTTCTAAATCCCCAGTGGTGACGTACCCTTGCTTCTATAGCTATATTTAATAATACTTACATCTAGAGACACAGAGGCTAGTCAAGTCGCAGCTTAACAGTGGTGTGATAGCCGATCAGTTTGCGTAGTCTAAGGATAGCGCTGCACTTAGCGCAAACAAGATTAGGTGCATGAACGCGTCAGTGTGATTGATACCTAATCTGTTAAGTCCCTAATGGACTAAGGCCCGTATCACCTCTCATTCGAAAGAGGGAGCTTAAGTGTAGTTTTAACAAGACAAGAGATATAATTAAAAAAATATGATTTTGAAATGAATGGAATTCTTCTTTATAGTGGTAGCTGTTGTTGGAAAATCTCTCAAATGAGAGCTGTTGAGGGTTGGCGTAGATGTGGCGAGGCGCAGCGCAGAGCATTTTCCACCGCCAAAGCATTATCGACTTTGCTAGCGTTTAAATAATATCGAAATTCACCTTAAGTCTCTCACCTATAGTCGCTTCGATACTCTCGGAATCTCGGGGACTACCAGTTATTTTAATTGGTTTTCGATCTTATTTCAATGCACACAAATATGATAATGTTTTGGCAGTGAAAAATTCTCTCCACTGCGCTTCGCCAAATCTGCGCCGGTCCAAAGACTATCAAAGCCGATTTAGTATCAATTTTTATAATTCAAATCCACTACATTTGAAACGGGTCCTGGGATATTTTGAAAACTTAAAAAGAATGTTGTGTTTGACTGGAGAAATTAAAAGTATCTTTACATGTCACACAGATTAATTAATCATCATAAAGGCCCGTAAACGTCTACTGCTGAACATTGCATCGTCGTTAGAGCGTTGCAACGAATGGTCGCGAGAAAATAATACCATTTTTGTTTACGATGAAAACTTTGCTGGACGGATCACGTTAGCGGCAAGCAAACGACCGCTGGACAAGAGTATCAACACAATGGGTGCTTGAAGATGGACGGCGCCGCTGAGGCAGGCTCAGAAAGAGGTGGCGCGAGGGCTGGTTTGAGGTGGTGCAGGGTAAGAGTAATTGGAAGAACTTGAGGGATGCCAAGCAGTGGGACAGTAAAGTCAAATAAATAAAATTGCCATAAAGAAGAATAATTAAGACTTTTAATCATAATTTGCCCAATACAGAAAAAGGATCCGGGAATCGATTACCACATTACTAAATAGGAACGTCAGGGCTGTAAATCAATCCATAGTCGTCAATTCCCTATGGTACACTTTGATATAAACGGCAAATGATCCGTGAATATCGAGTGGGAAGCTTGGACGCCCACATGCCGCGTGGACCTTAGTTCGGAATAGGAGTACTAGGTACACTGGTTATGACGGCAAACTAAAGATTCTAACAGGTGAGTAGAAGGGTTATTGATATTTTCCATTAGGACATTCTTAGTAGCAGCCCGGAGTCTGCATTTGTACTCCGTTAATGGCAATAGGCTCGCCCCCTATTACATGGGACTTAAACATAACTGGCGAAACGAGGGTAAACTAAAAACACTTCTGCCGAACCCTTCGGGGAATATAAGGCGTGATGTTATTTTATGGAGTAGAAATCGCATCAAAGTTTGCCCACCATTTTACCAGTTAAATGTGGGAAAATGGCATGGCCCCGTTATTTGGACGATATCCTCATGCTGTCTGTTAATAACAAATACTGACGGGCAGGCATAATTTAGTCTGAATTATAGTAGCATTGTAAAATTTTATTAACAGCCAAAAATCAAAGCTAACAACCGTTTCTCCTGAAAAGAAAGAAATGTCCACTACGTGAACAGGGTGATATGCAAGATGGCCGTTCCGTGCCTCGATGGTCAGCAACAATGCATTGCGTTTAGATGAGGTTGACGTATGCAGAAAATGAATGTTGGACGCTTCCGTTTTAGGCTTCATTTATGGATTCGTTGGATCCGTCGTGCATTCAAACGTTGTAATACATCGTCATATGGTTGATGTTGGGAAGTTGTTTATGTACTATCTGCGTGTTAAATCTTAATATCGCAATGCAGGATTTGTGACGTCATTTTTGAGAGTTGTTATTATTGTCGCTGTAGACTGCTAGACATTCGTCGTGCTGAGTAGTTCACATCTAACGTGATAGCTGCCGCCACAGATAGTCCGCATCACGCGCCGTGCTAAGCTCCGCGTCTCCATAAACGAGGCCTTATATTTCCTAACAACAGTTAAGGTTAGATCATTAGATGGTTATACTCACATGCGTATACTAGAGCAGTAATTCCGAGGATGATGATGTTCACGATGTGCGCGACACGCTCCTTCTCGTAGTAGACGCGTCGCAGCTGCGTCGCGTTCATCGACGACAGTTCGTCGAAGTATCGGAGAGATGACATGTCGGTCGCATTCACGTACGCGTGTGGGTCGTAATGACTGGAACAAAACAGAAAATTAGTACTAAGACCTTTGGTAATTCGCGTATGTTTTGTCCTCGTATTTGTGACGTACCGACCCGTCACATTTACAAGAACAACACCGTACCGTGCAGACACTATGCGCTTGCGGCTTGCAAAACATACAAAACAGGTCTTTATTCGTAAAAGAACACTAAAGGCTTACTGGGATCAGTACGTAGAATTCAGTTTTGATGTATAACGACAAGAGGGTGTTACTAATTATCAATACTACAACATTTGCGTCTTTGCATGGGTTTTCGCTGCAGAAACATATTTTATTCCTGGGAGAAATAGATATTCTCGTTTTATGCCTTCTGATTAAAGTCCCAGAATGTCAGTATACGGTGTATAACTAGGGCCTTCAGTGGATACGGTGTCTTTAAGAGGTGCTGAAGCGACACCAAAAGCCAATCAAACTGACTGAAGCTCTGTTTCTACTATACTTTTTTATTATCCTACTAGCGCACCCCCGGGCTTCGCACGGGTGCAATGGTACTAACGTGGGGCATATAAACCTTCCTCTTGAATCAGTCTATCTATTGCTGAAAACTGCATTAAAATCCGTTGCGTAGTTTAAAAGATCTAGGCGTACAGACAGCGGAAGCGACTTTGTTTTATACTATGTAAAGATAACTCAACAATGAAGTTAGCGACGTATATATGTGTATGTGAAAGCTCTAGCTAACGATAACAACCTGCCGTGTGAGGCTCGTACTCGTACCTATAGTGATCAGATAATCTTAAATATCACTGTGAACTTACCAAATTCAGTATAAGATGATGTTTTTTGCCTAGATCAACGTGCAACTCTGTAGAATTTAGTAAAATGTATCTTATGCGCGTAGTTTGGATTGCTTCATAGTTATTCTTAAGATTCTCTATGTTATTTCGATATTACCACGATATTCATGAAAATATGATTTTTGCTACTTCTATAGAAAATTACCAATTATATTTTCAAATGTTGCTACAAAACAGAACACCATACTTAAGCACGGCACGCCAACATTACTAACATCCGTCGTGCTCTCGCCACCCCGTCATGCCAGCTGTACTAGAACCCAATGGTTTGGCACGTAACGACGGGAAGAGATCAGACACCATGTCGCTATTGCCATAGAAGATGGGTAGGCCTCTGGTGTGAGACGCAATTTGTGTCGACACCCTTGCTCCATCCCATCTTCCTACCTCGGTGGGCTGTGCTGGCGCTACCGCCGCGACTGCGGAGACCCTCAAACGGCGACCTCAAATATAGTAATCTAAAAGTTTGATATAACTTTGAGCCGTTTTGGGTTAAAATGGTTGGGTCATGGGGTCCGAGTGCATGTCTCCTATTCGAAGAAATTGCTCAAAGACTGGTCTTCACTTGCGTGACGAGAGGGCTAGCTTATACTTTAGCCAAAGAATTAGCGTTGCCATCCAACGTGGCAACGCTGCCAATCTTCTGATTCTGACACGTTGGATGGCAACCTGGGAGCGTGCCCAGAAGGTAACGCTCCCAGGTGACAGTCATGTGGAGGAATATTTCAACGCCTAAATTCATTTTTTAATTGTTTTATTTTTGCACTGTATTTTTATACGTACATATAGTTCGTTTTTGATTTAGATTTTTATTATACTTGTTAAGATTTATATTATTATTTATTTATTTATTTATTGTACCTATATATTAAGTTAAAATGTATGTAATGTTATTTATTATAGTATTTATCCATAATTAAGTGACAAAAGTCAAAAACCCCAACTTAACATTATGCTGATTTCAAAGTCTGAGCTAAAATAGTGAACTCATTTCTAATCCTAACACAATTATATTAAGATCTTACGAACAAGTGCATTAAAAACATTAAAAACGTGCGTAACGATAAAAAGTATACGTAAATATAATAAAATACAAATACATGACATACTTGAAATTGTCCAAAAAGGTGGTGTTGAGCAGCGGCTCGTACTTGCTGAGGAAGTTCTGGGCGATGAGGAGGTTGCGCACTTGCACCACCATCAGCCCCACAGACACCGCCAGCAGCAGGCCGAGCAGGTGCGTCATGTTCGTCTGGTTCATTCGTAGGAAGTAACGCTGATACAGCATTTCCACCTGGAGACAAGGCAAATGTGTTTTAGTCTATGGAAACATGAATGAGCGGGGCCGGATCGAAGGACCAAAAACTGTATTTGTATTCAAAATTCAAAAACTTAGATCAATTAGACCTGTCGTGGTTTTATTTCAAATAATAGTAATGAAAGTGGTACCTATCTAAAGTGAAACCCACGGGAGCACCATAATCTACGACTGCAGAGGCTAAGATCAAATAAATGTAGTACAAAGGCAAAGATGAGCTTCTAAATCGATTTCACTCAGAAGAAGTTTGTCGACTCAATTATTGTGATTGCAATTTAGCAATTAATTGATTTGTTTTTTATATACATAGAGGTTTAAAGTTTAAAAGATTTCTATAGAGATAAAAATCCTTACATCTTAAGACGTCTAGCACAAAGCTTTTATACCACGGCAATCTGCGCAGCTACCCCGTCTAATGCTAAAAGCAAGCCTCGACGTCGCGTCGTCGGGATTATCCGGAGAGACGATATCAGGCAAACATGATAACGGATATGTGCTGCTCTTTGTTAGAGTATGTTTTACAGCCGATATTATATTGCTGGAGTAAAAACAAAGAATGGATGCACAATAGTAAATATAAATACCATGTCCAAGCTGTTTTCACTTGAAAAGGAAAGAAAAGGCATGGTTCTGGTTATAGTTAGTTGATGTAACTAAGTATAAGTATTTTTATTACTTCGTCTTTGATTTCTTCTTTTCCTGTACATCTATTCGCTTGCCTTACGTCAAGGTGATGATGGCCAGTATTGACTCCGATTTCGGGAGTAACTTATGTTCAGTTGTAGATTATGATAAGTTAGCCAAGTGGTTCTTTCTTCTCAATTCCAGTACATTCTTCCTACAGCGGCGTTTACGACAAGGTAATGAAGCGTGAGTTGTTCCGCAGCCCGGGGCGGCGAGTGCTCGCAAGTGTCATTATCATTCCGCTGTTTATTTAAATTACCACCCGCTTTACCAGCAAATGACTTCTCAAACTGTTTCTGACGTCATTATGACGAGGGCTATGCAATTTCTGTTTGTGTATTTTCTGTAACGTATTTTTCCTAATGGCTTGACTAGGTTCAAGACAGTGAACAAATAAACTAAACGAAAGACTGAAACTATTAATCCGACCAGAGCTGTAAATGGATATTATTTAATAGTTCCCGGTATCTAATATTTTACCTAAATAGTGAGTGTTTCGCGCACGTATACTGCCTAATATAACGGCGGGGCCTAGGGGTGCTATTATTTGGCGAACACTGAGCGGCAAGCCAATGACATAGACCAGGGGTCGGCAACCTTTTGAGATGCAAGAGCCAAAAGTGGCAATTTACCAAATTTCAGTTTTTAAAGAGCCACTATTTTTTTAAATTTAATATTATAGTATTTGCTCAAACAGGGTGTACTGTAATTAATGGATAACCTTGAAATGGCGTTTAGCAGAACTGCAATTTAAAAAAAATAATAAAAAATAGATTTAGATATAGTTACTACATTTATTGCTGAATCATAGACAGTATATCTGTCATACTATATTATATTACTCAATCATGGATCGATTGCACGATTTTAAGGGTTTTCATAGTAACATAATTCTTTTTTTGCGTTTGGAACTGGAGAGCCACCACTTTACATCGAAAGAGGCGCATGTGGCTCGCGAGCCGCAGGTTGCCGACCCCTAAATAAACCATGGTAATTATTAATGGTATCAAAATATCGAGATCCAGGCAGGAAGTCCTGTGTGTTCTAATATTATAATTCAAGTTCATTTTCTTCAATTTCAAGTTAAATTGGTTTATCGCTAGCCGACAATAGAATTTATTTTCATAATTGAATAAAACTTTTAGATTTGTCTTACCAACTTTAAGAAATGCAATCTTCTCAATGGAATAACTACAGACAAAATAAACTAAGTTTTCCAAAGCACTACTCTTACCTTCTATAAAATTAATTACCCTTAAAGAGTGAAGCTCAGAGCATAATGCTTCCTGTTCCTGACTTCCATGGCCGACTTTCTGAAAGCCAGTTGCGGTGACAGCCCGCAGCGAGAAAATACTTGTAATTAATTCACCTCTTTGTTGGTTCGGAGTTGCCAAGTTTTCTATGACGATAAGGAATTTTTGTGACGGTAATGATGGGATGTAGAGTTCATGAATAGAAAAGAGAGCACGTAGGTAATAGTTGTACCTGATTAGTTTAAACTATTGTTGGTCGCCAAAGGTTTTTCTATTGTACCCTAATACCTAGTCGGGGGTATTTAATAGCACCATTTTGCTTTGATTCTCAAGTGTCATAGTCATAATGAGGCTCATCTGTTGTACTAAGTAGTTAAATTATATTTTATAAAAGTATAGTCTTCTAACAAAATTATAAGTACCTACCTACTTCATTTTATTACATCTGGTGCACATAAGGTTTACACGTGTTGCTTTAGTATTGTCTACATAAAATAACTCATGTGAACAGTCATCGTAACAAAGTAAATATTTATTTTGTAATTCCAATAACAAAAAGAAAACCAAGACAGAGAAAAATAAAAATATATATTATGACTTAAGAAAACAAACCATTTTATAGAATAACAGAGAAAATATCAGCCAGCCATTTACCGCAATGTCAAATCCACCCCACCGATAAATTCACCATCTCTTCTAAAATTATATTACAAGTGGTTATAAAAACGTGTCCTTATTGGCAGACGAGCCACGATAACGCATAAACGGGCCAGTGACGACGGCTGAGGGACAGTGAGCCGACAACGGCCCACAATGGACCTGAGAGGATTTAACTTAGAAATAATTCGGAAATACTTAGCCGACCCTCTGTTGTCTGTTATCGTTATGTTGAACATTTTTGTTGACAAATAATTGGAATGTGGACGTTTTCATGTCTTTATCTTTTCTTGGTCCTAAGACACGTTTTCGGATACGTTACGATTACTCGTAGCGGAGTAGCCCACGGATTCAATAACTTAATTGTCGATTGATTTAGTTTGTTATATCGTCCGACAACTTAGTTATCGAAAAGTTCTGATCACAGGGTAGGTTTTCCAAACTTTGTGTTTACCTATATATTGGTATTGTACGTTTTATGTATTAGAAACACTTAAAATGCTTTTATGCATAAGTGAAAAAGTTTAAAAATAAAATTGTCAATGGAAACGCCGGTAGAGGACGCCCTAGAAGGACATACATCGATGTTATTGATGATGTTCTTCAAAAAGGACAGGTGCGTAGTACTCTCAACCGGTGTGCGTGTATGACAAGATATATGAATGTGGATGAAGCAAAAGGTGTAGTATGTAAGGATCTTAGCATGTGGCGTTCTATAGTTTCTGCCTACCCCCATGGGAAAAAAGCTTGAGTTTATGTATGTATAAATGTAATGTTTCTGGCTAAATATAGTTATTTTTGTGTAATTTAACTAGATTATATCATGCAATCAACATTACTTACTACGCTAATGTGGATGTTATAATTAGCGTGTAGGTACAGAATAAAATGCTTATTAGATAAAGAAGTTAATTTTCACTTTATCAAATATTATCAAAGTTATTACTGAACACATCTTAATCTTGGAACGCATTTTTATTCATTTTGCGAAAGCCTCCATTTTTCTCCGACGAATGTAGGTGAAAAACATACCTCTTAGGGGTACATTTTTCTAATAAAAAAAAATATTAGGGATGGGCGAATATTCGTTTTATGTTCGGTATTCTGCATATTCGGTAGGTTTACCGAACATTCGTATTCGGCCGATTATTCGGCTAAAATGCCGAACATTCTACCGAATAATCTTGAGTTATAAAGTTGCCTCTATGCTTGTATGAAGTAGTATAATTACGTTATTGTATCCATATCAAGTGTGTCTTATCATTCATCGTCAGGTTTACAGAAAAATTTGCAAATGTTCGACCTTTGCCTTCCACTAATTTCATTTTTATTTTGGCAATTTACTGAGTTTTAACGAGTTGGAAGCTGACTCCAACATAGTTGGGAAAAAGACTAGGTAGAACAACTGAGTTTTAACGATGTTGTACACAAAAATGTGCCAATATTTTGTCGCTAACTAGATGACTCCATAACAATCCGAGGGTAGCGGCGTCAGCGGTCGGAAGGGTCGCACAATTCAATGCGTTCGACAAGAACAGACTTAATTTTTGCAATGCACCATAAAGCGCGCCTTATCCCGCCGAATATTCGGCCGAATGTTCAGTTCGGTTAACTTTAAATCGAACATTCGGCCGATTATTCGTATTCGATGAAACCCTTATTCGGCCCATCACTGGTAAATATTAGAAAAAAAAAAATTTAATTACAATTTTTGTCATTATGTTATGTTATGTTATCTTAACGCCAGATCCTTTATTAGTTAGACAGAAAGTTAAGTGCTTGCAGTGATCATTAGCTCACACTATACTACATCCTTTTAACCGAGTGCCAAGGAAGGGTTATGATTTTCGCGCGTATCTTGTATGTATGTTTGTTAGTAAATTTCTTTATTACCTTGTATCTTCCAAACGGCTGGATGGATTTCGACAATTAAGGTATCGTTATATTCGTCTTCAAAACGCAAGTGACCTTAGATACCTTAGATAGGTGTTTGAAAAAAAAACAAAATGGCGGATTTATGGCTCCAAATAGTAATAGGTTCTTCTTTTCTCGGTCTTTATTAACGCCATCACTAAGGTATTAGCTTCACATTACCATCTCTATGCAGACGACTTGCAGCTTTATCGCCATTTTAAACTCGATGAGCTTCCTGAAGCTATCGAAGCCATCAATAATGATCTTAACAATATCAGTCAATGGGCTAAAGGTTTTGGACTTTTAGTTAATCCTACGAAATCACAAGCTATCATTATTGGTGGCAGATACTTTGTCAACTTGATGAATCACCAGTCTCTCCCTCCAATTTTGTATGATTCTGTCGCCATAGCCTTTTCAAAGAAGGTTAAAATCTTGGGTGTTATTCTAGACTGCCACCTGTCTTGGAACATTCACATTGCAGAAGTAAGCAGGAGGGTTTTTTGCTCGTTTCAGTCTTTAAAGCGTCTCCAGAAGTTTCTGCCATTTCTTACTAAAATAATTCTTGCTCAGTCTCTTCTTCTACCCCTTCTGGACTACGCTGATGTCTGCTTTCTTGACGCAACTGAGGAACTGCTAGATAAACTAGAACGTCTGCAGAATTTGTGCATCCGCTTCATCTTTGGCCTTCGGAAGTACGACCATGTGTCGGAATTTCGGAAGCGGCTGAAGTGGCTTCCTATTCGGCAACGTCGTGATACTCACATTCTTTCTTTTCTCTTTTCTGTTCTCCACAATCCTAATTCTCCTATGTATCTTCGAGAACGCTTTGAATTTCTTGTTCCTAGAGGGAAACCTTGTCGCTCATCCTCATCTCTTCTCCTTCGTATGCCTTCCCACACCTCGAGTCGTTATGATGGATCATTTACTGTTCGTGCTTCGCGCCTTTGGAATTCTCTTCCTCACTCCTTACGTGATAGCCCGTCGTTAGATGTTTTTAAGAAAAGAATTAGGGAACATTTCCTGTCTACATGACCTGTATGTATGTATGTAGTATTTTATATATTATATTGTATGTATTACGTTTATGTATTGTGTGCTATACACATATTTGTTTAGTTTATGTAGATGTGTATATTTATTGTGTATTTAATTTGTAATTTTATATAACTTGTACACTTAGGTAATTGTTCTCCTCAACATCAAATCTCCCTATCGCTCTAAGGTTTGCTGTTAGAAAACTCATTTGTGAGTTAAGCTCGCCTTTGTACATGAATTTACCAACGGAACTGTATTATATATTATTATTTTGTGTACAATAAAGAATAAGAATAGGTTAATAAAAAATAAATAACCAAACCTATCGAGTAGGGTATCAAAATAAAGGAAATTAAAAGGGGATTACAAAAATAAATTTAAGTTATATGTTTAAATTTAATTAGCAATAATAAATTTGTTTAAATAGTTGTTGATAGCGTAAAAATGGGCCACGTTTATATCGGACAGTTTTTGTTCATAAGAGTGTGCCGGGACACTAAGAAGCCTAAAATAAAATAAATAATTTAAAAAATCTAAAATCCGGCTGCAAAAAAATAAATAAAAGTAGTGCACTAAAAAGACCGAAACAAGATTGAGAATAGAAAACAAAATTAAAATAAACTATAAACGAAGTAAACTCTACGTCGGTTTAACAGACTTATGAGCTGAAAGCCTAAGTTAAATACCCGCATTCAGTTTAGTAGCAGGCGGGACCCAATTGCAAATTATAAACCGAAAGACAATTAATGGGTCCGGCAAGGATCCACCCACTACATCTGATCGCACGCTAACAATGACGTTCAATGCTGCCAACCGCAAAGAAACAATCGGAAGAATTCGTACAATTTTAATTTTATTACGAAACGAAGTTTTGATCAAAGTAACCCCCAGAAATTAAAGTCACCCTATTCTACGGTACAGGGTGTAAACGAAACCATGTAATTCCTTCAAACCTCGTGATGTACAGCTGACATACATTAACCATGCACGGGATAAATATAAAAATAAATTCAATAAGTAAACATTTGTTCTTAACGTGAGGCATTTTAGCGCCCCGAGCGAATTGCGCGGTATCGCTCGCCGCATGGTCATTTAACTCGGGGCACTAAAATGCCTCACGTTAAGAACATAATATATGTTTACTTCTTGTAATTATTTTTTTATTGATTCCATAAGTAGGTATCCCCTGGGTGAATATACGAAATTTTTTAACATTATTTTAACAAATCATTCTTCTCCCGGGTTGTTAACGTTATAGTATTGTCAGATTGTTTTTATTCTTGTCTTATTGCTTGACGGCAGCGGTATAGTTTCAGTTTTCATTATCATAATTATAGTATTAAACATCTGCATTCTTAACTTTGGGATGATGCTAATGACGATCTCAATTTTTGTTAATATTTTTCGAATATTCTGTGCCCTGCAGAGTTAATCTATGTCAGCAGTACATCACGAAGTTTGAAGGAATTACATGATTTCGTTTACACCCTGTGCAGTTAGAATGTTCCATGTACACAGTTCTAATCATATTGGAAAAGAACAAAAGAAACTTCGTCACCGGATGCCGGGAATAGATGGATATTGTAAGACTCAAAAAAACCCAGCACGATTGGTGGTAGGATCTATACGGTCCGCCGAGCTAGCTAGCTCCCACCCTTATATTAGAAGTCCAGTGCCAAGCAGTTCATGTGTATGTGAGAGCGAGAGGGGTATAGGAGAATCCTTCTATATCTCTGTTATTTGGGTTCACGTGCTCACTCTTACAGACCCTGCCTGCGCATATCATCAGGTGTGACTAGGATCAAACGCGACCAAGACAAAGAAGATAAGAAACACGTCATAATGACAGAGTACATAGATACATCCCCCAGCCTTATAAAATATTGAAAAACACCAAACAGTCTGGCACTATATTTTACCATATATCACAAATACATTGACTCCAGAATACATTTACTCCAGAATACATTGACTCCAGAATACATTGACTCCAGAATCAATCTTGCAAACAAACATGACATAACATCACGCCTGTATTCCCCGAAGGGTTGGGCAAAGGTGTACCTATAGTAACACTCACATTTTGCCGTTATGTTTAAGTCCCATGTAATAGGAGGCGAGCTAATTGCCATCAACCGGGCACAAATCCAAATTCCGGGCTGCTACTGAGGAATTCCAAACGGAAAAGCCCAATAACACTTTGCCAGACCTGGGGATCGAACCCAGGACCTCACGATCAGCAGTCGCGCTTGCCACCACTAGATCAACGAGGCAGTTAATAAACAAAATAAAACCGTAATAAGTAATAATGATATCAACTCAGGTGTACACGTAACTAGTGCCGACATGTTACCCCTCTCCCTGGTCCCCGTTACCCCCGCCGAGTTTACCCCTGGCGGCGAGTAAGTTGCGACTTGTTAACTAGTTATGTCATGTCTCGTTATAGTTATTAACAGGTTTTCGGATAACCCTTGGCGTGGGAGGGATTTCGGATTATTCATGTTAAAATGATAATATGTATTGTAATTATCTTTATCTTTACATAGTACCTATAAAACAAAGTCACTCCCGCTGTCTGTACGCTTGGATCTTTTAAACAACGCAACGGATTTTAATGCAGTTTTCAGCAATAGATAGAGTGATTCAAGAGGAAGGTTCATATGCCCCACAGTAGTATCTACATTGCACCCGTGCGAAGACGGGGCGGGTCGCTAGTTAAACAATATTTAGAAGTGCGTATTGTAGGTAGTGTTCTAATTTCCTTTTTATTTAATCTTTCAAATCATTATTATGATGGTTTAAAGCATGATTTTTTATGGCTAAATGGTATTGGTTAGCTATAAGTATTGGACTTGCAAAATTGGGTACAGTATGTATAAATGTAATACATTTACTTTATTTTAGAGGGTAGAAAATCAGAAGGTTCCTAACATACAACAGTGTAAATAATATATTATATTATATTATTATATTGTCAGTAAAAATATTATTTTTTATTGACATAATTCCTAAAGATAATTTAAAATTGTGTAAAATAATTGCTGTGTAAATAAAACGATCTTTAACTATGTAGCAAGGTTGGTTAACTTTACTGTTCTGATGTCCAAATGGGAGTAACTCTAAAACAGATCACCGTCTACAAGCACTAAGCAGCCACACAGTTAATTCTGGGCTGGTACACGAGTGTCACCAAACTCTAAACCAGGTGGGTAACCTCAATAATATATCCATTCAATGGATCAAAGGACACAGCGGTTCCCGAGGCAACGATGCAGCGGATGAACTCGCTAGAAGGGGATCGAGCATGGATGCGGTGGGTCCTGAACCCATAGTACCACTCCCCTTCGGATACCTACGCACCCTGGTAAGAAAACGCACCAGAGATCAACACAACGAATCATGGAGAAACCATGGCGAGTGCAGGCAGGCCAAGGAGGCGCTTCCCGCAAATGATGGCCGCCTAACTAAGAAAGCTCTCCGACTGTCAAAGCAACAACTGCGTATAGTCACGGCAGCCATCACTGACCATGGTTCGTTTAACAAACACCTCTTTGTCATTGGAGTTACAGACAGCCCACAGTGCAGAGCATGCATGGAGGAGGACGAGACGGCAGCCCACGTGCTACTAAACTGCCCTGAGGTCGCCACATACAGGGCCAAGTACTTCGGAAACCCAGGTACTCTCCGAGAGATCGTCAGCAACATCAAGTGTGTGCCTGCCTTTTTCGAGGAGTGAGAGTACACTTACCACCCGTGACCCAAAATACGCGCTCAGACGTGGAGTTGCGGACACCAGCCCGTTATACCCTATAACAGATCACCATATTTAGTTATAATAGTTTGTTTAGTAGCAGTCAAGCAGAGTAGGTAGTCAATGCAGGACGCGGCTCGTCTTCAAGTGGTTATCCGAGATCTGCCGGGGGGCGGCAAATGTGTGAGCGAATACCGCACGCGGGTTAAGATACCTAACAGAACGACCATCGAAGTGGTAGAGTCCGACATAACCCTGCTTCTTTCCCCGGCGGAGGGTATCCATGAGGATATAGCAACTTGAAAGAAAAGAAAAGGGGAGCAGTCAAGACTAAACTGTTACCTGATAAACTTTAACGATAGAAGCGACGGAGTTTACAAACTGCATAGTGTTGTCGGTAGCTGGTAAAACTGCAATGTTGATAAAGGAGGGTAGTCGTCAAGATGAATCAACGTACCCGACGTTATAAAAACAGTGGTCATTCGACGAAGCAGAGGATTCTATGTCGATCAGCCGAAGAAGTCTGACCTTTTATATCTGATTTGCTTGTCCTTATTTTCTGATCTTGTATAAATTATTATATTGTGAACTAGCTTCTGTAACTAACCACTAACCCAAATATAAGTACTCTCAGTGGTGGAGAGTCTATGTTGGTTTCATTTACTTTAATTACCATGCTCACAATCCTGACAGACCGATATTAGCTATAACTGTAATGATAGATTCACCCCTTACAAGATTCTGTTGTTTGTTTTTTTACAATAGAATATTCTAATGTTATAAAACCAAGTTAGTGAACTGGCCCTTATGCCATTATATCTTCAGCTACACTTAGTAATGCTCCCAGCAACCATAATTACGCATAATTAATAACAATATTATGCGAACACAGCTACAGTACAATATTCTGTCTGCATATATTACCTACGTGTATATCTGTACACCCTGTTAATAATTTCGTTACACGCTTCAATAATTGCATCGGCCGTACCGAAGCCGCCAATAAAACCCACTCGTGTACCTTCATGTAGTTCAGAATGTTCCGACATAAATAGCGACACTTTGTTGGTGGAAACCAGCAGGTAATTAAGCGCTGAGCGACGATCAAAAACACTCAACCAACAATGAGTTGTTTAGCTCGCTTCCTGCCCGGCGCCTCATTAAAAAGCCTCATTGTTGCCCAGACAATTATAAACAAATATTATACAAGTGTTAACTAGCTCTACAACTAAATAACATTAACTAACTTTTTAATTTAACATTAACATGCAAACGGAGCAACTATTCACTCAGTATAATTCTATTCAAAGATATTATTTCATTGGAATTTGTATTCGCTTTGAGCAGCAAGCTTTGTAATGTAAAGTCTTCAGCGTATTGCTGTAACGGTCGGAACACTTGCACAGCGGAGAACGATAACTTACGTATTATTTCAGCTTTTAAACGTTACATGAATACAGCGATACATTTCCATTTAGCAAGCTTCTTTAAAGACACTCTGAAGGTTGGAATTAACAGAAGCTATTTCAGTACCATTTGCGTTTTGTTTACATCAGAAAATAGAGAAAATTTCTTGTTTATTCAACTTCCATCCAGTTGAGCATGTACAAATAAAACGGTGGAGGCAAAAAGCAGGCCTCGATCTATCGCGGCCCTCGCCAATATTGTGATAGTGATCGCGGCCCGGCTGCGGTTGTATTAATTAAGCAAACACAGCTGAATGATGTTTTTTAATGATTTTTGGTGAACCTGTATAAGAAACCGTACATTGAACACTTTTGGTATACTCGATAGTTTCAAAAACTTCAAATGTTATATTCAGCGGGACGATATTTAGATACTTACGGAACCAACAAGCTAAAACTAAGTGTTCGACGTATGTTAGATGAAATTCACATTAAACTACATAATCATATCCATTTAGCAAAAGCTCATACAAACTTTATCTTGGCCTCAAATAGAATTTCCGATATGTGAAACTATGATCAACTTGAGTGGTTCACCAATCGTGCATAGTTGCAGGTTGCAGTTGGCTAAACGCAGTACTAAAGTTAGTTCGGATCAAGACCAAGAACAATCTTATTAGTGAGGCGGAGACCCGAGTGGATCCGAGCGAGCACGACTCGGCCCGAACGCTTCCGACTCGCGGCACCAAACTTTACTTATAAAGAAATTACTTTTGTTTCGAGTTAAATGTTGCCTTTCTTTTATTACGACGTGTGATATTATTTTAGTTAAATGTTGCCTTTCTTTTATTATAGGTCAACCAGAATCTCATGGCATTAAAAATTAATAACAAACAGTGGTTTTCATATGGCAATGTCAACATGTCACTTGTCAAAACGAGTATGACTGTAGTTGATACATTTTCCAGTTCTGATTAATGTTTTCTTGTTCAGACATTTTTAATAAACATACTTATTTTAACAAGGTTTCCTTTTCCATTACAATAAAATTGCAAAAAACCATATATCAGCATATCATTTTGGGACCCAGTGCATAATATCAGCAAGCACATTGGGTCACATAAAACAATAACCCAAAACCTTTAACAACATGGATTTATGAAATACAATGTTGTGCCGACCCCATCTAGTGTGGGATAAGGGCAGGAAGAAGATCGAGAAGAAATTAAAGAAAAAAAATTACAAGTATCAAGACTTTTTATTCAAATTACCCTTGTGTTACCCACAAAAACATTTAATTTCCCTATTTGCCATCAGATCCTGGTAGACCTATACGACGTGTGATATTATTTTAGTCGAAATTGCGATTCTTTTGTCAACGCTTTAGGTTTCACATTTCCAAATGTTACTATGCGAATGAAACAAATCGAATACAAGCGGAGTTTAATGAGAGTGTGCGTGAACGGGTGAAGTAGAACAGACATAATAATACTGTTTGATAGCAGCACGAACGAATGTGAATCTTTGGGTCTACCCTCACGTTTCCTTGTGTAAATATGGAAAATATCAGCTTACGTATGTTTTAATTAAACACAAATATAAAGTATTACTTGGCAGGCCGGGTAGGGCACCCCCTTCATCTGAATGTGGACGGTTCTGAAAACAAGTTTGAAATTTAAATCAAGCCTAAGCGTCCGGACACAAAACTGTTCCAACAATTAAAGCTACCCAGTCCTCTTGCTCTGAACAACAATTAAAGCTACCCAGTCCTCTTGCTCTGAACAACAATTAAAGCTACCCAGTCCTCTTGCTCTGAACAACAATTAAAGCTACCCAGTCCTCTTGCTCTGAACAACAATTAAAGCTACCCAGTCCTCTTGCTCTGAACAACAATTAAAGCTACCCAGTCCTCTTGCTCTGAACAACAATTAAAGCTACCCAGTCCTCTTGCTCTGAACAACAATTAAAGCTACCCAGTCCTCTTGCTCTGAACAACATGGGTCAGTTAGTGAGCGGGTTGTGTTGTTTGGGTGGTCATGATCAGGTAGAATGGCTATCTTACACCAGTCGCCACCGTGTTGTATGTTATGCGCTACCCCCTTTCACCCTTTCCAAAATAATCACGAACACTTCAAGGATTGAAAAATACGTAATTATCGCCGGCAGGAGGAGGCAGGGTGCGATCGAACCGTCATTAAAACTTGGCTCAAACTCAAATATAATGAGCAAGAAGTTGAGCGCCATTTGCGTATTCAATTAACACGAGTTTGATTATTTTTTATTTAAATAACACGCTTTTCTTGACGCTTCGCTACCCGGTTACAAATCATAATTATTTAACAATAATTTTATCAGAGATAATTGCTTTTTCATATCAAGTATCTATTGTTCGGTTTTGATTATTTTAAATAATATTAGTTATTATTATCTTTATTTTACTGGCAAGTATCACTGCTGTAAAGTAAGTCACGATTGTTAAAGAGTGGGGGATACAGCATCTTGTTGCAGACATCTTGACCAAGGATGTGTACTCGAGCCGCGGTCGTGATGGACGTTTAAGCGTAAAACTTAAGATGAAAAGAAGAATGATTGTGATTAGTTTAAATATAATTAAGATAGAGGTTTATGAAAGTGAAATAAATAAAGGTATCAAGCAGTGTACGCGAGTATCATTATACTATCCAAGCAAAGAATCGATCACAGAAGCTTTGGTATTCATTTAATTATTGCCAATATCAATGTTTCTTCTTCACTTCGTTAGTTATTAGCACTTGTTCCGATGCAATGGCTCCCAATTCATATGAAATTACATTACCATCGAATCCAATTTCTATGACTATGGCAAAAAATACTCATGTATCTGCAATATCTGCATCAACTCGCATGTTGTACCAATTCTTCCTTCTGTACCTATAGATTATGTTATGTGTTGGGGCCTTTGTCCTTAGATCTTTGCGGACAGGCCTCAGGCATATTTTTGCACAAAGTTATTAAAATGTATTAGTTAATTAGCGTGGTAATTATGCGAAAATTCCGGGCGCTGTTTGTCACGGGACGATTTACGAGCCGCGAACAGACTTAATAGGCCGTCGTTCTTTTAACATTAATTTGAAAAGAACTTTGTCAGGTTTGATTTTTGGCTTAAACCAGCTTACAAGTTGACTTCACTTGTGCATGACGTCATGAAGTTTATGAATGCACTTGCTTCAAGACATTTGATCGAATTAAAGCTGGTTAGAATTTGGCACTTGACATCAGTAAGGGATGTTAGTTCTTGGACACTTTACTTAATTTGTGCATTGACGCCGACGCTGGTGTCTATGTTACAGACGAGTGACGCAATCTAAACGCTAGTGGACAAACGTGCACTGCATGACGGATGGGTAGACGCTGTTGTTATTAATTGATATGTAAAAGACAAACAATAATCATGTAGGGTGAAGCTATCATAACAGTTATAGCTAATATCGGTTTCTCAGGGTGGCGAGCATGGTAAATAAAGTAAATAAGACCAATATAGACTCTCCACCACTGAGAGTATTTATATTTGGGTTAGTGGTTAGTTACAGAAGCTAGTTCACAATATAATAATTTACACAAGATCAGAATATAAGGACAAGCAAATCTGTAAGTACCTACTAATATTATAAAGCTGAAGAGTTTGTTTGTTTGAACGCGCTAATCTCAGGAACTGCTGGTTGGAATTGAAAAATATTTTTTGTGTTGGATAGTCCATTTATAGACGAAGGTTTATAGGCTATAAAACGTCACGCTACAACCAATAGGAGCGGGGCATAAATGAAAAATGTTGCAAAAACGGGAAAAATGTCTACCCGTGCGAAGCCGGGACGGGTCGTTAGTCAGATATAAAAGGTTTGACTTCTTCGGCTTTTCGACATAGAATCCTCTGCCCCGTCGAATGACCACTATTTTTATAACGTCGGGGACGTTGATTCATCTTGACGACTACCCTCCTTTATCAACATTGTCTAGTGTTACCAGCTACCGACAAATGAAATTAAATGAAATGAAATTAATGAAATTATTTATTCTGCAAATTGGATAGGTATTTAAAAATCACTTTTACATGTCGGTTCGTTAGTTTCTTTTTTTAAACTAGATGTCGTCGGCGTTTCCTATCTGACTACCTCTGAGAAGAAAGGACGAAACAAACTCAGGGGTCAAGGTCTCTTTTCAAGTCCAGACATATTTTACAACAGATAGATTCGAGTACAGACTATATCCTAATAAGGCACACAGCACTGGGTCACGTTGTTGTAGTACTTAGCTATAAGTCCCTGAATGTAATATAATATTTGTTACTGATTTACTTCTCGGAATGTACTTCTGTCTATTTAGATATTCTTTCGTGAGCTATATGGCTTGCTAAGCCTCAATTATTTTTGAATGTGAGTAAGACAAGACTTCGTCTACGTATCGCTTATCTATCTATACCTATATATAAAAAAGAATCCCTATTGCCCTAGGTCACGCTATAACTTGAGAACGACTTTACCGATTGAGATCATATTTACATAATATGTCGAGACGATGGTTGGTAGCTATTCTGGGATCCGATAAGTGGCACTGTAGTCAAATTATTTACGCAGGCAAAGCCGCGGGAGAACAGCTAGTTATAAATAATAATCCCTACACTTAATATGAACCTACAATAGGCATCATGCTATGTTAGTACTACCATTCAGTCTTATTGAAAAAAAATGCTATAAACATTATCATCCCAAATAATGTTATTAATAAACGGTCTTATCTCAATAGTGTCCTTAAGTTCTTACGAGTAATTTGTTGTGACGGTATCAAAGAATATAAAGCACATTAAACTGTTCTCACAATAATAAACCATTGTATTAACTACAATGTTATATAATACTTTCTACACTATATTAGTATCAGTTTCTTAGTTGTTATTATAAATATTTTGATATTATTTTACACACGGCTAGTCATATATTTTATTTCCAAGTTTATTGTAACCCTGATGGTTCAATATTAAAGAAGAGTTTAAAGAAATTACTTTGTAACAATTAACTCGAGTTAAGCTATCATTATTTTTTACAAAAGCCTGTCTCGGTCGATGTTTTGTTAAAACTGTAAGCTCTATGAAGGGTACAGTCAGTGCGTTCAATCCACGAAGACGCGCCCCACTCTTTTTGTGAGAAGTAGCCGCGTTGTGCGTATGCACACATCTCTTATTGTCTTACAAGGTTAGTCGAAAAGGGGGTACTAAGCCGCGGGCCACTTAATGTATCACTGATGACTGTAAAATTTCAAATTTCGATTAAATAATCTATTCAATTTTTCTTGTCCATCCATGATTTTTATTTTAGTTTTTTCTAAAATTCTTTATCCCTGCTTTAGTTACGAATTCAGAAAATGCAGTTTCTAATCCGTGACCCCAAATGTAAACACAGCTGATCATAGTTGAAGATAAATAGAGTTTAGCGTATTTTTTATGAAAACTTTGAACAGCTATTTCTCTTAAACTAATGACTTGTGGGGAAAGTTGTACAACTAAAGTTATCCACTATTATGGGTACTTTAACAACCTTTCGGCTTAATAACCTCTTTCCGACTAACCTTATATATTAGTATGCGTATGCACACATCTAGCTATTGTGTGGTGATAGAATTAACACAATAGCTATTTATAATGCACACTTTTGTACTGTAACGATTTAGACAAGGAGTGGGGCGCGTCTTCGTGGTTTCAACTATCTGTAATAATAATACACCAAGATTGTAACTGTTCGTGCTTCATTTGTTCTGCTGTAACCGTCAAAACATGGCCGTCAATAATTAAGAAACTTTAAATGCAAGCGTGCACGCAGGTCGCGTGTAATGCAGCGTACGCACCTGGACAACGAAAGGGGTCGATACCGCTAAAAACCGAATGAATCTGGATTCTTCTATACAAAGATTGGCCAAATTCATCAATTGGCGAACGTTCGTAAGTTGGAATTCGTTGGCTAGGTGTATACGCTGCATTAACGAATTAATTTCACCGAGCGCATGTTGCCGTATAATTTCGAAATCAATGCGATAAGTTGAGAAAGATAGAACAATGAGGACATTGATACCTACTATTGAAACTTTGGTAAAATTCAGATTAAATTTCAAACAACATGAAACTAAAATCTGAAATAACACTTTATATTCCATGTTGGCTATAGACATTCAGTTAAATAAGAATATTGCTCGATTCCTATATCTTACCGACGGTCAATAGTTTATTTTATTAGTTTGGGACAAGAAACAGTTACATGTTACATAATTAACAAAGGTGTTATAATATCAAGTTTGGTAAACCTGTAACCTACACTATGGTCCACGAATTAAAAAAGAAAAAAATACATAAGACAAAAGAATGTGGCGTCACAGATGAACCCGTGTTGCACACGTGCCGGACGAGCCCATGTTGCATATCAGGGTTTATTATGTTTCACCTTTAAGATGATTGAAACGAACTGTCTCATATCTTAGCCAATATCAAAAAGTAGGCATAATAGCTTCTCAGAACCAGAGGAGATCCTTTAATTCCTTAGAAGAGTTTCCAGGTAAAATTACTTTCAGAGGCTTCAACGGACTAGTTGGGCATTACCAGATGTTACGATTGGTAAGCAAAACGATCCGTTTTTGGTCCTAGAAACTAGGCTATATCGACATACTACTTTATTTAGATTTCTGTGCTACTACTTGTTTCTATCGTTTTGCTATGAAGTCATATCAGAAATAGAAGTACATACCTAAACCCCACGGAATGAGCAGAGTTCATTGGTTTACAAAACGTCTATCATCCGTCACACCCGCATGTTACGTAGGTGTCGCCACCTAGCGACATGTTTTGTGAGCCAGTCGCCTGTGTGTCTGAGTCAATCCCCGAGCCCCGATCCCGAGCTCTGGCGGCAATCCCTTCGCCCTCGACTGGGCACGGCTTACACACGGTAATGTTACACACACTATTTCGTATACATACATATACATTGTAGAAAGGGATATGTTTACATGTGCAGGGCCGCCGTAAGCGGGCGTGCAACGCGTGCAACGCGTGCACCGCACACGGGCGGCTCACCCAGGGGGCGGCAAATCGAGCGACTCTTGAGACCAATTTCAATTTTTCGGTTTTGTGTCACTCAAGATACTGGAGTAATCGAACTTGAGGGAAGCGTCTAAAAAAAAAGAAGCTCGTCCAAGTATCGCTTGGGAATTAATCAAAAAGAAGCGGGGAATCGAGAAATTTTTATTGGCAGCACTACTCATCACATCATTCAAGTCATTGTTAATTTTTCATTCGGTATTGCACGCGGGCGGCGAAACAGGTAGCGGCGGGCCTGTACATGTGTATTGTACTCTATATGGGAGAAGCCTTTGTTCAGCAGTGGTCATATTCCGGCTGATAATAATATTATGATAATGAAAAACGTCATGAGTACAGAGGCTGTACTATGACGTGTTAAAACCATCATTGTTCCGGTGGGAGAAAGAGATGCGGCTATGCAGGTCGTTTACGACCTCACATTCTCACAATGGAACAATTATGATTTGAACACGTCATAATACACCACCAGTATACCTCTTCACGAGTCATGATAATTGTTATGTTTAGTTTATAAGATGACGCATACATCAAAGTATTCACCTATTTAAATGGTAGAAGGTTGAGGTAGAACAAGTTTGAATGTCAAAAAGTGGAAATAGAATACACTTAAGATCATTTAATCATGGTTCAGCCACACGCTTAATCTTATTTGCACAAGTAAGCATACGTATGTGAAGACGGCAAAAGTTTGCGCAAGCGGTATTGTTATTACCAACAATACCGTTTGCACAAAGTTGGCACAAACCATTTGCGCATGCAAGACGGTGCGCGTAGCCGGACCATTTGTTACATAGCGGAACATTCCAAGAGGTATTAATCAGATTCGCAGTAGTTAGCAGTTCCTTGTCTTGTCACTGACCTACATTAAAACTTGTCACGAGAGGGAACCGATACTTAAATTAAAACTTTGATTCTTAGCGAACTGAAAAGCAGTTTATACTTTGAACATTGTTGGATTTAAAACGTGCTTCCATCTAAATTATTCTAACAATATCAGCAACAGTTTATTACTACATTTGAAGTGCTATCGATGGACGGGTAAACTATTGCTTTGTAATTCGAAATTATTAAATGTATTTCAGCTCCGTTCCTCTCCCGTGACTCGTCGCGATCCCGCAGCGGATCCGTGTACAAGTCGTTTAGTATAACTTCTGTAAGGCTAAGTCTAGCGGGTATCTTGTTGTGAACTGGCTTAGACGTATTTGAACTAAGGATTCACTTCGGCATAGATGAACGAGAAGTGGCTTACAAAGTTTATATTTATACGTACCTATTGATTATTTTTTGATGTGAGCTAAATATTGAATATCAATCATTTTGTATAATGTTTGTTGGTTCAAACTATTGTTCATGTTTTGTGGTTGTTCAGTCCAGTCAAGAACCTTATTGATAGGTACCTACTCTATAATTATCTGACATTATTGAATTTGTTATAGGTATTTATCCGAATATTCTGTTAAAATCTCTTATTACCACATAATTCTCGGTAAATACAAATACATTTAATTAAACAAAGATGAACATGTTCAGTGTAATTACGTCATAATTTGGCAAGTTTTCATTGAAAATACTCATTATGTCGCAAACTACAGCTGTTTAATAAATGTGATTACCTGGGGGCACGGAAGTGCCCCCCGCCAGCGTAGAACAGGCATGGCAGGGCTGTACATCCTTTTCTCGAAGCAACTCAAGGCTCTTTTAAGCTCCCTATATCTTTGTAACAGATAAGGGCGTAAGCTTGAAAATTATGTTAAAGAGAGTAGTTAATGTATTTAACTAAATTGCCAAATTACAAGTTTCTAACTAAAACAGCTTACACAAAGCTGCTTGCTTTAACAAGGTATCTTGCATCACATTTAAATACGTCCTCATGCTGCGTTATTGCCAAGTAAATGAAATGCCAGACGTGGCTCGACATTAGATCTCAGAACTTTTTACGACAAGAGTCGTGAGTCTTGGCTTTGTTTACATGAATCATGTGTTCATTATTACTAGTTTACTTTACACCGACTTAACGCGTTTCTATCTCACGACTGTCGTACGACACCGACACAACAGCGATACGAATCCGAAAACCTCAAAATACGTCACACGCTAAGAGGGTAACTCTTGTTTATTTTTCCTTGAAAATATCACGCTGGCGTAAAAAATCATCTTATTTTTGTATTTAATTTTGCTTTCTGCTTTTATTAGGATTCCGCCGGCAAAAAATGCGAATTTTAAGTACCTACCTATGTTTGTCTTTTTTCTTGGAAGTAAACAAATAAGCTGTTGATGTGTTTAGGTACGTTTATTTAAGACTGAAGTTATAAATGGCTTTTATTGTAAAGTCTTACTTGTGATTATTTATGTTACAAGGATCGGCAGCAACTTTGGTGATTATGGAAGTATCGGGCATGACCGTCCAATATGTAGCAGTACATGTGTCAAAAGACCACCCTGATTAATGCGAATTGACGCTGATTAAAGTGAATAGGAATAGTACAATTGTACCTACATGTTCTGCAATTGTAATACAGCCGCAGTACACTATGCTGTTTAGCCGCAGAGGCGAACAGCGGAGTGGTGTCACCGCAAATGTTACAAAGTAGCATTAACGGTTATATCGAACCGAATTGAATGTATCGCACTTAAAAGGGAGTTAGCCACAATTTTGGATACATCAGTTATAGTTTCAATTAGCCGTTTGTTATAATTAATGAATATGTCAAAAGAGAGCACTCGAAATATCCAAACTAGAATAGATCCAGTAGTTTAGAGATTAATAAATTGTGATATAGGTGGAACCGGCTAAAACAAGTTTTTTAATTACAATAATAAAGAGGCTATTAAAACAAATGCCTGGCCTACAGTTGTTTGACTTTCGATTAAGAAAATGAATGAAAGATTTTAAATTGATTAGATTTGGAGAAAGAAAACTGAACTGTGACTACACACAGTTATACAGCTAAACTGAACTGTGACTACACACAGTTATACAGCTAAACTAGCAGTGTTTTATTATAATAATAATAGAACATACATAAAAAATTCATTACATAAATAATCTGCAATATAAAGTTACCAAGTAATCCAAATGTCAGCCATCTTGGGTTTGTGTGCACAATTTGTCGTCCATTTACTTGAGAATTATTAAATGTCGTCATAAACTGTTGGGAAGCTGTTGTTTTTCGCAGACAAAATTAATAAAGCTTGCCACGGTCTGTCGGCTTAGATTTTTATTTTAATCTCAAGGAGACCGGAATTCATGCAGATACCACCGTTGTGAATAGTTTAAAGGAAGCTTGTTTTTAATAGAGAGGCTGCAATATTGTGCGCCATTCTTAGAAATAACGAGGAAGAATTTATGCTAACAACTATTACAAATATTTATGTGCATCACCTAAGTTACATTACACAAGTGACTGCAAAGTTACAAAAAAACACCATACAAAAAAAACACAAGATACTCAAAGCTCTCGTATGCATTACCTAGTCGAAATTCAAACAAGCCGACACCGACCTCCTTGTCTTCCTATATTACTTCAAATCCGAGGATCTTACAAACAATATGAAAAACCATTCATCGGAATTTTGGGATCAAACTGTCAGGACCCGCCACGCGTGCTCTCACCAAATCCTTGCGCCTTACTTTCCCACACTTTGATAAGGTTGTAAAGTTCACGAACATGTACGTGAGTAAAACCTTGTCAAAGATTTAAGTCGCGATATGATTGAAGAGAAAACTAGTTTGTTCAACAAGAGCTGAACCGATCAACTTTGTCGTTTAATCTTGTTTGCGATTAGAATTCAGTTTTACGATTGTTTGACGTCGTTCCGAGTTTACTTGTTTTAGCTGTGAGCGACAGGAAGTTGAAATAGCTGTCTTTATGTCATGCAATGTTACGTATATCGCTATCGGTTCATAAATCTCCACTACCAAAATCGGTCTACCTCATAGATCGCAACCAAAAACGTTCATTGGGGCCGTACACGCAGCGTTTAACTTAAGGGTTTAGAAAATCTATTACATAAACATAACATCACGCCTGTATTCCTCGTAGGGTTGGGCAGAGGTGCATAGTAACACCTACATTTCGCCGTTATGTTTGTCACATGTAATAGGGGGCGAGCCTATTGCTATCAACCGGGCAGAAATCCAAACTCCGGGCTGCTACTGAAGAATTCCACGCGGATAAACCCAATAACACTTTGCCCGACCTAGGGATCGAATCCAGACCCGCCGCCCGACCAGTAACAGGCGCGAGAAGGCGGCGCGCTGTGTTCCGTGCGCGCTTCTCAGGAGGACGTGGGGCAAGGCGCCACAGAGGAGAGGTCCGCCGAGCGCTGGCGGACCGGGACCTGCCGGGGTTGCGGTTCATGCTTTTGCGAATCCCGCGACCCTGGCCGTACAGTCAGGAGAAGGAACACCGTTGGTTTTTAGCCGGTAAGAGTAGCCGGCAGACCCCCTCGCCTTCCCCGGGCGAGGGATATCCATGAGGATTTTGATGTGCCCACCCCACCTAGCGTGGGATAAGGGTAGGAAGAAGAAGAGTACGTGTTAAGCTGGTTCCAGCTTATTTGCAACACAACATGTATGGTAACATGCAATGCTACATTTTCCATACATTTAAATGTGTTCGCGAGCGCAGTGTGCCCGCAGGAGTGCGCTTTACATGACGGGTACATGTTGCTGTTTTATAGGGAATATAGGAACAACATGTTTTAATTCTGGTATTGTATGGTTACCAAGTTGTTAACAAGTTTAAGGTTATGAATTAATTAAACCTGATCAACTTATAGACAGGAACGGTTCTGTTGGCAGTAAGGATAGACGCGGTCAGTTAAATATGTGAATTCTGTGGAGCTATAAGCGTGGTTGTACAAACTGCTATAATAGGAGAACACATCTGCGTAGGTATATTTATGTATATCTATATGTTCGTTTGTTCTGCCTAGCTTTTTCCCAACTATGTTGGGGTCAGCTTCCAGCCTAACCAGATGCGGCTGAATACCAGTATTTTACACGGAGCGACTGCCATCAGACCTCCGCAACCCAGTTACTGGACAATGCATCGGCATTAATATCGATCCAAGATTAGACCAGTTGTCAGACTTGTATGTGTTGTTGTTGTATGTGTATCTATGTATGAATAATAATTCAGAATGCTTGTTGATAATTATGTTTCTAGCTTGCGTAATTTTAACGTATGTATTGGGCGTATTTTGAAGATTTTCTTATAGCTTGTGCTAGACTAAAGCCTCGTTTAATGAAAACTTGCGGCGTTTTAAAATGAGCTACACGCGCAAAAACGACACTTTTTAAATTTTAAAGAGATCACGATTTCCCCAATTTCGCTGTTTTTTCCTTTATTTCTAAGAACTAAGTGGGTTATCTTTGCCAGGGCAAAAAGGAGAAGCAAAGAAAATTAATGAAATTCCGCCACACGACAACGTAAATAATTTATTTCAGCAATTAATACAAGGCCCGCCTTGCGTATCCCCTCGGAAAAACTCTCATCAAATTTTATTTAGCACAAAATTATGGGACGGTTGCACCAACTGGTAAACTGCTATTTAAATGAAGATTTAAAACGTCTTAATATCTACAAATAAATGTAAGGATTTGAGGTTATGATTATTTCGAAAATGGTAAATCCAACTGACAGAATAAGTGGGATGCATACATCCAACTAAACGTTCGTTCCGCTTAGCCTTTTTCCCAACTATATTGGAGTCATCTTCCATTCTAACCAGATGCGGCTGAATACCAGAATTTTACACGGAACAACTGCCTGGACCTCCGCAACCCAGTTACTGGGCAATGGCGATATCCTAAGGTTAGACCGGTTGTCAGACTTTCGGGCTTCTGACTACCCGTAACGACTCATAGTTATTCGTATGACACCCGGGACCATACATCCAACTAAAAATTTGTGCGATAATTGGAAGTTTTTATTTTTCTACACGAATTGAGTCGAGTTAGTATACGCACTGCCATACATCGCCATAGAATTTATGAATGTAACTATAGGTATACTGTCGGACTATAGTGTATTTGGATGTACATATACGGGGTGCCTAAGGGTCTTGAAATGATTTTTGATTATGATCAACCCTGTTTTCAATCCATATTTTATTTTTATTAGTTCATGTCGCCTTAGTTTTTCACCTTTTTCACACCTAATAATCTCAAAATTCCTACGACGACTCAATGTTACCACTTACTACGCCGCATACAAACATTCAACAGGTAACACGGAGGATAACAGTCATTAATCGTTTTAGTAACAATCTTGAAAAGACCCTCATTTGAGGATAAACGTTCAAAAAGGTTTTGTACTCTTACAGAATAATTTTAAGCCTAAAATAATCTTTTCAATACACTTGCTCGTAAAGTGGCTCTTATTGTCCCGCTTTTAGGTTCATAATGCAACTTTTTAAACACGCGTGCTTTTTACTTTACATTACCGCACTAGTGTATTTGACTTTAATTTTTTTTTAAATATTAGTATTTCGTTTTTATTTCTACAAAATAGTAAAGTTTTTTGTGAATTATTAAACTGTTTTAATTAAAATATAATGAATGAACATTTCATTTAATTAAATTATTTATTTTTGTCAACAAATTAACTTTAATTAATTTGTGTTATAAACACAAAAACATTCAGTTTTTTATAATATTAGGCTTTTTGCCCTTTGGTCATTCACCTGCGCGCGCATAGCTAATTCGGCCCCAGGCATGGCGGGGCGTGCGGCAGCGAAAAAAGAAATCCACAAATCATTTTTTTTCACAAATACCTAGTTATCAAAATAACCAACTTAGCCTGTAGTATCTCATATTGGGCTTTTATTGTATTAGATACCTAAAGTCTGCTTTTTCCTCGCAAGTGTGTTGAAAAACGTCGTATGAAACGCGTGTGCATTGATCATTACACTCTCAGCTTCCTTATCGCGCTCGCCCGCAATTGTACCGCCTCGTGTGTAATGACCAACATAGCACACTTGTATAATAATGTACTATTGTAATTTCATAACGTTATAGTAAGTTATTAAATTCTCAAATACAAAGAAACTCGTAACGATTATGGTAAAAAAGATGCAAACAACTTTACGGATTATATCCCGATCTTTACTTTGATTATGGTAAGACTTAACCTCTGTAAAAGTCCCCTTAATCAAAGCATTATTATAATTTCAGTGCAATCGGGCCCTTGTTTATAATTAGCGTCGTTTGTAGGGCATATTGTCGACATAAAGAGGCTTAACTAAATTATCTGACAAGTGTGACACTGCACTACAAATTATTATATTTATGCTCATTATATCGGTCTTGGGATGGGTCGTAAGATTTTTTGTATTTAATATGTTGAGCAGCAAGCCGACGGTCTTTTATACCTATACACCTACGACACCAAGAGGATTGCTGATGCGTAGAGAACCTTAGAGAGAAAGTTGGAAAATCTCATGTGCGTGTAATTTCACTAGCACTCATACCCTTTAAACCGGAACACAGCTTGCTGCGTGGTGGCAATAAGTATGATAGTAGAACTTCTCATGACGAGAGCTTTCACAAGGAGCTACTATTATAATTTTTTTATTTTAATTAGTACCATGATGTTGCCTATTTTTAATATCAATAGAGTAAAAATATCTCATAACCAGCATGATAGCCCAAAATATTCGTGATCGTAGTAAGTTGATATTAGCAATCACAAGGAGGATACTCTGCCACCAATACCTAATTACCTTATTCGCCTTTAACCGACCCACGTGAGACAATTTTCTCGTGCTTTGTACCGAAAATCACACACGTCCTTAATTTTAGTAAATACAATTTGCCCTAATTATTCTGATTGTGATTCGCGAACGTGCTTGTTAAAACAGCAGCTAAGGAGGCTGTTACAGATCACGGTGTTGCTCCGGTGCGCAACTGTGTCACGGTGAAGGAAGTAAGTAAACATACGTGCGGAGTGTGTTGGTGAGGCTGTATCTGGCTGGGATTACGATAATTCAAGTGACAATTTAATAGACATAGAAATATTACGTGAATAGAAAAATAGACAGAAATATTTATTAGCCAGAAATACGGTACAGGGTTGTTAAATGACATGAACATAATAATAGAATGAATGTTAGTTTCCAAATGAAAGTGACGTACAGTGCAAGGAGGTGCGTTCCACACCATTGTTTTTCAAATTGTAATCTTATATAGATAAATGGCAGTTGACAGTGTAAGCTTCAGTACACCTAAGGATCGGTTCCTGCTACACAAATAATGATTGCATAGTTCAATGGTGAAATAAATTCCATAGAAGAAAATTGGTTGATGATAACGTAATACATAGTTTAATTATTAGGTATATAACACCTGCATGAATTGATGCATAATCAGTGTGAGCATTGAGGAACGCTAAGTGCTTGGCCAGACTGGCAGCGCGGTGCGGGGAGCGGCGCGGGTGCGGGAACGCGCGCGATTTGCCTGTCCGCAGTGGAGCGCGGCGTCGTTGTGAGCGTTGTCGTGTCCAGTATTTGTCAAAATATCATATGGATGAAGAAGACTTATTTTTACTGGAAAATTCTTACTAAAAAACGATGTTTCGACATCCACAGTGCTTGAATAGCACTTATTAATTCTTCAACATTTAATTTTGAAGACGCCATCACAACAACGCGCGTGGTCAGCTCGAACTAGTTTGAGATCCCCCGCTCCCGCGCGGGTTGTCACTTGCCGCCCGCGCTCTCACTGTGGCCACTTGTATGAACGACCTATGGCGTGAGCTACCCGCGCGCTCCCCGCGCCAAGCAGCCCGCGCCGCTTCCCGCGCCTTCGTGCCCACTATGGACACTCAAATGAAGTTCTTCTGTTTGAACTCGCCGCACCGCGCCCGCCCCGCGCCCGCGTTTGCAGTCTAGCCAAAGGCTAAGAACAAGCTAGATAGAAAAGTCTTTTCGAGAGAAATCCTAATATTTTAAAAAGTCGGGATAACTTTAGATGTTATAGAAACAGAAAATGTATAGGGATACAAGTCGTCATAATATTATAAAGCGACTTCAAACATTTGTGAAATAATAAATATAAACTTGTCAACTTCTTCACCACGAAGATCACTGTATCCAATAGCCTGTTCCAAATCTAGTACGTTATGATTTATTGAAGCAAACATACATGAAAGTATCCCCTTCGTACCCCCCTACCCCCGCGCGGCTTCTCGTAAGCCGCTCGCGTGGCTTGTCGTAAGACCGGGCGCTGCACGTGGCTTACGAGAAATGTTGTCCGTGTGGATGCACTTTCATTGGTAGGCACGTAGTATTAGAGGTGCTGATACAGTTGAGTGTGAAGAAGCTTGTGTTATGTCAGTACGTACAATAAATATAGTTTTGTGAACATTAGCATACCCCTTCATATTCAGACCACGAACTTTAAAGTTACAGGAATGAATGAAGAAACAATATAGTGGAGTAAAGTACCTAGTAGTCGGCTGAGCTTTAAAATATAATGAGAGATTCTTGAATGATGCCAGTCATGAAAAGTTTCTGATACAATTCTAGACAGTTACCTACTATATCTTGCAAGAAGCGAAATTCAGAACTTCACAGCTCCAATTTCTGTTTGTTCAATATCTTCAATAGCCTGTCTATACCTTGTTTACAAACTTTTTGCCACATTGTAATCTTGAAATTCAAAACGCCTTTGTTTGTGTTTTCTAAAGGTCTGACCTCGTGTTCGATCATGGCTCGCATTGTAAGTCCGACGCTTTCTGACACAATGACCCAATTCCCATCCTTTTACAATATAATTCACAAACTGACTTCTTTTATTTGTCTTACTTCCTTATTTCCTCTGAAATTATTCCCAATTTAACCAATTTGTCGAAAATATCTGTTTCGGTAGCGAATCTTAGATAACTTTGTAAGTGTC
Source organism: Amphipyra berbera (assembly GCA_910594945.2). Lineage (NCBI taxonomy): Eukaryota > Metazoa > Arthropoda > Insecta > Lepidoptera > Noctuidae > Amphipyra > Amphipyra berbera. The sequence continues at coordinate 26,240,647 of OU343121.1, read as the reverse complement.
GCCAAACTTGTCAATTCGTAAGTATGGGCAAACAAAATTTGTACCTACGACAAAGAAAGGAGGGTGATAGTTGAGAGTAGAGGCTGTGGGGGGGCGGGGTGGGGTGAGGCTAATTTTTAGCGCGGAAACGAAACTCCTATTGAGTGACTATAAGTTCGCGATCGGTATTTAAGATGAGTGATGTTTAGCGGACAACTTCGGTTCGGGTGCTTACGACCAATATTGATACCAGTGATGGGTCTCTCTCTGTCTAACGCTTTTTTTGTGTTACGTATATAGTTGCTTATTTTGCAGGCAATATTTAACAGTACTTCCTGTATCATTTTATTCGGTAACGGGACTTCACTGAGTTTACTTTATTAGGTGTTTGCTACCGAAACGCACATCATTATGATGAAAATATTCCAGTTCCAACAAAATCATTTAAAGGTATCAGATATTACTCTAGCTCCAACGAATACCCATTTTACCAGTAGCTCCAAGCTACTTTAGCGTATTTCAAAGCTTCCTACTTTTCCGAGATATAATATTCTTATATTTTAGCTAGAGAAAGCTAAACCGCTTCTGTTAATAAAGAGAGACTACTTAAAGAGTTTTAAAGGTTTATTTTTTGCTCCAAACACTACTAGGTCCAATAGTTTTAAAGGTTTATTTTTTGCTCCAAACACTACTAGGTCCAATAGTTTTAAAGGTTTATTTTTTGCTCCAAACACTGCTAGGTCCAATAGTTTTAAAGGTTTATTTTTTGCTCCAAACACTACTAGGTCCAATAGTTTTAAAGGTTTATTTTTTGCTCCAAACACTGCTAGGTCCAATAGTTTTCTAAAGGTTCCCTTGGTTTCTGAAGGTCTACACCGAAACACTAATAACAATTAACACCAGTTGACATGACACTTGTCAACTTTGTTCATGTTAATGTTGATTAGCCTTTCAAAGATCGGGGGTTAGCTTTCGGTGACCTGCGGTATCACAAGTCACATATTCCGTCACATTTAGACGAATAAACACGTCTAGTATCGACCTCCTCCACCGCCATCTGTACGTGGCCATGTTTGTCTCAAACTCGCTCGCAAACACAACTGGGAGGGTAAACAAAATATTTTTCATTAAAAGCTTAAGGCCCGAGGAAAGAGAAGCTGCTGACATATTTCATTCTGTGGAGTTGTGATTTTTGATATAGATTCGTAGCTAACTGTCTACTGCGTTGTTTGATCGGTCTGTGAAGTTAAGTTGAGCTTGCCACGGTCAGACCTTGGATTAGTCACCGTTACATCTCGATAGAACTCCATACTTCAGAAAGCTAGTTAAGCAGTCGATCTCAGTATTAGAACAAATAACTATGACAGTCGTTTCTGGTGGTTAGAGTGAATTTCGAAAGTCTGACAACTGGTTCAACCTTAAGATATCGGTTTTCGTCCGTTGCGGAGATCAGATAGGATGGATGAGGATTTCCCTATACGGTCCCAGTTCAATAAATTACACTGGAATAAGAAAAAGACTGGAGTGATTTGTAGAGATGTGATTAATTGGATTAATTTTATTTCTGCTGTCAGTATTTTTAGATTTTGACGCAAATAGGAAGGTTTGTGTATTAGTAAAATTTTTTTGTCCCAGCATAAAATGTTATTCTGTTTGTCTCCCTTAAGTTTCTACATAAAAATGGGCTTAAATCGATGTAGTTTTAGTTTTATAGTATGTTTAGCTAATGTACCACGTATTTAAGCCACTCTTGCTACAACTTGGTTGTACAATTTCCAGAACATTTGACTTTCGAAAAGATTTCTCTTTCGCAGCTATACAAACCTTATTTGAACTAAAATAATCTAATAAATGATATTGGTTTACTGGACCGGCTACACGCAGTGACTTGCATGCGCAAACGGTTTCTGCAAACTTTGCGCAAATGGTAAGTCAAAGTCAAAGTATTTATTTCAATTAGGCACATAAAAGGCACTTTTGAACGTTAAAGTTTACAAAGAAAATAGAATTGATTCTAGTCGCCCCTTCCAAAAGGTAGTTTCGTATGGAGAAGAATGGGCAAGAACACCACCGTTACTCTTTTAAAATGTCTTACACTATTTTGTATAGGTACATTAATTATACAATTATATGTGAAGACGATGCACCTAGAATAAAATTAATATACCACAAAAGGTAAAAAAATAATAATGAAACAATGACAAATTAATTATGTGATAGATACATCGTGCTCACATATTTACAAACATTGCAAAAGTATACGTTTTCCCAAACATTTAAAAGTAATAGGTCAGTGTGTGAGTTTAGGCACTTACTCATAGAATCTAAAATATGGGTTTAAAAAAATAAATTATACAATTAAAATAGCAACCAGTTTGATTTTGTCTAGACTCTAGATTGTCCTATGGAGCTGGACCAGCATGTTTCCAAACGTTCTTATCCTGGATATAATCGTCTAATTTGTAATATGCTTGTTTACAAAGTGTACTTTTAATATGAGTTTTAAATTTTCTTTCATTTAATTGCAATATATCACAAGGTATTTTGTTGTAACATTTAACACAGTACCCCATAAAAGATGTCTGTACTTTAGATAATCTGAAAAATGGTCGATCAAGTTTATCTTTATTTCTAGTATTATAATTACGTCTATCACTTATTTTATTAAAAAGATGTGGATTTTTTCTTACATACCTACATAATATTTTCATAAATGAATTGGCAAGGTACCGTCATAATATTAATCCCTTTAAACAGTTCCTTAAGAGATTCGCGGCGACGTACTGTCGGTTATAGCAATACCGCTTGCGCAAACCCGATCCACCGTGCTCACCCGCCGCAGCCGCGGAGCCGGTCGTCCCTTCTGACTCCGCGCAGTCACCATGACGCGAGAATACAGCCCTCATCAAGCTGTCGTATCCCTCCCAGTCCTCTTGCATTCGACACCCTAAGAGTTCGAGTCCCCCCTTGGGGACGCTCTCAGAGGTGTCGCTGCTATAGTCATAGCCATGATGTTACAGTAGTTAGCTTTGCGTAGTTAGCTAGGTAGTTAGATTAGTAGGTATTGGTTCGGAGACCCTTCTGGTCTCGCCAATAATAGCCAGGTTACGTAGAAAAGGTCCGCAAGACCATCTACAAGAGTCGATTAGGAAAAAAAAAAAAAAAAAAAAAAAAAAAAACCGCTTGCGCAAAATTTATACCGTCTTCATTTACGTGCTTACTTTTACAAATTAGAATTTGCGCAAATAAGGTTGAGCACATAGTCGGACCATAACACTTATTATTTAGAAAAACTAGTAATTACTAGGTAAATAGGAGCAAATAAGAAAGAAAGCGAATATGCCAGTAAACATCAACGACTTTAATATCCCCTTATCCAATTCTCTGGTACACCTGGACAATTATCGCGTGCACGCCGACAAGATTTCTCTCCCGTAACAAATGTTTTCTCGTAGGTTTCATTAGTCGCGTGACACTTGATACATTACGTTTCAGTTCGATGTAGCCTCATTGAATTGTTTACTTTGGAACTACCGGCAAAGAATAAGATTTCTTGTGTATTATTGAAATTAAGATAAGGGCCATCATATCTATATCTATACTAATATACAAGGTTAGTCGGAAAGGGGGTACTAAGCCGCGGGCCACGCAAAGTATCACTGATGACTATTTTAAAGCAAGTGTTAAAATTTCAAAATTCGGTAATTTTTATTTGCATACATAAAGATTTTTATTTTAGTTTTTTCAAAAATAAAACATACCTGCTTTAGTTATGAATTCAGAAAATTAATTTTCTAATCCGTTACCCTAAATATTACCTTAATAGTAAAAACAGCTGATCATAGCTATGGACAGATAGATTTTAGCATATTTTTTACAAATTCTTTGAAAAGCTATTTCTTTTAAACTATCGAGTTTTGGGGAAAGTTGTAGAACAAAAGTTATCCCTTATTATGGCTACTTTAACACCCTTTCGGCTTAGTACCCCCATTCCGACTAACCTTGTATAAAGCTGAAGAGTTTGCCGCTATGGTTAAATATGGCTAATCATGTATCCTCTTTTGTGTCACCACATTTGTTGGTACCACCCATATGTGCAAAATAAATATCTTTATCTTTTACCTTTATCTTTTGTCTTTATCTTTATCTGTATCTTTTGTCTTTATCTTTTATCTTTATCATTTATATTTATCTTTATTTTATCTTTATCTTTTATTTTTATCTTTTAAATTTATCTTTTGTCTTTATTTTTTTCTTTATCTTTTGTCTTTATCCTTTATATGTATCTTTTATATTTTATCTCTTACCTTTATCTTTTGTCTTTATCTTGATCTCCTTGTGAAAAGTTCGTCCGAGAAAGTCCTACCACCACTATTACTGCAGTCAAGTAGCGTGGTTGAGTTTCAAGTTTGAAAGGGTACCGCTAAGTTACAGGACATGGTGACTATGCAACTTTGTAATAATGTGTATAGTCTGGCCATTTGAATCTTTACATAGTAAAAAACAAAGTCGCTCCCGCTGTCTGTCTGTCCCTGTGTATGCTTAGATCTTTAAAACTACGCAATGGATTTTGATGCAGTTTTTTTAATAGATAGAGTGATTCAAGAGGAAGGTTTATACCCCCCACATTACATCCCCACATAGTATCTACATTGCACCCGTGCGGAGCCGGGGCGGGTCGCTAGATATTGATATTTTGAGTACGTATTTAAAGTTGTGAACAGATGGCCGACCTAAATAAAAAACAGTTGTCAATATGGAGTTACTAGTTTCTTTTTGTTTTTTTTTTCTTATAATATGAGGGGCTCGTGGTTAATTAACAACTACGCCGATCATACGATTTGCGAGATTAAGCTGCGTTTGCCGCGGTCAGTCCGTGGATGGGTGACCGTTCGTTACGTATCGAGACCACTCCTTGCATCGGAAAGCATGTTAAACCGTCGGTCCTGGGTGTCATACGAATACCTATGACAGTCGGAAGCCCGAAAGTCTGACAACCGGTCTATCCATAGGATATCGGCATTGCCCAGTTACTGAGTTGCGGAGGTTTGATGGCAGTCGCTCCGTGTAAAATGCTGGCATTCAGCCGCATCTGGTTAGACTGGAAGCTGAAACCAAAAGGCTAGGCAGAACGAATCTTATAATATGATTCAAAATTTCTTCATGCCCCAAACAACAATTTGTCATGAATATTCCGTCTAAGACTTCGGTGCACAAATACCTTGTTTAATATTTAATTTAATTTCGTACCTATTGTAATAAAAACTGTCGCCTACCGTCTGTTCATTTTCTGGACATAAAGCGAGACAATAACTTCTAATCTTGGTTTGGAGCCAATGGCTTGGAAAAGGCCAATTTTGGTCCCCACTTTAAGCGTTTTATTTAGGGATGAATAGGTAGACCTCTAAAACTGGTACGTACGCCATGGCAACTTTGGTAGTTGAAATATAATATAAACAATATAATTAGCTCATTACTATCCCACTGTTGGGCGCACGTCTATTCTTATAATGAGAAGCGTTTAGGTTTAGCTGAATCAATGCAATAAAAATTGAATTGAATTGGTCTTAAATTAAAATCTTTATTTTATTTTAGTTTGAGGAAATCGGATACGTAATAATTATAATAAAATGTGTCGAAAGGCTTAAATTTGTACTTTTCGGATGAATTCTCGGTATTAATTCGTACGAATTGACTTTAAACGCTTCTGTTATACGAACAATAAAAGACACAACCTAGGTTTAATTCATAATATCATTCCCACTATTAGTTCTACGTCACTCATCTGTCACGGCGTCCGTGACATCACGCAGCGTGACGGGCTATTTCGGTCCGAGGCCCCTGAGCGTGATTTAGAGGCGCCGTAAAAGCAGATACGTTCGATACCGCGCCTAGCTTTGACATTATTACGCGTTTTATAGCCCCTGGATGTGCAAGATTTGTGTGTTTGTCTGTATGTCTGTTAAGGATTGCTTTTATTCCGATATATTAGCGGAGGATTTGGTGTCTTATTGTACTTAGAATTAGTTTTGAAATTGAAAATAAAGGACTTCAAGCCAAAAAGAAATATAATCCTGAAGAAATTAGTTGGCAAGAGACAGAAAAACGTTGTCTGTGACTGTTAAAGTTTATTTGCAGCAAAAATATGATGTTCAAAGAGACCTTATTTTGATAACTTTTTTCAGATTGGTCGATATCTTCTGCGGACAGATATTACTGGATGATACTTTGAGAACTTTGTTAATAGTAAGTTGGGACACGTACACCGTTCAGTACTTAGTTATTAAATATATCGCATTCTGCCACACTCACAATAATGCTTTAAATAAAGACAAGAATGTAATGTTTAGACGTTAACTGTTACATCATGATATAAATCAAATTGCGTGAATATTTTTACAAAACACCATCACTCACGCGAGAGTTTCTGTACAATACATCTCACCACAGCATTATTAATAATTCCACATTCTCTTCTACTTTTCCTTCATCTACGCATATTTTAAACACGACGGTTTTCCTCATCTGGACCATTTCTACAATTTAAAGGTAAAGATACGACTCATGACAGAGAGTAGTCGTTGGTAATTTTTGTGGAACAGCTCTGGTCCCGCGGCCGAAGCCACGGGCAAAAAGTGGCCTTTATTTAATTTAAAATAAATATTTAGACGGCAAGTCAACCGCGGAGGCCCACTAAAGAAATTTATCGTCTGCGAAACTCTCGCAAACATAAAAATTGTTGTTCTAGTGTTAAATTGGGATTGCTTCTTGATAGTTTAAGTGCTAGTGTTCGCACGTGAATGTAGATCAATGAAGTATCAACAGAGGCGTCGTGCGTATGTTTGGGTGTGCCTATTTATTGTTCATTGCTCTGTGCAGACTCCCAGACTGTGAAACATCGACCCTGACACTAAACTGTGTAACTAACGAAGCTTTAAAATGTTTAAATGTTGTTCTCGTTTCAGACACACGCCAATTGTATGATTGTAAGTTCAATAAACGATGTTCAACACTAATGGTTAGTTCATAAATAATAACAGATTGACTCCAATTATAAACTGTTGGAAGTCCATTATAGAAAAATATCTATTGCTGACTAAGGGCCGATTTTACTAACGTCAGAGCAATTTTGACAACTATTGTGAAGGCAACCTGTCAAAACATCGGATTTATTCCTCAGATAAAGTTATCTACCGTCGGTAAAATCGGCCCTAGTAAGAAAATAATATATTTAATTCCCTAAAGAGGAAGTTGTTATGAGAGACGTTTACAGCTCTAATAACACGCGATCCTCGACCGCGTATTCAAATTACAGCAGAACGAAAACAGAAGCCAACCGTTTTACAACTAGCAAGCCCTCCAAACTACTGAATTTGTTACTGCAAACAAATTAAGCGCCGCGATTAAATTGTCGGCGAACTATCAGCGGTAATTGTGAGCGGCGACGCGACGTGGGGGCGCGGCGCGCGGAGCTGTCGCGCGACTGGGTCGTGTAGTCTGCACACAGCTTTATAGAACACGGTTAAGAAAAGTGAACGTACGGCAGGTGAAGTTTTTTAGTAGTAAAATTACTAGAATAAGCTGTTTAAATTCTTTTTTTTTGGTAGTTCAGCGATAGGATTTATGTGAATTCTGTTCGATTTTCGGCTGGAGTGGGCTAATGTTGTTTCTTGTTGAATTGTAAAATAGAATCCCGATACGATGTGATAACTGTCTGTTTAAGACCACGTGCAATGGAGTATTCCTAGACTGATGCAGTTAAAAATAAATGTTCTATAACCTTTTTGTAGGCGGGATTTGAAATCAGCTTCAGCGAAATGCCCACTTAGCGATCCGAGGTATAACCGAGATGGAACATTAATTATTAAACTTGACATTTATAATGTGAGTGTTTACATTCTGGTAATCAAATACGCTTGAATAAATGTATAATAGACTAGTATTTAACTGTTGCTGAGCCCAGAAACGAATTTCAAGTGATAACAATTTTACACTAAAAAGTTTTCGATGATGTGTTGTGTGTAGTCTGCCAACATGCACTAGGCCAGGTGGATTAAGGCCTAAATCCTTCTCATTGTGAGCAGAAGCCCGTGCTCAGCAGGGGACAATAAGGCTGCCTGTCCACCGGAGCGGAGCGGTGTGGAGCTAACCAATAAAATTGCATAAAATTCACTTCTCCGCTCTGCTCCGTTAATATGGCGCATTTCTATTGGTTAGCGTCACACCGCTTCACTGCTATCCGCTCCAGACAGGCAGCGTAACGAGCTGATTATGCTTTAAATATATCACAGAAGAGACTTTTATCTGTCAAGTGTTGCAGATGAAGGATAGTGAAGTCATAGCCATTAGTTATTTTAATCATCAATTATCACAAAAAGAAGTTAAGGTCAAGTTCTTATAGATATCTTAGCAACCGTTTTTGGCTAAAACTGCACATTATAAATCTGTTACTGTAAGCCACTGTCAGGTATTCTCTTCACGAGGTGTAAGCGTCTACGTCATGATTTGTGATATTTTCCCGAAGGTAACAACAAAGCTTGACAATTAAGCTAAAGCTTATTCATTGGTTCATCAGTTGGTCCGTCCCGAATTGTTATATCATGCTAAGAAGTATGTCACAGTAGAGAAGGTAGCGTCGACACTTTCGCGCGCCGCGTGTGGTGTGGCGAACGCTTTAATTTAATGTTGTAGTACTATTTGAAGCTTCGGCGTGTAAACTGGTCTATCTACACAGTATTTACTGTAGTTTACATTCATCTCTGTTCATCGTCAATATGTTGATGGATAGTCAGTAAACCGTTGATGAAAATATTACTCGTAAACAGCATTATCATAGAGAAGCATATTATTGGAAATTCAACATTTCATCATTTTTATTACAAATAAAATTTGCGCAACACTTTAGGAATATACAAGGCGTTTCAGTGAAATATATTGAATATTCTGAGTACCTACCTACTATAGTCAAGAGTACTTGTATGAGGTACTAAGTCATCGATATGACATAACGTCGCTGGGCAGTGAAAACCTCGTAAAGCACAAATTCATTTTTATTTTTTTTTATTCATTTGTTGGGTAGAAAACCATGTAATGCATATTTAGAACGGACGAGCACAGCCCTAACATGAAATAGATGAATGAATAGATAATAAAACAGAAGAACCTTACATCTACAGTTTATGCTTTTCTGTTAACAAACCGTTATTATCTTCTGTAAAATTACGTTCATTGCAATTACGACGTTTTTACTGCACAGCGACGATAACTGGATTCGATGTGTCGGTATTTCATATCGCACATGACACGCAGCTATTAGGTGCTATTCTTACAGCATTACACGGGGTTAGAATTTAATTTCATCCGTAGTGCCATTGTTAACCTGTTCACAGCGCCGCCAGGTTGGAAGGACCGGGACGTGGTCGTAGTAATCTACGTTGTGAAGGGAACACGGCCACAAAATGTTAAAGCTGGTACTATGAGAAGTTGATCTTACTTAGTTTTAATACTGGAACCCAATTAACCAGTTGGTAATCTCCTTATAGTACCGGTATCCAACATGGCTCCCTCCACCTAAGGGGTTTTAAACGTGAAAATGGAAAATAGTATTAAAGCTGGTTTCTAATTCTACTCGGAACAAGTTAACTATTCGAGCTTATGTAGCCTGGAGTCTGTAAAAGAATGCACAATTTTGTCCTTTTCTACCATGTGTTGACCCTAGTCACAGCTGATGGTAAGCGCAGCGGGTCTAAGATGGAGCACACGAATCCAAGTCTCCCTTCCTAGCTACATAACATAACACCACGACTTATATTCCCGAAGGGTTCGGCAGAGGTGTTTTTAGTACACCCTCGTTTCGCCAGTTATGTTTAAGTCCCATGTTATAGGGGGCGAGCCTATTGCCACTAGTCGGGCGCAAATCCAGACTCCGGGCTGCTACTGAGAAACTCCTAATGGAAAAACCCAATAACACTTTAACCGACCTGAGGATCGAACTCAGGACCCCATGCCCAGGTCGCGCTTGCAACCACTAGACCAACAAAGCAGCTTCTAGCTTTTTCTTGGGGTCAGCTTCCAGTCTAACCAGATGCGACTGCATAGCAGTATTTTACACGAAGCGACTGCCATCAGACCTCCGCAACCCAGTTACTGGGTAATACCGATATTGTAAGATTAGACTGGTTGTCAAACTTTCGGGCTTCTGACTACCCGTAATATATATAAAAATGTCATAGGACGGTATTCTTATGATACTTACTTATCCAAGTAACATAGATAATAATATACAAGGTGTTAATTAAATATCGCTAAACCTCAGATAACCCAACAAATTTTTATTTTCTAATCAATGATAATTCATCTACCTATAATTTATTTGTTTTCATCAATTATCGTAGAAGATATTTGTATTTTTTGTTGACTGGGAAATTCTGTTTCGTATTTTTGGTCTGATTATTTTGATCAGGGGCCGGGTAGGCCGGACGCCTAGTCCCGCTGACCGCCTTTCCTTTACTTATCTATGTATTGAAGTTTAGTCTGGGTATACGGTGCGTGTGGTTTGCGATAATTGAGAAATGACAATGTAAAAACTTCCTCATTGGTCTAGTGGTGGCTAGCGCGACTGCTGATCGTGAGGTCCTGGGTCGGGTAGTCTGTTGTTGGGGTTTTCCGTGTGGAATTACTCAGCTTACTTAATTATAACGGCGATATGAGGGTGTTACTATACATTATTCGGGGAATATAGGCCTGTTGTTACGTTATGTGATGACAATGTAAAAAAATATTATTTGAAAAATATATCCTCCATTTAAAATTTGTTCAATAGATTCTACTCTCGATACTGACCAAACTACTTTCATGTTAAGAAGAATTTAATGTGAGGGTGGTAGCTTGCCAGGCGGACCGTATAGACCCTACCACCAAGCAAAACCTATCAACGCTCTCCTTAGTCAAGCGCGTCTAAACCCGCTGCCGCATCATAAAAGCACCTGTTAAGAAAGCCACTTACGTGTAAGTTGCTAAATCGGTTGGATGTGCAGAGTCCTTGCAGCGGCACCGGGCAGGTGCGCACGCATTGCCCCCACCAGCCGGTATCTTCCTCCTCGTCGCCCTCGTCGCCACCAGCCCCGCCGGTTCCATCCGCGTGACCTTCTGAGGACAATATAAAACTACTGCTTAGTCAATAAATCTCGAGAATGGTGTAAAGAATATAGAGAGAAGTAGTAGAAGAATACAGGGTGTAAACGAAATCATGTAATTCCTTCAAACTTCGTGAGGTACTGCTGACATAGATTAACAGTGAAGGAGATATCATTAGATTCAATAAAAACAAAATACAAGAAGTAAACATGTGTTCTTAACGTAAGGCATTTTAGCGCCCCGAGTTAAATGACCGCGCGGCGAGCGGTAGCCGCGCAATTCACTCGGGGCGCTAAAATGGCTCACTCTAAGAACACATGTTTACTTCATTTAATTTTTGTTTTTATTGAATCCGAAAATATCCCGTGCAGCGTTAATCTATGTCAGCAGTACATCACGAGGTTTGAAGGAATTTTTGATTTCGTTTACACCCTGTAGGTATAGAGGGCATTTTAGTTTTAGTTTTTAGCGTAGTATTCGCTGTGTATAAGCACAGCACAAATTAAGCTGGACCTTAATCAATTACGGATATTAAAGCTAATATTTTATTAAACTCTGTAAAACCACATTTTGTTCCGCGAGAACTTCACTTCACAGAGAACTTCATCTTACTTTCATCAAACATCATAAACGTTCAGTCTAGTCTCTTACCAACTATGTTGGGGTCAGCTTCCAGTCTAACCAAATGCGGCTGAATATCCGTATTTTTCGCGGAGCCACTGCCATCAGACCTCCGCAACCCAGTTACTAGGCAATGCCATTATTCTAAGGTTAGACCAGTTGTCAGACTTTTGGGCTTTTGACTGTCATAGGTATGTACCTATGTCGACGGTTCAACGTCCTTTCCGAGGCGCGGAGGGGTTTCAGTATGATGTACCTATTCAGTAACAGGTGACCCATCCACAGATTGACAGCGGCAAGATCCTACGATCTGCGCGGTTGTTAATTAGCCACGAGCGCCATCAAATAGGTATAATATTAAAATGTAATAAACACATACTTCTAAAGTTTAATATTATTGTTTATCGAAAAAACAATCCTTGATAATATTATTTTCATCTGCCGAGTGAACGAGTAATGTATGCAAACAAAATAACGATAGAACAGCGGCCATAACATAACGTTATTAATATTATAGTAAGCGAATTCCTTTATTTGTTATATTTAATACAAGTTAAACAAACGGTTCGGTGGCTGCCGTTATTATTATCTCATTCGCTGGGAGTGGCATGAGGCGATTTCGGCACACCGCTTGCCGAAAGATACACAGCAATTTTAAACCAAAATCTTTACCCCAGTAGGTACATAATCTCTTTAGCTGTTCTTCCGCGACGGTATTAGGTGTCAATAATTGGCATTATAATGAAGCTTTTTTTTGCCATTTTTTATCTGACGGAGATGAAATCTTGCGGGCATAGTCTTATTTTTCCCTGATGAGACTTTTATAAACCTTTCACATTCGAAGCGTTTAGGATAAGTGTCTTAAAATTGCCGCAACAATTGGATCGATGAGGCAGTGTTTTTAACTTTCATTAATAGAACAATAGCGCCAATGATTCGCTAATGAAATTGCGCGCCTCTGCGGACTATACGGCGCGGCGTCCGCTTTACAAAAACATTCAAATCTGAATGCCCATTGTTAAACGAAAGAATTTTAACACATTCATTTGCAAAATCGGACAGACCAACAAAAGGTTCTCTAGAGGACCTGTTAGATCCCGCTCGATGGCTCTGACTCGTAGTAAATGATCGCTACGGACCGTTTGCGCATATTAAATCAAAGAAAAAATTTTTGCTGCTCTTGTTTTGTTGAACATTAATCCTTTCATTATCCCTCATTGATTTGTCAGGCGACTTACTGCTGTCAGTTTATTTTTGCATCAAAGCATTTACGAGTTTATTTTCATTCGCCATTTGCTTTCAGTTATAAAAAGTTCTCTTTTGCCTATTATTAATAGTTTTTTTTCAAAATAGGGTTTTTTTAGCAAAACAGTATCCAAAATTTACGTTAATTATGTAGCATTGTCAGTGCAATGGGAGGCTATGTTTTTTTTTTAAATAAAGGTTAGCGTTGTGACTCTTAATTAATTTTAGTGAATGCAAATAGTAACACAGTAGACATCAAAGTATATCCGGGCGTAGTCGCGAGGGCCACATCGCCCACATTTGAATGTTAAGAATTTTTATTTACATTTTTCCCGCAACACTCCAATATTAGTCGCAAAGTTGACAACAAACATTGCTAGCAAAAAGATAAAGTCTTTATGTGTCTTCAACAGATTGTGCATAATGTTAGTTGAATACATTTTGTTAGTGAGTGGGAACAAGCGACGCGTACATACATTTAATCGGCTGTTTTTGTTGCGCAAGTTGTAAGTTTATTGTTTTAACATCAGTGTCAGGTTTGTGTGAAAAACGTATATTGTTGGAGCTGTCAACTTAAATTATGGACGCTCATTCAGACAAATATTATGTATGTGACCAAACATTTTAACAATAACTACTAAAGTTCTTTTTACAATTGGCATTACAATTACGAAATAAACTGTATGAATCTGTCAAAGGAATGGCAAAAAGGAATTTCTTTCGTATTTGTGGAGCATTAAGCGACAATGGGTCGAGATGGGAATAAAATGGGGTCTGTTGCGTCGTAATGATCAACAAAACGCGTGTAAAGCGACGACGCGGCGGCTTTGATCTGCACCTCTTGTCACGAACACGAGTCGTCATAAAAACGGGAAATCTGTGCGCAATACAGTGATTTTGTTTCATTGATTTCGGGTTACAATAATAATCGTTTTACAATATATGAACACTGTTACTTTGAACTAGTATAAGTAACAGTTACAAGTCGTGGTTGATGTTGTTATCTAAGTACTATATAAATTTTGTGCAACAATCTGATAATATCATAATAAGAAGTATTTGTTTATTTAATAGTTTAAGTAAGTTGGGTTTGTAAAGTCAAATTAAAAGTACTTACTCTATTATAATTACAATCATAATCATAAACATGGGGTCGATTCCCACTCCCCAAAGATAGAGCAATTTTAGTGTTGACTTACCTATTCGACCTCTACATAATAAAACACCCTTAACTTTAGACCTAGATCTCACAGAAGCATAAATTAATGTCGTTTGAAAGGCTACAGCATAAACAGCGTAAAGAAATATCAAAGTACCGAACTTAATTTAAGCTGTTTTTGTAATGAGACATGAAATTTAAATTTTAAACATTAAGTTACATATTATATTTTCCTTTTTCTAAAATACTACAAAAATTACAAGGGGTAACACGTGTATTTTATGATTATTTATAAAAGTCTATGAGTTGTTCTACAAATCAATGCAAAAATCAAGTCTCTTAGAGACCTAGGTCTTAAGTTGTGAATGTTTGAATACGTAGAGGTCGAAATAGGTAAAGCAAATACTAAAATTTATCTATTTTTGGGGGGCTAATCGTAAGTTGGTAATCGACCCCATAAGTGGGGTGTTTTCGTCTATAAAATTGAGTGTATAATTATGTACACCGCCCTTAGTTTTATTACTATAATCACGGACATCATGTATTTATGTTTTAATAAGAGTGTGAATGTTTATTTATGTGTGTTTTATGTGTTTAAGTGTTAGTGTGTAAATGTAGTGGTAGATTGCATTATAGTGACTGGCACACGAGAGATATTCGGTTTCTTCGTTGTCAATCTACTTAAAGCTTTTAAATACTGAGTGATTAGTTTTACTACCTGTATTTGTTATTTATAATGTCATTTTTTATGTTATTTTTTTATATAGGTACCTGCCCACCGCTTATGCGGTTGTTTAGAATTTTACATACCTATTACACATTTTGATAAGCAGTGATAACCTAGCGGTGCGGTGGAACGCTTGCCTTCCCTGCAGGTAGGGCTAAGTTCAATCCCGGCTCGTACCTCAGACTTTTCGAATTCATGTGCGGATCAGTATTTGATTATCACTTGCATTAACGGTGAAGGAAAAACATCATGAGGAAACCTGCACACCTGAGATGGCTCCATAAAGTTCTCGATGGTGTGTGTACTGCGTAGTCTGCCAACCCGCACCGTGCCAGCGTGGTGGACTATGGCCTAAACCCTTATCATTCTGAGAAGAGGCCCGTGCCCAGCCGTGGGACAGTAATGGGCTAATTATGTTATGTTTAAATCACAAATTATACCTATCGTAGGTCCTTAAATTTGTAATATGGATATTTTTACATTCCAGTCATAAATAATACACTAAAATTGCATCTAAATCCTAAATATACTAAATCACTTTATCCTTCATCATCTACAGTTATAGACCGAGCCAGGAGGTTTTATTTGCGCAAACGTCATAAAAGTAAGCTACCCTTCAGTTTATTTGCGCTGCAGAGAGTAATGGAGGTGTGTCATTGATTTACAATTAATTTGCTCATCACTTAAAGGTTCCACTGCTGTGGTCAATGATAATGGGATTTTTAATGCTCTGGCTTGGTCACTTTTGACCCTCGTCTCACCCGATGGTAAGCGCAGACAGGGTCTAAGATGGAGCATACGAGTCGAAGTAACAGAGATAAAGATTAGGGGATTCCTCTATACCCCTTTGTATACACACGATAGCGCATTGTAAATTGCTTGGCGCCGGGCTAGAAGGTGAGGGCGGTAGCTAGACGCTAACCAGGTGGACTATACTGGGTGTAAAAATACCCTTAACAAAGCCGAAGTCTACGCATACTGTACATAAAACTAAGTAACATACAGCAAAAATAATTGCTGGGAAACGACTTTTATTTTTTGGTATTAAAAAACAGCTTTTGAAGGCGCGCGAGCAGCAGACTGTGCCTACATTTAAAAAATGTTGATAATGTTTGTATAGAAGAATGTTTAGTAATAACATTTAAACTTAGTTTTCGTGAAAAACGTGCCTTTGACCTTAAATATCTCCATAACCAGTTAGGTTCCCAGGTACGGCTTAATACCAAAAAATCTTCGTAATGATGGGAAGAATACGTGGCTCTCGGCTTTGTTAATGGTATTTTTACAACCGATATACCTAGATCCTACCACCGAGACTGTTGAGTTTTGTTGAATCTTACAACATGCATCTATTTCAAGAGTACGGTGACGAAGTTTTTAAAACTGTTGTGAAATGCATTATACCTGCTTATACGTTTTAAGGTTACCGCTTATGATGTGGAACAACAAACTATTTACATAACATTTAAAAAATCCATTTTTTATGTGCTTTTATGTTTTTTGTTCATAACATAACATCACGCCTATATTCCCCGAAGGGTTGGGCAGAGGTGTATATTAACACCCTCATTTCGCCGATATGTTTTAAGTCCCATGTAATACGGGGCGAGCCTATTGCAATCAACCGGTCATAAAGCCAAACTCCGGGCTGCTACTGAGGAATTCCACACAGAAAACCCCTATAACACTGCCCTACCTGGGGATCGAACCCAGGACCTCACGATCAGCAGGCGCGCTTGCCACCAATAGACCAACGAGGCAGTTATTTTTTCAATATACCTAAATGTACGCATCCCCAATCTACTGGAACGAGCAAAGCTGTCGAAGCCAAGTTTAACCGTTACCAAAGTACAGTTTGTGATATTCAACAACGGCAACTCAGCGTCCCCTTAGCGCGGCCGTCAGTTTTCATCTGCATCGTCCCTTTATCATCATCTTATATTTATGTGTCAACTCGCTCGCTTCCTGTAGCGAAGTGAATTTTGATTCACATTTACATGAGGTCCTTTGACAATGCACGTATCGTTTTAGGCTTACCTCGGTGACAGGAAACAATACCTCTTCATGGCGTTCTAGGGTTTTTATATTCGATATTAAAAGGTTTCAACATCATTATACGTAAATACTGACAGTTTAACAGATTTGTAATTGATTAACCATTCTTCTTCATCTTTTCGTATGGTTAGTGACTAACCTCGTGACAGAGTTTATGCCGCCCATTGGCCTCTGACTTGGCGTCACATGCCGCCGAGAAATATCTCTCAGGCATGCCGGTTTCCTCACGATGTTTTCCTTCACCGTTTTTAAGCAAGTAATAATTATACCTACAATACGTACATGAATCTGAAAAGTTAGAGATGCGTGCCTTGGGTTCGAACTCGAGACCTATGGCTTGTCAGTTCGACGGTCACACCATTAGGCTATCACGGCTATCCATTTATGGGGGGCTGCTTAGCCATTAAGTACCTCCCCATAAAAGTGAGCACCTATACACCATAGAACAATAATTTCTCTTCGACCCTCCCATGCTCGGAGGTGGCAACAGAACTCCCCAGCAAGGGGACAAGGGGACATGTCGTAACGTGTCAATCAACCCAGCACTTTTACTGCGAGCTCCCGAAATAAAATTAGGTAAACGAGCACCTCCGAGTTTTACTTGTCCATAAAAAGAAGTGCTTCGTCTTTCCGTGATGATTCGGTGACAGAACACGTAAAATGTTATTTGATATACTTTTTGTTCGGCGTAGGTACAAGGGTTGAGGGACCCGACAACCGTCGGTTTTGGGCTAGATATTGTAAGCAGATCTTAGGTACACTATTACTGATCGGCGTGCGTGTATGATTGTGGATGAAGCGAAAGGAGTATGTAAAGATCGTAGCATGTGGCGTTTTATAGTTTTTGCGTACCCCCATGTGAAAAAAGCGTGAGTATATGTATGTATTACTAGTTAATAGATCACCAGTCTATGGAAAGGTAGGTAATGTAAGTATTAGTATATATTGGGCAGAATCAATGTTACTCAACTGATCAACTGAACCTATCACATTCTACTTCAAGCTTCTATCAATCAAGACAATTTCGTATATTTATTTGCTTACTTAGATATTCTTTGATAGTCATAGGTTAAGTTTTAATTACTTTATTGTTGGATATTAATCGGTGAAGAATATATTCTCACAAATTGTGCCGGTTGGATTAAGCTTAACGTTTGTCAAACGATAACTTTCGAGAACAATCTTGTTCACGTAATCCGTATGTCCTTGTAAACCATCGTACCGCACACGCGTGAGGCATCTCCTACCTGTTACTCTCAACAGCCATAACAATGAGAGCTTATAAACTCGCTTTATCTGCGACATAACGCGCAGAGGGGCGCACGCTAACGACTGTCACTTGCCCGACGGACGGCCGCACACTGTACAATACCACAATTTGTCGTACCACAGGGCTTTAAAAGCGTTTTCGTAGCGCGGCCATGAAACACGCGGGCTGGCTGCCGGAAATAATAAATAAACGTGTAATGAGAGGCTAATGAAGATGATAATGAGGTCTAAGACTATGAAACGAGACAAGCAAGATATAATTTGTTAAAATTCGTAATATACAGAATTATACATAACATAACATCACGCCTTGTATTCCCCAAAGGGTTCGGCAGAGGTGTTTTTATTACACCCTCGTTTCACCAGTTGTGTTTAAGTCCCATGTAATAGGGGGCGAGCTTATTGCCATTAACCGGGCACAAATCCAAACTCCAGGCTGCTACTGAGAAATTCCTAATGGAAAAACCCAATAACACTTTGCCCGACCTGGGGATCGAACCCAGGACCCCATGCTCAGCAGGCGAGTTGAATCATCAGTTGAATTATAATAATTATATACAAGCTTAGTCGGAAAGAGGGTACTAAGCCGCGGGCCACATCATGTATCACTAGGTAAAGATTGTTTTAAAGAAAGTGTTAAAATTTAAAAATTCGTTTAATTTTTTTAACATGTTAAAATATTTTAATTTTAAGTTTTTCAAAAATTCTTCATTCCTGGTTTGGTTATGAATTCAGAAAATGGAGTTTCTAATCCGTGACCCCAAATATGACGTCAAATGTAAACACGTCTGATCATAGCTGAGGATAGATAGAATTTAGCGTATTTTTATAAAATCTTTAAACTGCTATTTCTCTTGAACTGTTGACTTTTGGGAAAAGTTGTAGAACAAAAGTTACCCATTATTATGTGTACTTTAAAACCCTTTCGGCTTAGTACCCCCTTTCCGACTAACCTTGTATACCTAATATTCTGCCTTTTCCCAAGTATGTTGAGGTCAGCTTCCAGTCTAACCAGAAGCGGCTGAATACCAGTATTTTACACGAAACGACTGCCATCAGCCATGTTTCTCGATGTGTAACGCACGGTCACCCATCCACAGACTGACCGCCGCAACCGCAACTTAACCTCTCAAATCGTATGATCCGCGAGGTTAGTAATTAGCCACGAATATACAGAATTAGTAAAGTACCTAATTGAGGTTAGCTTGTCTATCGTCAGATAGACAGCGGGCTTGTACGAAAAGTGAAAAGAAAACTTCTTTAAGTTCAAAGTTTTTTAAATTGCATGAATACTCCTTACAACTCATGAAACAAGGTAAGTTAAGGTGTGAATTATATTCACTGAAGTCATTATATTATATTCAGTGAGTTATATTCACTGAATCTATCTTAAGTTTTCGTGGCCGCGGGCGGTCGAGACGTGTAAAATATGAACTGCAATAGAGTTCAGTTTTATACAACGTAACAGAAAGCAGAGCCTTCTGCGTTGTTACCTCTTTGGGAATTACTGGGGAAAGGTAAAAGAGCCTAATGTTATAATTATAAGGTTTCATGTTTTCGATCACGAAATTTCTTTCTTTCCTTCATTCATTGCTATAATAATATTCTTTTACTTTCGAGTCAATCAAAAATCAAACCAGAAGGGAGCGGTATAATCAGAATTTTCCTTTGTTTTTTCTGAAGGTGTACAGTAACAATTATTTCAGATTTCGCCATAAAACAGAGGAATAGCGAAAGTTTCTTCGCATTGTGTTATTTTTAATAAAACTCGATCACAAATCACTCGGGCTATGGGTCGGTACTATGGTAAACAACATTTTTGTCGTAATGTTTGTCGCATTATTAAATACGCGGCTTTTGTACAACATTATTTTTAAATGAGTAGCTACTAGCTGCTGCCCGTAGAACTTCGTAACACCAAAAAGTTTTTTAAAGTTTTTTCCTCATCTAACTTAAACCATCAGTAGGTAAAGAGGCGAACAAAATAAATAACAAAAAACAAATCTTACGAGTCATTTTCGAGTTTTTGCGAGACTACCTGTACGGTAATTGATTTTTATTTATATACCTAGATAAATTTGCAGTATAATCATATATATAGGTAGTCAATCTTTTTATAACTTATTCATTAAAATTATATACAATACTAGCTGAGTCCTCACGGCTCCGCCCGCGTAAGAAATTTTATTCCAGTAATAAATATAACATACTCGTATGTTACTCAGTGATAATGTAGCTTTCTAACGGCAAAATAATTCTTGAAATCGGTCCAGTAGTTTTTAAGTTTATTCGTTACATACATAAATACAAATCTTTCCTCTTTATAATATTATTGTATTATATACCTACAGTTTTACAAACACAAACGCAACCCAACTTAAAAACAAAGAACAAGTAACAAGATATAATGAAAACCTAATGTCAATGCTTCACTGGCCAACCATCAACTTGCGAACAATCTCAGTACAAACCTATTATGACAAAATAACAGATGCTATCAACCAGAGCCTGAAAAAAGCTCGAGAGGATGCGAAAGAGACACATAAATACCACAAAATACTATTAAATAATAATAATCAGTTTATTTTCTCTTCACAAAACAGTGGTATAATGCTTATAACTAATGTAGATGGATAAATAGAATTTGTGAGAGACTGGTGCCTGAAATAGGCACTGCATCGCAATACCTGTAGTACTGGTCACCATTAAATCGCACGGCTATGTTATTAAAAAGAAGAAAAGCACTGCAAAAAACTAAAAATAAAACTTGTTCTATGAAAAACGGACTCTCCGCTCTCTACAAAATAACTAATAAATATATAAAAAATGATTATGCTAAATATAGACAAGATACCATAGAATGGCATTTACAACACACAGGAAGCACAAAGAAGGCATTTAAGGAACTCAAAACAAGCAAGACTTGGATAGAGGGAATAGGAAAGCAAGACAGAACTTTGTGCAAACGAACCGATATTATTAATGTGGCATCAGACTTGTATAAGAAATTATACAGCGATAAGACCCAAAAGCCCAATATGTCAAATACTATCCACGAAAGCGCCAACGAACTTACAAAAAGGGTGACCCGAAGGATATTGGCAACTACAAACCGATAAGCTTGTTACCGAGCCTCTACAAACTCTCCTTCACCATTTTAAACAAAAGAATCAGTAGCTCATTGGAATCAAAACAACCGATAGAGCAAGCAGACTTCAGAAAAGGATTCTCTACAGTTGATCATATTCACACACTTGAATTAATTATAGAAAAGTACCAACAACAACAAAGACCGCTATACATAGCGTTTATCGACTATCAAAAAGCATTCGATACGGTAACACACATAAGTATATGGGAAAGCTTAAAACAGCAGGGAGTAGAAGACATATATATATATAAAGGTCATCAAAAGCATATATAACAATAATAAGGGAAGAATTAAGCTGGAATCTCTCGGACCGAGCTTCCCTATAGAAAGTGGCGTAAGGCAGGGCGACCCGTTATCTCCAGAAATATTTATATCCACCCTGGAGGCAATATTCAGTAAGCTAAATTGGAGCAAGTCAGGTCTGTATATAAAGGGTGATTACTTAAGTCACTTGAGATTCGCAGATGACCTAGTGTTGTTTTCAGAGTCCAGCTCCCGGTTACAGCACATGATCGAAACTTTACATTTAGCTAGCGTCAAGGTAGGACTGGAAATGAATCTCACTAAGACTATGGCAATGACAAATAGGTGGAGAAGATTAATAACAATTAATGGAGTGCCACTTGAATATACCGATAAATACATCTATCTAGGGAAGCGAATTAGTTTTGACAGAAAAAAATAACGAACAAGAAGTTGAAAGAAGAGTACAACAAACATGGAATAAATACTGGAATTTGAAGGAAACCTTTAAAGGTAACCTTCCTGTAACTGTTAAAACTAAAATTATGAACTGCAGTCTCCTACCATGCTTGACGTACAGATACCAGACGTGGAAATTCACTTCAAAACTAAAAACTAAAATCACTACTTGTCAACGTGAACTAGAGCGCAGCATGCTTAAAATAAAGAAAGTAGATAGAATACGACACACAAAAATAAGGTCAATAACCAAAGCAACGAATGCATTGAATTACGCACAAAACAAGACTACAGACAAGACTACAGGCAAGGCTTACAGACAAGAGATGGACCATAAAAGTGACATTTTGGAAAGGTCCTTCAGGTAAAAGGAGCAGAGGAAGACCATTGACACGCTGGGAGGAAGATATTAAAAAGACAGTCGGTCCGAACTGGGAACAGACCGCACAGGACAGAGACAATTGGGCATCTTTGGAGGAGGCTTTCACCCAACATGGGGTTTCTAAAGATATTACTTAGTAATATTCAAATCGATATTTTAAATAAGCTATTAGATAATAAGTAAAGCAGCAAAGGAAATAATCTAGAAAAGTGTATTATATGAATTAAATTAGTAGCAAGTAAATCAAAGGAAAATTATGTAGTTAAGTGTAGTAAATTAATTAAACTAGTTAAGTAACTTAGAGCTTGTAAAATAATTAGTAGGAAATAAAGGGCTTTTTTATTTAATTTATTTATTTTTATATTTTATAAAATATAAGCCTATTTGCTGTATTAGAGAATTTTGGCGTCTGACTGCTTATTAGCGAGTGTAACCTGTTACTTAGTAAGAAGATTCTGATGTTACACACAACAAATGTTTCGATTAAAAACATAGTCGATCACCATAATATTTTGGCAAAATAAAGCAGTGAATTGTAACAGGCCAAAGAATAAGAAGACTCTTTAAACCGAGTTTTTGTGTGAGTGTTGCCGTTATTCACTTCATCTAACATGCTAACCCCTTCGTCATGTGAGACGGGGAGGCCTATTTACGACACTTATCGCCCTAATCCTACAGTTAAATTCACTTACGACTCATAATCCAAAGTTTGGCAATAAAGCCGGGTTCACACGATCCGACACGCGACCTCGTTAAACGCATTTGCCGCTCGTGAAAGCGGCATGATGTCGTAAATCTGCGATAACGCACTCGAAAATGCGTGATTTTCGCGCCACGCGGCATAGCGCATCGCGCTTTTATGTTCAACCAATTGACTGTTTCGGAAAATTTATGTTGCATGTAGTTTCGACATTTTTTGATAAACTAGTTGGCGTTACTCCTTAAATGTGGCTCCTTAAAACTTTGGAAGAAAAATAATTTCTAACAGTGTTTATTATTGCACATAACAGACTAGCATAAAAAGTTACCTATACCAGAAAAACGCAACACTCATTTTAGAGCAGCTTTATAAACATTATTGGTCCTATTTCCAGCACAAAGCAACCAATTTGCACCTGCACCACATAACCTAAAAGCTAATGCGTTGAATGGTCCTCTACATCGTAGAGGTAAGGTTGAAAAGTCCCGCATAATGCACGGTACGGTCCCGTCACAGCTTATGTTGTAGCGTGACAAGGCGTTACAATTCAGTGTAGAATAGTACAACATCGTGTTAAACACTCATAATTAGTTAAATAATGTAAGGCACGCTACTGTTCCTTGACGTAAGTAAGAGTCATAAGCGTGCCAATGCTTTACAGTTTAGATTGAAACATTGAAATACGAAGTAAAAATAAATGTGTTACAAAAAGAGAAAAATATGCTAAAAAATCTTCAGACTTCCCGTTTCCGCTTGGCACGCTGTCATTCTGCCACATTTTAAACTGTAGCGTGAAAATGATTTGAAGTTTCAAAGAAGGTTTGAACATTTGAACGAGGTGACACCGTTTTTATTGATAAAGGAGGTGTCAACTCGTTCTATTTTAAAAATGCAATAACCTCGGGCCCGTCACAGGTTAGACAGCAACGTGACTGCTACGGTACAGTTCAATAAAGTAGAAAACAGGAACTAAATTGCAATAATAATAATAACGTAAAGGCAAAATAATAATGTATTTTCTATTTTCACCTTCACTTTACAAGTAAATGCGTTTCGTCGTCATAAAACCTTCCCACGATTCCTTTTTTATAGACTAGCAAAATTGTTACATCAGTTCCACAACTCGTTGTGAAGCACTATTATCACGACTCCACAAGGACGTGAGTAATCCAACGTTTTTAAAAAACACGTCCGTTGTCCTGAACCACGTTCAACGTGGACACTCTAAGAGCACATTCACTGCTAATAGTATGAATTGCAGCTTATTGCTGTTAGTCGGCTTACGTGAGCCATCCCGTCCCCCGCAGTTCCCTTTTATACTCCTATTCACGCTCTTGGCTTAATAAAATGAACACCACAACGCTAACTTTTCTGAACAGTACTTGCATGCGAGGATTGAAGATTATAAGTTCGAGACTTTAAGTAGCATGTCTATCAGTTACTTAATCGAAAGCAAGCGGAAAGGATGAACAAAGAATATTATCCTGTACATTTTAATATTAACACTGGCTGGCTGGGACATTTTAATATTAAAATTGTCCAGATTATTAATACGGAAAAAATCTGTTAAGTATAAGTCAAACGAGGTAAGTAGAGACTAAACTCACAAAGTTGAGATAAATAATTTAAGACGGAAATGTGGTTTTACTAAAATCACAACTTTACGAGTTCTCATCGTAATATAGCCGACCCTTAAACACGACCAAATGATTATCCCAAACAACTTAATACATAACCTCGCCAACATACAAGCATAAACAAGATATTAATTCGACAACTTCCCCAATCACGCTCATGACATAAGCTAACCACTAACCCTTCACACGTAGTGAACATAATTTCCCCGCATGTCAATGAGCGGGACAGGTGTGGACAGATCCGGCCTTGCCACTCAATATAGTCAGAGGCATGACCGTTTGGAACGTAATACTATTGCATCAGTAGCCACCGACGTGACACTTGTAATAAGATATTTCATTGTATCAATAGCGTGATACGCGAATGCCTACTTTAGACATGCATTATCTTTTCTAGTTGTAACTTCGATGTGCAATACATTTCTAGGAAATGACGGCTGAATGACGTGTTTGATTGGCAGTGGCATTCAGTATTGCACACAATTCAAACTATACTAATCTTCAAACGAGTTTTGACATGTTATCAATCAAACGTTAATGCCAACTTAAAAATAGAAGTTTCAGGTAATGGTATGATAATGTGGCTGATATTTGAAATTGAGGAAATTGAAAAATAAATCTATTTGACCGCATAAATCAGCTTTGCAGAATTGCACCTGCTTTTAAACGTAAGTTTTGATATACTTACAAAAACAAATGACATTTTGCATCAAACGTACAAAATATTTTAAAAACTAAATGTTTTTTACAGCGAACAAAATGATTCCAATATTGAAACAAAACTTCAAGTCACGAAGTTTTAATGTTTAATTGTGTTAACCTGAGAATAGTATCAAAGCTTATTCAATCTTCACATAAGTGTCACGTTTCTTTTTTAATACTATTAAGTTCTTTCACGCCGTATCGCATGTGTGATCGACGGGCTATTGTAAAGAGTCTATTGTCACGCACAAACACGCTCCGTGCTCTAGGGACGGGGCAGTTAAGGCCCCAAGCACACGTGATACTTTCCGCTTCAGAGATTTGTTATTTCGCGACTGTATGGATACTGCCGCGATATTTCGCGGCGACTCACAACTTTCAATATTACGTTTCAGTGACTGCATCAAAGCTGCACTGCGTTTTGATGTGGCTCAGCATGTAGAAACGTTCAAATATTTTAGATGGTAAAGTTTCTCAACGAAAAATACATTAATAAAAAATAAAATGAAAAATATACTTTATTTCTGATAAGCAACATTCATATGGGTCAGTAAACAAAAAGATAACTTATACCTATGTTAATAAACTTATAATATATTTAGTGACAAGGCTGCTGTTCCAAATACATCTTCGAACAACCTAACAAAGGAGAATCGTACCTCCCTCCCGTCTTTAGGATGGAGTTGGACCTTTCCCGCACTCTGCAGAGCAAAGAGCCAGATTTATATCTGACGATGGCAAGGAAGCCATTGACGTGACTGTGTGGGATTGTTCGATCGTTACAAACACCTTCTCGAAGACCAGTCACCAATTGCAGATAAAGGTATCGTATGTCCTTTGTACTTAAATAGCTGATTCTCGCAGCGTGTTTGCGAATGGGGGCGCGAAATTGAAACTCTCAAGTGACCCGTTCGTAAGGGATGTTTGTCGTGTGCCGAAGAGGGCGCTTTGGATGTATTGGTACAGGCAATTCAGTTAGATTTTATTCAAATGATAGCTGTGAAGATGCGTGGGACGGGTCTTTAACGACGTGTTATGAGTGATAATTTGCTTGCTGGCAACGTTGCCTATATCACACACTAGGATGTATATAATATTTCTAACTAAAAAAAAAACAATATTAAAGATCTCAGCTGCTTCTTCTTTACATAGTATAAAACAAAGTCGCTCCCGCTGTCTGTACGCTTAGATCTTTTAAACTAGGTACGCAACGAATTTTAATGCAGTTTTCAGCAATACGTAGAGTGATTCAAGAAGAAAGTTTACATGCCCCACATTAGTATCTACATTGCATCCATGCGAAGCCGGGGCGGGTCGCTAGTATTATATATTTACTTACTATCCAGTGGCGTACATTGGTTTTCGGACTAGGTAGGCAGGCACTAGCGATGTCGCCTTTCAATTGTACGCTTAAGCCCATTTCAATACGCTTCTGACCAAAAGAAATCCGCTTATTTGGTTTATAGTAATAGTTAAAGCTGGTGTAGTTAATTAAATCTTATGAGGTAAGCACTGCTAAAGTGCCTATATGCAAAGCACGCAACTGCTACTATCCTACCTATGTTTTCAACAAATTGGTGGTTAGGTACTGGAAAGTCGTTTACCGTTTGTTAATGTTACTCTTAGATTAATGATTGCGCTACTACATTATATTTTTAAACAATAGTTGTTTTGGATGAATACAAAATATATTTACCAACACCAAATAAATTACTTAATTATGTAAGAAAGAAAGAAAAAGTATTTATTTTACGCACACGCGAACGCACACGCATACTTAAAATTAAAAATATAATGTTTCTTAAAATTTGCTTACACTTAAATTTAAACATATAACAATGAGGCAACCCGAACACAAAAAAAAATAATAATTTATGGTTACTATTTAGTCTCGGGTGCACGGGCTACCATAAATCCACATGCATCATAAATCTAAGTGACAATAAACAAACAATACAAACATTTAAACATGTTGAATTTGTGCGTCGCATGGTGCGTGAAAATTTAGGTCATTGCTCACCATTATGCTGAGGCTTCGGACGAACCTAACCATCCTAACCATCAGCGCTGATTTTCAGCAACAACCTTCGTTCGAGCGACGTAACGAAAGCACCAGAGAGAACCAGTCGTAACGTGAGTATTTAACTATCTTAAATTAGGTACTGAACGGTTAATGAAATGAAATGAAAATTTATTTGCTTGAAGTATGGTGCATTACAATCAGTTGGTATAAGTACAGTCACGTGTAATAATATGTATACACATAGAGAAATTCAAAAGCGTTTTGCTTCTAAAATATCTATTAGAATTATGAAATATTACACACATTAGTTTCTACAAATACATACGAGTTATGGTTTCGAATTGTTCTTAATTACAACCTATTCTCTTAAAGAAATTAGCTTTTTAAGTTCGCTATGTGTATATATATTATTACACGTGACTGTACATAGGTAATTTAGTTTAGTGTCACATATTTCGTCGGGAAAGATAGAACAATATGCCCAACATGCAAAATCTTACAATTAAAATTTAAAAACATCACATTTACTAATTATTTAAGAATTAAAATGGAAATGTCCACAGAATCAGATATTATAATGACAATTAAATTAAATACTTGACCCAAAGAAATCTTTCATATTATAAAAACACTTGTCTACAAGCCACCTATATACTCTTATCTTAAATTGCCGCATAGGTAATTCTCTTATAACTTTGGGGAGTTTGTTATAAATTTTTATAGTCATAATATAACAGTTTTTATGGCAGAGAGAAGTATTGCGGCTAGGAATTATTAATCTTGATGGATCTCTGTTTTTTATTCTAGAATTCAATATTTTATTAAATGTCTTGAAGAATGAACCATGCTCTCTTACAAAACAACCAGCTTGGAAAATATACAGACATGTCAAAGATAACACTTTGAATTTTTTAAACAGTGGTTTGCATGAGTGGACTTACGCCACAGATTGCTCTTATGCATTTCTTTTGGACAATGAAGGCTCTGCTTACATCAGTAGAATTGCCTCAAAGAAGAAGTCCATACCTCAGGACCGATGCAACATACCCATAATACGCAGTTATAGCTGTCTTTTGACCTGAAGTACGTCTTAGTTTTTTAAGTGCAAAAACTGATTCAACTTTTTACAGATTCGATCTATATGTGCTTTCCAGTTACAATGTTTATCAACTGTAATACCTACCTAAAAATATTGTATCATTTACAGATTCTATTACCTCATTTCGACACATTAATTTATAACTAAAATTATTTTTATTATTGTAATTTGTAAATTGAATATATTTTGTCTTTGATATATTTGCATTAAGATTATTACATTCCAACCATTTTAAAACTGATTCTATTTCACTGTTAAGTATGTTATCGTAATTATTATTGTTTGCAATTATAATTGAAATGTCATCAGCGAACAAGACGCATTCAAATTCATTTATTTATCAAATACAAGCTAACAGTTTACACCAAATCGCTTATATCTATGCTAATTCTACAAAATTACATAAAAGTTTTAATTAAAACTTCTTAGACTAAAAAATACAAAAAAGAAACGGAATAAAATAAAATTTGTAAACAAAAAACAACCTTATACAGAAAATTAGAAAAAAGAAAAAACAATTATTTCTTCATATTTAAATAAATATACACATGTTTAGTGATAGTCCATTGAGAGTCAAAAAATAAATCAGCTTCAGGAATATATTTTAGAAAATCATTTATGTGTAGTAATCAGTGGTAGGTCATTAATGTAAATTAAGAATAGTAGCGGCCCCAATATGCTACCTTGAGGCACACCAAACCTATTGACTCGACAGATAGATTTATGACTGGTACATTCAAGTTCCTTGTTTAAGCTTTTAACTTCTACGTACTGTTTTCGATTTATGAGATAACTTTGTAACCAATTCAAGGCAGGACCTCTGATACCACAGGTTTCACATTTTTTTAGTAGCAAACTATGGTCCACAAAATCGAAGGCCTTGCTCATATCGAAGAACACTGTAGAGACCGGTACCCGTTTATCAATAAAATCTATCACATTTTGGACCAGTTTAAAAGCCGCCAAGGTAGTCGACTTTTTTATAAAATAGTTATAAAATCAAGTTAAAATACTGTGTAGTGTGTTGTGCCAAATATAATACAAATATTGTTATTAAATATGTAACTAGAATTGCATCTCATAACAAGACATGACAGTCGCGTCAAAACAAAACAAAATTATGCAAGAAGGCGGGCGGCGGCCATTGTTGCGTAAGAGCATCATCGCTGTAAACGACGCCGACGCTCGCGACTGTCACGTGATTGTGATTAGTCCCGTTTGAAATGCAATAATTAGCTGTGTATACCAATCGAAAAATGTAATAATATAAGTAAATAAATTGTACATATTTTGTGTAATGAAGTTAGTGTCTGTGCTTTTTGAGTAACCCAATTAAATTGTTCTAGTGCAAGCTACATGAATGTCTGTATATTATGTTGTATCCCTAATTAATTTTAATGTTCACGTATATTTTAATTCGTTAACAATAACTAATTCAGGAGCTGTCGGCTGGATGCGAGCACAGTAATACAACACCAATATGACACCGTGTTTCTACATATTTAAATAAATTAGTACGATTTTCATAAACCATGACGATTATTTGTATTTCCAACTAAAAATAGGAAAATAAAAACCACATTGTTGCAATAGAGAGGTAGAAAAACACTTAATTATCTCTTACTCCTAATATCAAGGTTAAGTCGAATTTCGATTAAATGTTACTCCTGATAATGTAAACAAACAATTCTTTCCGTTCACAGCATTAATATGATTAAAGCAAACAGCAACACACGTTGAAAGTGCCACGTTATTAGGAAAACATGCCACGAAGCCAATCACGCGATATTCAAAAGAAACACCTACCGCGTAATATCGCCGGTTAGGCCTTGTTCAGATGGTGCGATAACGCGCGTCTGAATTTTCATCATAAAATAAGAAAGTACAGAGATCGGCAACCTAAAAATGATTGATGTGAGCTGTTTGTGTTGACTTCTCACGTAAAATGGTATCTAACAGATTTTCCACACATTTGAGCCATATTGTTATTGCTATCTTATAGGTAATATACGTACTTTAGCTTGGATATATTTCGTTCTCAGGCAACGCGCGCGCTTTTATACGCGATAGCCGCGAGTAATAAAATGGCATCAAATAGCTCGTCTCGATATAATTCGCGCGTGGTTCGCCTCAGCTGAACCCCGCCTTACGTACACTGTACACTGCCGGTACGAGCAAAGTTATGCGCACTCATGCCCGGTACCGGTATAAACATCGGCGCGCTAACTTGCACACGTTCCGTGATGTTATGAGCGAATCATATATGCTTCATGTTGTGTACTTTGCCGAGATATTGCCTCTAATAGCACTGTACTGTATCACAAGTGTTTGTACTGGAAATACGTTTTTGGTAAAAGGCTTTTATGTGATTTTGGGTCAGATTTAAGAATCAATGTATAGGTTTATCTCGTTAGTTATAAATATCGTAAGGGTAAAAATAGATTATTTTTATTCGTAGGTTATACGGTGTTTGACGCCTGTACTTCCACGCGTGGGCGTCGTAAAAGGATACCGTCAGATTAAGACTTTAGATGTGACGTCTAACTGGGTCCTGATCCATCTATCTGCTAATCGTGGTAAGTAGGTATGGTTTCGTTGCAAAGGCTTTGGGAGGACCTGAACTGATCTGTGGACATTTAATAGCTGGTACGAACTAGCTAAGACTTTTATTTGAGAGAATAATAATTTAACACACACAGATACAATATACCTACAACAAGTAAACTAAACTAACTGCCGCGTTGGTCTAGTGGTAGCAAGTGTGACTGCTGATCGTGAGGTCCTGGATTCGATCCCCAGGTCGGGCAAAGTGTTATTGGGATTTTCCGTGTGGGATTCCTCAGTAGCAGCCCGGAGTTTCGATCTGTCCCCGTTTGATGGCAATAGGCTCGCCCTCTATTACATGGGACTTAAACATAACGGCGAAATGAGAGTGTTACTATACACTTCTGCCTAACCCTTTAGGGAATACAGGCGTAATGTTATGTTAAGTGATCTAAAACAAAATTCTAATGATCTAAAATAAAATCTCCTTTAAGAAGCTCCCTCAATATTAAACATGGTACAAAATTCTTGTTCATATTCTAAGGTGTGGTATAATAATAAAGGCCGGTGCGGACGGCCGGGATAATTAAAGCGGGATTAGCGTAGCACCACAGGGAGCCCGGCTGGTGTAACCCCCTCCCTAAATTACATAGCTTTGATGTTCAGTTTCTAGCCTTAGTAAAAGGATTAGTACTAACATACAAGGTTAAATAATTCTAAGATGAGTTCCTAAATTGGTTTTTTGTTCTAGAGGTAGCAGGTAAAGGCCTGTTTCATTGGTGTTTTTTTAGAGGGGGTCATGGTTAACTAACATCCGCACCGATCATATGATTTACGAGATTAAGCTGCGTTTGCCGCGGTCAGTCCGTGGATGGGTGGCCGTTTGTTACACATCGCGACTCCTCCGTGCCTCGGAGAGCACGTTAAACAGTCGGTCCGGGGTGTCATACGAATACCTATGACACTCGTTACGGTAGTCAGAAGCTCGAAAGTATAGCGGTCCAACTTTAGGATATCGGCATTGCCCAGTTACTGGGTTACGGAGGTCTGATGGCAGTCGCTCCGTGTAATTTACTGGTATTTAGCCGCATCTAATTACACTGGAAGCTGACCCTAACATAGTTGGGAAAAGACTAGTCAGAACATAGCATAGAAGGTGATTTTTTTTGCTGAACACGTGAAAAAAATGGTTATTATTTTAGCGTGAACCGTTAAGTATTATTGTCCCACAGTTTGTGATAAGCTGAAACTACAAATTTATCTGTGTATCAAGCCTATTACAGTGTCGACTTTCCTGTTTCCCTTCAACAAAATGGATGGTCATGTCTGAACTAACAACATGATAAGGCATTTGTTATTTTGAACCCTATAGGCATTACAATTTACAATCATACCAGTCTCCAGATTCTTAGCACAAAGTTTCTTTCCACCTAAATCTAAGATTAACAGCCCCCAACCTTCGGAGTAAGGGTGTCGGAAAACACATCACGAGTCCCCGATGGGTCTAATTGATACGGACGCACAATCGTATCGGTCCACCGGGAGTCGAACTTGGGACCGCCGGAACCCAGATGGGCTTAATTGAACCAGGACTTAGCGCCTTATTTAACGCTTTAACTGTAGGGATGGGCCGGGTTAGTGGAAAGGTAAACTTTTATTAGTGTTGTGATTATACTCTGTGATTTCCTTTTTGCTATTGTTTGGCCAAGTGGTCGCAAGCATCGATGCCGGACATGAGGTTATGGATACGATACCTAAGTCAGGCCAATTTTGTGTCAGCAAATTAATTTGTTAAATTAGTTTGTCAGCTATTAACAAAAGGAGTTTATAAGGCGGATGTCAAGAAGGATATACATCGATGTTATTGGTGATGTTCACAAAGGACAGGCGCGTAGTACACTCAACCTGCGTGCGTATATGATGAATGTGGATGAAGCGAAAGGAGTATGTAAGGGTCGTAGCATGTGGTGTTCTATAGTTTCTGCCTACCTCCATGCGAAAAAGGCGTGAGTTTATGTATGTAAATTAATTTTCATGTAATTTAAAAGCGCCATTGCAGAATTATGTCTTCTCATTGTTATCGAAAACAATCAAATAAAATAACGTAATTACGTTTCACAGAAAACCAATTAATTTAATATTAATTAGTTTTCAGTGCAACCAAATATTGATGCACAATCACAAATTCCCGGTACTACCTAATTTACAATAACAGGGTTGTAGGGGACAGCTCACTGATTGTAATCAGTTAGTACCCAGTGAGGTGCTATTTCTGGCCATAATTGCTCCTTTGACCATGACGTCACAAGCCTGGAGTCAGCGCCCAAGTTGACCGCAAGTTATATTGCCAATGTACGCAATAATGACTACTGTCAATCAACAATTGAATCAAACCCTGACGTGTACATGCAGGTATTAATTAAGCAATGTATGGGAACTGGCGGAATAGGATTATACGCAGACGAGGTAGTAAGTACTGTGTTGTGCCGGAAATTGGGAGACGCCTATGTTCAGCAGTAGATTGCTATAGGCTTAATTGATTTTTAATTATTGATCAGTTTCTGAAAGGCTTATCGATTTAATCTGTTGTATAATGTCATGTCAACTAATGTGATTGGTTGACCAAAATACTAACAACCAATCACAGCACGCGACATGATATTTGACAGCTGATTAGTTAATTTTTACGTTGACCAACTTTTCAGACCCCGGGAATAAGTACTCCATGTCTTTGACGGGCAGCTGCGTACGAGAGGTTTGATCTAGTATCGGCAAATATAAACATGAACAAATAAATTTATCGATAAAAAACATTAAAACCTCTATTCGATAAATAAAATTACCGTTATCGAATAAAAATATCATTTAACAATTCTCGGTTAGTAGTGTTGGTTCCTACTACTGTTGGTAGTTCATTCCATTCGTGATTAACATTAGCGAAATTTATTTTTCAACGAAATAATTAACTTATATTTTCAACCGATAAAATTATTTATCTATTTAACAGTTAAATAAATTCAACCAATAACGCCACCTCTAGTTTGATCTAATGCGGTCAGCAACCAGCTTATCAAGTGGGTATCGTGACTTTGTTAATTAGGTATCTATCTCCATTCTGGAAGAGGTTTATGCAGAAGTGGAACTGCGTCATGTAAGTTGAATATAATCATATCATTTATTCATTTTCTATACATATTATTTCATCATCATCATCTTCCTGCCCTGGTCCCAAGTTACTTGGGGTTGGCGCAATATGTTTTTCTCTTCCACTCTTCCCTGTCAGCCGTCTCATTATCATTTACTCCCTTATCTTTCATATCCTCCCTCACACAATCATTATACCTATATAATACATACTATTTACTTTTTTTAAATATTTCTACAAAACAAAATCATTTAAAAATATAAATTATAGTAGACCACCGGCATCGGAAACAGTGTCCAAGCTAACGGTGGTCAGGGCCTCAGCGAGGGAAACTTCCTAACAATACGCGCCATGTCCAGAAGTACCGCTTTCTGCATCAGGCCTTTGATCCAGCCGCCCAACGAGAGCCTCATCAGATGATGGTCAAGGTTTGAATAGAATCATATTAATTTACTATCTTTCTATTTTTCTACTACTCGAAATACATTAACAAAAGCTGTGTTAGGCGGTAAATTGCTTAATGATGAGCATAACATTGTATGTCTACCATATCGGCACTGTACCGCTATCTTATAAGCTTGGTTGCTGGATCGGCAGACAAATGAAAAAATAACGTTTGTCTAAAAAAAATATTAGATACCGTTGAACGTCAGGAAAAGGTGCTTTCTGCAATGAGAATTGTTTTGATGGCGTTAGACATAAGGACATACAATGTGGGTGCTAGGATTTATAACATAAAGAAAACATCTGTTAGTATTATAAATGCTGCCTTTGAGTAGCTAAAACTTCCTTTTAAAACTAATTTAAATTGCTGAGCTTATATGCCAGACTTCAATATCTACAATTACCTTTCACCAGTAAGATCTAAAATTAATTTTCACCACTCATATCCAGGAATCAGTTCCATTAAAATCTTCGCCAATTTCAGGAGTAAACTTCAACTAACTAATTTCTAGCAACCACGTTCTAATATACACATGAGTTATTTCAATATCAAAGTTGCCGCACTACAGCAGTCCTGTGCGGTCGCCTGTGTGGAATCGCTCAAGATATAACTAAAATCCAACTAGAATCGCTTACGTTTCACTTCTGACAGATCCAAAGTACACGCGATACTTGTGACAACGAACATCGTCGATTTTAGAATTGCATGGGTGTTGTATCTCGTTTCAGCGACTCGGTGCGTGACCCCAGTATCATAAGAGACAGAATTAACTGCACTACATTGAAAAAAATATCATTGCTCTGTCGCACAGTGAGGAACCACGTATACGTTGCCATACAGGTGCCTCAAACTTGACTTGAACTTCTGTGACAATATAATTATACAATATCTATCGCAGGTTTCAAAAGTGAAGTACCTCAATATATTTTATTAGTTGGTTCAGCTTTCGATCGCTACAATTACTACTCCCTACTGATAGCTGCTTCTCAGTCGATGCCACAAGTATCGCGTATGGTTTGGGCCAAAGCCCCTACCTCTCTTTCGATACGAGTTTGGTAAATTCAATTATATGATTCCCTTTACTCTCGACTTCGCCTTTGAAACTCCAGCACCGCCCAACTATTTTCTTAGTGGCGTCTTAATTAATGATTGCCGTGTGGTCTCCCGTGACTCATGAACGTAGTTTTGTGGGACTTTATAGGTAGATATAGACTATATTAATATTTCAATATTTATAAGATTATTACTAGACCAGAATTTGCTTGAGTGAGTTCAAAACTTTGCTCGCTTTGCAGCCACTGTTTATAAATAGCTTTAAGTACTCAAAGTAAACCCCATGGGACAGAGGTATTAAATTGGCGACTGCTTTGATGCTGAGTACGCACGACGAGAGATCTAAGCTGTATTTTAAAGTGGACACATTAATAAACATCATAATTTTACACTCAATTCTCGACTTTCTAGAAGAAACCAAACTAAGGACCCAATTATCTTCTGGAGGAACTGTAAAGAGCCGCGGCAGTATGAACATCAACTAATATTACAACTACCTTTTAATTACATATCTATCGAAAACTGATCGCTGCCGACTCAACCGTGAAGTCAAATACCAACCAACCGGTTAACTTATCTACCGCTGGACTTTGCTTCGATAACTTTAATTTCACTTGTTCTGCTCCGTTTTAGTTACTTTGACTTGCTCTTACTCAGTTTCACTAAGTGCTCATACCTTTTCTTTGCAATGAACATCAGAAACCTTCGCTAGATAGTAAAAGTAAATTAATTACAAGTTTGAGAGTTTTTTTATTATGAATTATGTTGATGTTAAAACGAATTCATGGACTTTAGGTTTGTAGTAGAGATCAAATATTTTGTCAATTCAGATTTCAAGATTATAAATCCATAATCGATTGATAAAGGCGCCAACTCTGTCGACACTCATCCTATTAATGAATTGATTAGCATTCTTTCGATACAGAAGTTACTGGACAAACATTCCGATTTAGGACGTTACCAGATTGATCTTATAGATTTAGCATCTTTGTCTGCAAACCTTCAGTGTAAAAATAATAGGTATATAGAAAGACAAAACGACGTGCTTCATTTCAACTCAAATGTAATCATACCACAACTTTTCCAACTCAACTAACTTTTATCAATAAAATGACACTTGGAAGGGACTTTTTGTTTCACCAAGAAGTACCATTCAAAGTCGGAGAGCAAAGATACTTGCTACTGGTAAAACTGTGACGTCATCAGAGCAAGACAGAAGTACACATAAGACTGTTGTAAGAAAGGGATAGATACATATAAGCAAGCTTAGCTGTTGTGTTATTCATGCTGTAACCTGTTGCTTGTGGTGCAAAGTTTTATGTAGCTCGCATGTATGAGTAAGGTATCGACAAGTGGTTGCTTAAGGCAATTATTTTATATTTCAAGTAACGAATGTGTTGACAGTAAATAACATGCATTCTTCATTACTATGTTTGATGTTTATCAAAGCTATTAGTAATGAGGCAATGAAAATGTTTACATAGTGGTGGTTGTAAATGGTTAAGGTGTAAAAAAAAGGATTATTGAAAGTAAGAACTGAACCTTTGGTTATTTACAGATCAAGATTGATGTTAGTCTTCTTATTTGAATCTGCCGTATCTTAACCTGCAGCCAGAGTCCACAATAAGGTATGGTCATAGGCGTATTCAGGGTGGGGCAGATGGAGCGCTTGCCCCACTCTGACACAGGAAAAAATAGGTAAATGTTCTAGATTCAGTCAACTCGCCACCCATGTCCACAGAACAATTACCCAAAATAGGCAGACCAATGCTCTACTCCGTCTATACTTATTTAGACTTCAAAAATAAGGTTATGGGGCAAGATCGCCCCATAATCTCATTCTGCACTTCCAGATTTATTGAAAAGACAAATATTTACTGTCTGACTGAGTTTGCCCCACCCTGGACAAAATTATGGGTTCACCCATGGGCAGGATAGTCTTTCGGTAGCGTTAAACGTTCTTATAACCTTTCTGAATAAGTGGTCCTTTCATAATAAATCTGCATAAAGAGTTCAAAAACCAAAGAACATTATCAACGTTTGCTACACCTCACTTGTTCTGTCTTATTGTTTCAGTGTCTTAGATCCTGCGTGCTGCGGACAGGTTCAACAATACATTGCTTACCGCTATTGACTCTGAATAGAAACTGTTCCGCATGTTTACAAGTTATACGTTCATAGAATTTGGTTTGTGACCTACACTGTAATTTTTTTGCACTAATTAATTAATATGTGTATAAGTAATTTGTCTTTTCTATAGTTCAAAGAAGCAGGCATCACACAGTTTCTCATGGAGCGTCTACACCAAGCCAACGAAGGCTAAAGAACACCAACGAATGTTCATCATTTCGTGAATTTGTCCAAATTTTCTATAGAAAGTATTCATCATTCGGATTTACCCGGTATCGAGCCCCGTTGTTGGCTTGGCGTGTACGCACCGATATTAGAATGTATCTCTTAAAAATAAATGTAAGCCCTTGATGTGTAAACGCGTTACCAGATTCGTTGCAACTTCTATTAAATTGCTAAAGCAAAGGTTCATAGAAAAATTCCACATACCCATCAATGTAATTCTAAATATCAAATGTGATTGTAACAACAGCGTAGCTTTTAACAAGTAATAAATTGCGTGTTTGTTATTTATTCATCAGTTTGAAAACAAATAGTGGCAGTTATCTAAATAATTCATCAATGTTGAACTAAATTATTACACTTTTGTAAAACGAAACTAATTGGAATTATTATTGGTACTTAAATTGATAGAAGCAAAGCGTTGTTGCGTGACGCTGACGATAGTAATTACCATTTTAATAGTTGTTGGTTTACTATTAGCGATGGTGTTTAGATTTCAATTCACCGGAGGTACGAATATGAACTAGGAAAAACAACATGTTATGATGTTTGTACAACTCCTATTATCTCATAGAACAATGACAAAACAGAAACAGTAATGTATGCTGAATGCGCTACATCAACTTATCTATGAAGAGAATACGGTTGATTTATTACAGAATAAACTTCAACTCCCAGAACATATATTTTCAGTAGCGATAAAGAATCAGTCGAAGAAGTGATTGACAAATCTACAGAAAATAAAATAGTAACTAGAACACTTAATTCTCAATGCCCCAAATCTATCTCAAAATTGAAAAGTGCCATCTCTCAGGATGCTTCAATTAGTTGAAATTAAAAATTCTACTAAGCATGTCGAGGGTCCTTACTCGTCATTTGGGTCCTCATCACAAATTGACTCTTGGCCCGGCACCATTCATCCTCTTTAAAATCTTTATTGTCACTTCAAAGCTTGTAGAGATATTTAATAATCTTGTTGAGACTTATTTGAAAGTAATTTCGGATAATTACCTAGTCGTTGATATTTTTCTTTTATGATTGGTTAATATTATAATTGATTGAAGGTGGCTGTATTAACCTGATAGGTATCTTAAGAAAAAAATGTTTAAGTATTCCAAAATGTTTGGTCTTATAGCTCAACGGCACTTGTCAGTAATATTAAGTAAATGGACAAACAGAGTCTGACCGCACATTGATGATATCACAATCGATAAAAACCTGTGTTCAGGCTTTATGTTTTGCACATTTAGCCAACGAATGCCAATGAAATCTCGTTATTTTTAATAATTTGACCAAACTTTGTACAGAACAAATCAGGTTTCATTTGATTTTCAACGGTATCGAGCCCCGTTCGTTGGCTAGGTGTGTACGAGAAAAAGTAGTTCGCTAACTAATGAGGTACTAATTGTTCCATAAATCGGAGCTTTGACACTTGCCGGGAAAATGCTACGAAGACAAAGAACAAGAATCACCTGCTGTACATTTGCCTCCTTATATTCTGCTTAATAAATGATCGAGAGGAAACGTTTCCATTTAAACTATTACCACTCTTGGCAAACGGCTTGAAGATCGTGTTGTTGTTATAGGTATATATGAACGCACAGGAGGCTGCTGCTGTCCATTATCTTGGCATAATCTCTTAGTCACCTTCTACGATGTCTACGGGATGATAAAAGCTTTTTCTCTCGCTCCTTCTTCGCCAGATCGACATAGCAGGGTAATGTTTATTTATTTATTTAATACTTCAATGCGCAATGGTGATACATAAGGCGGACTTAATGCCACAACGCATTCTCTACCAGTCAACCTTTGGGTCAAAGAGAACAGCATCGAAAAGAGAGGTACAAAAAAAATTATGGATATTTGCGACTTAATTAACTATAATTATGGATAACTAAACAACTATAAATATAGGACATAGGTTATAAATGCAATAATAGTAATGTTCTATTTAATACTCTAACATCTTAGAAGCCGGTGCGCACATCAGCATATCAGCTGATGTCACCAACATTGCGTGCAGGTCCACAATGGAAGTAATTGATCTGTCGCGTGCCATGCTTATTCATGAGCTTTCTGCTGATTTCGCATGTTTACGATTGTCATACTGGCAGGTTTTTGTTGTTACACTGTTTCTTTAATTAGATTAGTTCTCTAATGAGATGAATATTAATTGAGTCACGATCAAACGGTAAAATGTCTTACGAAATATAAGGAACAATATTTTGGTAAATAAATTGTATTAAATTAGTGGTAAGACGGTTAAATTTCTATAGGAAAATATCTAGATGGGACTTCAATATTCAATCTTTTTGCTTACAAGAGACAGTTGCACCATTGACATTATCTACCAACTTTGTCTATCTTGGTTCATTAGGCTATTGCTTATTGCGTAGTGTTATATAGTTTATATTAATTTAAAGAAGGTTTTATGGTTTTCTGTTATTAGTTAGACTGGTTATAAAGATTAAAAGGAAATGAGGCTTGTCAATAAAACGTCAGTCTGCTACCAGCTATCTGTCTTTTAATTCGGGATTATATTTGTAACAATTAATTATATGTTCGCATATTTATCAGTGGCGACGAGAACCTGCGACTAAGAAAAAAAAATGGCTCACTTTGGGATTTTGTCAAGTTTTGACCATAATATTCATACTTGGCAAAACTTCAAGCAAAGAATTTTGCAATGGTACATTGCGAACGACGTTGACAATATCAAAGATCCACAGGGCGTGAAAAGACGGGCAATTTTGCTGAGCACACTCACCGACAGCACTTATCAACTGGCGGCCGATTTAGCGTTACCAAAAGAACTAACGCAAGTGCCATACGAAGACATTCTCACACTTCTCGACAATCATTTTACACCCAAAAAATGTGGATTTGGTGAGCGGTATAATTTCTATGCTGCTAACCAAAGTCTGGAAGAAACCTTTTCGCAGTGGGCTGCGCGGCTTCGTGGGCTTACTACTCATTGCGGATTTTTGAATGTAGAAGAGGCGCTGCGTGATCGTTTTGTTATGGGTTTGTTGCCGGGACCGGAGAAAGACAAGCTTTTCGCACGTGACCTTGAAGAGTTAACACTGGCCAAAGCAGTGGAGTTGGCGGAAAGCGTGCGCAGTGCACGCAAGGGAGCCGCAGCATCATCGACGGCGTCGGCACAGGCGCCGCCGTCGAGTGAGCCGCTGTACAAGATAATTATGAAACATAATTATTATGTACAACCGAAAAGTAGCCATCATTTACATTGCCAAACCTGTAGTTATCTACATACAAAAACTCACGCCTTTTTCCCATGGGGGTAGGAAGAAACTATAGAACACTACATGCTACAATCCTTACATACTCCGTTCCGTTGCTTCATCCACATTCATACATCTTGTTAGACATGCACGTAGTTATCTCTTATATTGTATCTCTGAAACAACTTTCCCATGCCCTTCGATACCCAAATCTTTCCATCAGCCGTTCGCAATGCTACTCCAATTAGCAATTCAAATATTTCCTCCTCCCGAATCCCTCCGGCTGAGTGCCTTAATGTGTTCAAAGTTCACTCATTTTTCCTCTGTCTCGATTATTTCCCTCTCGATTGGAGGAACGTTTTCGCGTTGAGAGAATTTTTGCGAATAGCCAGCGCGTGACTATGCAAGATTTTATTAGTTATTTTGGTTCTTGATACTAAATGATTTGGTATAAGTGTTTTTGGAACCTGCTTATGACTTCTTTTGAGTTAGGACTCTTAATTTTATAATATCAGAATGAAAGCGAACTGCCGAATACGGGCTGCCTCATAGATTGCTTCAATTATCATGAGGGAATATTGCCATCATCATTGTGCTTGACAAACGAATTTCTGACCGCAGTATGTGTATAAGTATATTTCTTATTTTTAATTATATATATCCAATTGTGCAGTTACGACAGCGACGGTTAAAAGGGGGAAAAAGCTTATTTTTGGCCGAGAACAACAGATAGTTGTCTAGGTAAGTCTGTGTCAAAATCAAGGCAATTCAACCCGGGAAATATGTATAACTAATACGGTGTTTGTAACATTACAACAAAAGATGTAGACTTTTTAACATTGCCACAGACTGTTTTCACTTTCGAACTAAGTGTTGTACAGTTTGG
Organism: Amphipyra berbera; assembly: GCA_910594945.2. NCBI lineage: Eukaryota > Metazoa > Arthropoda > Insecta > Lepidoptera > Noctuidae > Amphipyra > Amphipyra berbera. The sequence continues at coordinate 26,198,393 of OU343121.1, read as the reverse complement.
TTGGTTTTGTGTACCTTAACGGTCAGATTGTTTGTTGGCTTTCACAACATCCTACCAAGTTTGTTGGTCCTTCGGTCCTTCCGTGTATTTTCTGGTTGTTGTTACATAATTTACATAATTCGCCATATTAATCGTTACTGATATTAAACTTAGCATTAAACTTTGTTTACGTGTAGGCGTAAAGAATCTATTAATTAACAGTAAGTCGAAAATTGTTTAAAACAATATGGAACATGTTTAGGCTCTCAAATGAATAACACAAGATTTAAAAAATTTCGCAGGTAGCAATAAAAAAAACCGAAACTCGATCGAGTTAAACGAACGTAAGTGATATTCATGTTCTGGATACATAGCAGTGGCGAAGGCTCCATACAACTCGATTCCTATCGGCTTCCCTTTCGAAATATGGCAAATACTAGTATCTATTATTTTCAATTATCATTTAAACAAATAATTAGGTATTTACGAAGTTACATTGCAGGTATAACATTTGATTATGAAAGTAACAATCAAAGAAATAAATAAACACCTACAATTTTTTAGAGCAACGTAACTTGAAATGACGCAAAAGAAAACCCGGTCAGGCGCGGCAGGAATCCAGTACATTTAATTCATAGTATCACTTGTAGCAATCGTGACCTTGAGGCAACATAACACCGCTAGATATAGGACGATGGCAAGCCGCGATTCATCGAGTTACGATAAGGACAGAGATAGGAAATGCGTACGCCAGAACGAGATATAAATAATGCTACTGAAGTTCGTAATTTGTTCAGATAGTAATATTTGGATGACAGATTCACAACAGATTTTTTGGCGCTTATTTATATTAATGTTTTCACTTGTTCATTTGCATTTGATTTGATATATTCGTATCATAATTTAGAATCTTATAGCATTATTCATGTATTATTGTTGAAATTGATTTATTTATGTAAACTAGTGATAGTTTTGCGAAGTGATAGTGCAGTAAAAACAAGGTTAGTGGCGTTGTATTTGTTTGGTGATCGTCTATTTAAATAGGTATTTAGGTAAGTAAGGATTACTAAGATAGTTTTTTTAGTTTGTAGTTTTATTAGAAAGTACCTAGTTATTTAAGTAGTAATTTTGTTATTATTGAGTAAATTCGATACCATGGCGGCATTAGTGAACGTAGAATGCTGTCTGACAGATTATTTGTTGACTGAGGAAACATCCTTTTTAAAGTTGAGTTTTGAAAATTAAAAAACATGTAATTCAGTTAGGCCGTGCTCGCCCTGACATGATTATAAATTACAAACGTCGCGATGGTTTTTTCAAACATTTTAACAGTTCTTTGTAAGTACGACAAATACCCTTGGCTTACGGGAAGTTGTAAATTAAATAAAATGTTTTGTTTTCCTTGCATATTATTCTCAGATTCTAGTAGCTTATGGAGCCACACGGGATGTAAAGATATTAATAATCTTTCAAATTCGTCCAAAAAACATGTTCAGACCGAAAAACATATCCGAAGTTGTTTATCTTTGCATGATTTCGGAAATCGTAGGATAGAAACATTTTTTGCTAATACGTATGAAGTTCATAATAGAAAAGTAGATCGGAATAGAAGTTTAATGAAACGGTTCATCGACACAGTAATTATTTTGCTAGGTAAAAAAGAATTAGCAAATTAAAGTTGGAAATAAATAAGGCTCAGTTTGTATCGGTCATGATTGACGAAACGCCCGATGTTAGTCATAGGGAGCAACTAACGGTAATATTTAGGTATTTATCTGAAACTGGAATCGAAGAACGTTTTCAGGCTTCTATGACGTTAGCGTCAGTCGGACTGCTGATGTTCTTCTCATATCCATCCCCAAACGGCTTTTCTCAAAGCCACTTTTATTATACTTGCAAGACACTGTTTCTATGTATCAGTGCTTACATGTATAGTGAAAGTGAGCTAAATCCAATTCATCTGTACAAGATTTCGAAGTCAGCCTCAGGGCCACAGCTATACGAGTAGTTACTGGAATTCACACATCACACTTGAGCAAGGTAAGCATTTTTTGGTTCGGCTTCCCTTTTAAGAAAATTCACCCCTCGCCACTGATCCATAGCTCATGATTAAGAGCTCCGGTTGACTCTGAAACTAGTCGAGCATACCCGAACAACATATCTACATAAGTAAAACAGTAACTGTCTACATCCAGAACACGGTAGTCTATGAACTAGTAGAATAATGGTAATGTCATAATAATTTGTTTAGAAGATGCCAGTACAAAGGTCTAATAATTCAGTAACTCCGCGGCGGCAAAAATCATCTATTTTAAAATATTGCGTCTGCAAGGACCAGAAAGGACCACTTCAACTTTTACAATGTTTTCACATGAAAGCACAAAAGTACTTTTTTGTTATAGTATCTGGGAAGAGACTTGGGGTGAAGGACTAATACTTTGAACCGAGATCAGACCATTATGACAAAGCACAAACCTCTAGGAGGCTTATAGGTACACCTTTCAAATCTCCTGGACGCAAATAGAATTGGTCGAGTTACTGCAATTTCAAAGTCCATTATATTTATTTCCCAATTAAGGGTTGAAGAGCATTTCCGATTTAAAGAGCTGAACTGAATATCGGAAAATCCGTTTGTTTTTAATTTAACTATTAGTGGAGCGCCGTAAGACATAAAAATTGTAAAATCTCGGAACCCAGGGTCAGTCAATGAATCTGTATAGCGAGTGTTTGACTGCATTATTAAAAGCTCAAACAAAAAAGTAAAAAAAAAAATTGGCCGATCTCGATAAACAACAATTTTTAACAACAATTTACTGAAAAATGAGAGGTGGAAAGGGGAACAAAATGTTTATAGTAAAGATTTCAATTTTATATTTTATAAATTATATTTGCATAGTAACTTTAGGTAATGTTTATTTATTAGATTTTCGCAAAAAATAATGATTTACAAAAAAAAATATCATCAACTATAGACATTATTGTTCATTATTGTCGTCGTCGTCGATCTCGTTGATGTAGATCGTAGGTAAAGGATTAGTACAGCTGTCACCATTGCATTCTAAGCAAGCAGCAGTGCAGTTTAATCCACTTTTCCTGCACCCACAAGATGCTCCGCATCCTGTTTTGCAAATGCAAAAAATAATTTTTAGTAAAGATTTTGGAGCTGGATGCTGCGTCATTGTAAGACTTTGAAAACACATTTGAACACATATTGTCGCAGCCTGCCAGACATACTTTGCAAACATTTTGCTTCACAGTATGCTGGTAGACGACAAACAAGATGGACTAAGGTTTTGTGGACGCGGTGTGCCTTTATTATTTAAGTGCTTGTAATTATTTATTACATGTGCAAAATCAACCAAAGGACGCACTCGTTGCTCCAGTCCATCTTGACAATTGCGATCTTGAACTATTCAAGCACGTGCTTACGTACGCGCACGCAGTCATAAACAAAACTTCCTACCGCGTACGACCTTTCGCCACAGCAACGGTCGCGCAACTGAACTTTGCGCAAGTGTGGCAGGCTACGCAAACATTTGAACATAATTTTCTAACGATTGCAACTTTGAACGCTTTGATGTGCGCTAAAAAACCGATAACGCATGGCAAATTGCAAATCATTCTTCAAACTTTGAACACATATTCAAAGTCCCGTGCCACACATAACAATCAAAGCAGTGTTCAAATGTTTGAAGCTGTATCTGGCGCCGGCTTTAGGGTTCGCGTTAACAACACCGAACAGCTGCTGTCGTACCCTCTAGTCTCCTCCCCCACCCCTCATCTTTATACCTGCAGTCCCTTGAGACCCAAGATCAAGTTTGTAATAGTTCTCATTTTTAAAATACAACTTTTAACTAATATACCTATAAATAAAGGAAAATTCCGAAAAAATAATTATTATTTATAATAATAATTAAAAAATTGAGATCGCACAAATTTTGTTTTTTACTATTTTTCTATATACTATTAAAAACACATTTCCAAAGTTTATATAAAGATTCATTGACTGGCCCTGGATTCCGAGGTATAAATCTTACAGCGCTCCACAATAATATATTGTTTTCGTATTTTAAGGCAGTGGTACTGTCAGTGTCGGTGAGCAGTCGAAAGTTTGTTTATTTATTAACTATGTTCCGAGCATGCCTATAATAAACAAACAAAATAAAAATGATTTTTTATAATTTAGAGACTTCTATGATATGCATTTTCATAGGTAACTAATAATACCTTATTAAGTTTAGTATGTGATGTTGTTGATACTATACTATTATGAACATTTACATAGACAACATTCGAGTTAATCTCTCACAAGTACTGACAGGGACGTGAATAATGAATTGATGGCCAAATTGATCGCTTTATAATTTGTTCTGATGAACACTACAAACTGTGTTTTGGTTATCATGACGTGTATGATTTATATGGTCACAAAAACTGCCTTAGTATATGGCCAAAACTAGGTTGCCTCGTATTTCCTTGTGAGTGGTTAGACAGAAAAAGATGCGTGATCTGTCTACGTGAAGATGTTGGTCCTAAGAGGCGCTTAGCTTCCGATCCAGGGGCAAATCCTAAAATATCTATCTGGAATAAAATATCGTTAATCAGAAGGAAGGGCTGGTCTCGTGGTCGTTTCGTTGTACAGAAAATCGCGTAATTTCGTTGTTCGTTTATACTCAAATCACACCCCAAGTAGCAAAATGTGGTCCTGTAAGTATTCTAAGAGCATGTATTTTTTATTCCTATAGATATCCTATAAAAGTTTATAGAGCTGGATTTGGGCGCACGTTATAGGACTATTACGCCCTATCGTCGTTTTGTTACAGTCCGGTAACATGCAATTCGATTTTATAATTATCTTATTAGGTGTGTTTACAAGACAAATTGTTCTATAAAGATCCGGTAAACGCACTGAATCAGCGCGATTAATCCTCTAACGACATGACGTGTGCCACTACTGGTGTATTTAGTCCTGTAACGATTAACGGCGTGTCGGTACTGGTACAATTGATCCAAAAGTGATCAGCGTGATGCCATTACTAGAGCATTCGTTTTTCATTCTTTTTGTCATGTTGTCGTAGCCTTAAAAATATTTTTTTTTAAAGTTACGTAATCCACATTAATATCTATTAGCATAACATAGGTAACTTTTGTCTTTTCAGTGTTGTGTAAAGAATGCCTACTCAACTTGCGAAATTAATTTTATTGATTAAGTGTTCGATGATAACAAACATATCTTCATGTCCCTTCAAAATTGAACATAATTGTTATTCTTTATTCGATAATAATTAACAAAATATACTTAGTCGCCATAGGATCGGATCACGTGCATTTATCAGGACCTTTACAATACTATTTAGTCAAAGTTAAAACCACTAAAGGACATACTTACTTCGCCACCCATTTAAGTTTTATGGTTCTTTTAGAGAAATACAACAGAAATAACCCTACATGCCAATACATGTAGGGCTATTGTTTAATCAGTTTAAAACATATTTAACATTTCTCTTTAAAATTGATTTCGATATAGATCTATTTTTATTTTATTTTGCGTTCTGTAATAAATCACAAAATGGCCGATTACTCTAGTAATAGCAAATATAGGACACATATAAATATAATCTTACCTATAAAAATCGGAGGCCATGCTTGTTTGGTGCTAACAATCCATTAGAAGTCACGAATAAGATAAACAAATCCTATCATATCCTTGACCTGTAGCAGCTATATCTAAGATGTTTATAGAAGTGCATGTCTTATAGAAGAATGAACAAGACGTTAACAAGAGTAAACAATTTTCTTAAATGCGTTTATAGAATCAACAGCTTCACTTTGCTAATTAGATTAATAACAAGCGCTTATAATACTGCAGGTTCTAGTAAGAATCGTAGAAAGTAATCCTGTTAACGTTTTTAAAACTAAGTAATAGGATAGAAACCACTTGCAGCGCAAATCGGCTTAGAAGATGCTGTTGTAAGATAAGTGATCTTGTCAAAACTATTAGATTCCTTTTATTAGATCCCTTCTATTACATTCCTATAAGACGTTTAGTCCTATAAGTCGATGACTATAGGAGAATTTTGTACCAACACTAATTAGTATAACGAAAATAAAATAGTACATCTCATATAACAATTCATCTATACATAATACATAGGTAGGTAGGTAGGGTAGGCAGGTAGGGTAGGCACCTACCTATCCTAGGTGCGCCGTAGATACCATAAATGAAAAATGTTGCAAAAACGGGAAAAACGCAGACGAAGTTGCGCGGGTCAACTAGTTTCTGAATAATAACGTAATACTCGTTAAGCATAATTAACTAAATAATGGCTATTTAACAACCGCTCAGACCATTAGGTTTTTTTGTTAAGGTGCGCTTGCCGTGATCTGTTCGTGGATGGGTGACCATTCGTTACACATCGAGACCCCTCCGTGCCTCGGAGAGCACGTTAAACCGTCTGACCCGGGTGTCGAACGAATACAGTCGTTACGTGTAGTCAGAAGCCTGAAAGTCTGACAACTGGACTAACCTTAGGACATCGGTATTATCCAATAACTGGGCTGCGGGGATCTGATCAGAGTACTGGTATTCAGCCGCATCTGGTTAAACTGGAAGCTGACCCCAACATAGGAAAAGGCTAGACAGAACGAACCCGTCCAGCACTGTTCGTGGTGCCATGAAAGTAGGAATTGTTAAAAGTCAGTAAGAAAGCCATGAGTAGAAAATATTTCTTTAAGTTATGTACACTTTTTCTATTATACAGTTATAAATTCTTACGGATACCTAACAAGCTCTGGTTTGAAAAGTTTCCGCATTTTCTATATGGGAACTTCAAGTTTCCTTTCTGTATGGGGTAAACAGAGTTTTAGCAACAGCAGCAGGTATGCGAGTGTATGAGTCATTGCGTGTTGCAGATATTTGATCGGCTGTAGTTCGGTTTGTTTAGTGCTATTTTCCTGCCCGAAGTTATTTTTGTTTCAACTTATTCTGGACCTATATCTTGTTGGCATTAAAAATATGGGATTTAAAATAGTTTTAATTCACGCATAGAAATACATTTTATAAGAATGATATAACAGCTTTAATAGCATTTGATATTTGTCCCCAGTCTGAGTGTTCGTGCTTGTTAGATTAACTTTTTTTATGACAAAGAAGTAATATTCTGTTCCATAATCCTAGATTTCGAATGACAACATGGGCTTGGGCCTATCGGGGCTTCATTTAAGTACATCTCACTTGACTAATATGACAAAGATGAAGAACACTCAGCATTATCTCCTCAGAAAGGACAACACCAAGTCAACACAAATGAGAAACACTGCAAAATTCGAAATGACGATACGTTTGGTGCAGTGGCTGAGCGATTGGCTTCTGTGCTACGGGTCGTGGGTTCGATTCCCGCACGGAACAAATATTTGTATGGCCTACAGATAGTTGTTCCGGGTCTGGGCGTTTGTGCATGTGAAATTTTGTGTCTGTAAACGCACCCACGATACAGGAGAAATCTTAGTGTGGGGCAATGTATTTAAAAAAAAACTATGATCTGAGTCAACTTTAAATTTCACAGAATCTCGCATTTTTTTCGCCAAACGCAAAGAAAACATCTCAATTACAAATCCACCGCCCACAGCCCCTGAACGTGGCCATAAATCCATCACGTAAACCCATAGAGTGATGTCGTGTATGATTTACTGGTGTTGAAGTTATTACGAAAATATAACGGTTCACGGAAACTGTTCTATTTGGAATCAAAGGAGGCTGGATGGAATGTTTCTTTTACGATTCTTTACGGTTGTTGTGGTCATTTCTTATTTTTTTGAGGTTGGTATACTACTATGTATGTAGAAAGATGAATAGTGTGACTCATGCTGCTTATGTATGAGAAAGTAGAATGTTACAATCATATTTACTTAACTACTAATCAGCAGGAATGTTTGAACAAAATCTTTGAAAATTAAGATTAATTGCCTCTAATCAAAGATACGACATAATAAAGAAAAGAGTTTATAGAAATCCAAAGTTACAGTGGAGAAATAACCAGTTATCTTAACAAAAATAGCCCATATTACGAATATACCGCCCGCCAAAAAGGATTCTAAATTTTGACATCCAAATGTCTTTCAAGATACAAACTTTTTATTTTTCGTATACATTTCTAGGCCGAAGCTAACTTCGCCAGAATGTCCAATGACGCTCCCAGTAAGCAAACGGACACTGCTGAAACAACATAATTACATTTTTTAACGAATCATTTGCAGAGCAGTGTACCGAACTGCATGCTAGCCTTTGAAAGCCGAACTGAGCCAATTAAAAAGCCGAAGCCTTTCCTTTGCCCAACCAAACGTGGCTTGGCTATGCTGCAGCACAGTAATTTGGGTTCTTTGGACAAGGTGCAATGGAAGAGGCATATGTCCAGAAGTAGTAAAATTCGACCTAACTGTTTAGAATAGTGATAACATTAAAAGAATTAAACTTGATTTATTAAAAAAATTGCAATGACGTTAATTACCTACCAAATATACAGGGTGTAAACGAAATCATGTATTTCCTTTAAACCACGTGACTTACTTCTCGTAATTTTACGTTGTAGGTACCTATGATTGGTTAAGGTGGATCCACATAATGCACCATTTTGCCAATCTGATCATCGTATCCGTATCGTCGACGCGTGTCATGATCACTATGTCGACGGGTAAATAATACTTGTACTTCAGTACCTACGTATCATCACCCGTCGAAACTAGCGATATACCTACATTATGTGGACCCAGTTTTAGTAAGTGTTAAAGATCAATATAGATTTTAGAGTGAGACTAACCAGTCTCATTCTTAAATCTGATGTCTATAACTATAGGTCATTAATCGTAATCTTTAATACATTACTACCATCAGACGAACGAAATATTCGATACCGTAATCGATTCTATTATATCAAATGATCGATTTATCGATATGAATTACATATTACACTAAAAAAAAATTGTGCTGAACCTACACGTTTCATGAATAACATTAGGTACGTTGGTATAAACATATCGATAAATAGAAAGGAATCGGTATTCATGTAAACAATTCAACCGTTTGAGTTACTACCTAACTTCATAGTCCAATACGGTTTTTTTCGGATGTAGGCACGTCGCTGTTAGCCGCTAATAGCTTTTATCGGGACGGAAAAAAACTCTCATTCTGAGATATCATGTAGGGTGTTCCATATGACAGGCAAGCGGCCAGCAGGCATTGCTCTGAGACGGGGTTTTGTTTCCCGGAGGCCAGGGAGGCTATTCCACTAACAGAAACGTTGATCAATCGTAACTGAATCGAAACAGAACCGTTCATTCACACTGGTTTTGTTTACAAAAACTGTAACATTTTCAAAAGGTAACCCTGAGCATAGCTGTTCTTCTATCCCCTCGTTTACACCGAGATTTAAAACGAGTATCAGTTTTTTTTCGAAAATAATATTATAAATATCCATACTATAAGTAGCAAACATGTCTGAACATCTTTATAACACTTGTTTGAAATATTTCACGATCATTAAATGTTAAGACCAAGCAATTTCTTTTAAGAAGATCTTTACACAAATTATGTATACAACTTGTTTTTAGGTGTAAAAGAGGGGTAATAATTATACCTATTTTGTTAAAACTAGCTTTTGTTTTGAAGTAGAAAGTATTTTTGTTTTATTTTGGAAGAAAACATTGTAACTGTGAGGCATTCTGAGAGTTCAGTACAGTTGGATTATCTAAATAACGAGACCTTTTCTATTTTCAACGCGTTCTCAGAGAATTTATACAAAATAATGTGGTCTAGATCAAATTCTGTAAAGAAATATAATTCAAACAGTTATCTTAGCATCTCTCCGATATTTAATCGCTAAAGCACTACTTTGTTTCAATTATTTTCCACGTCAGGGTTTTTTCTGAAGCACTTAATTTTAATGGCCGTCTAAAACGTTTTTGGTTCATATTTTGGCCCTAATATACCTGAACGACTAGAGCCTTATTTATTTGGATTTATAATGGGCCAGCAATCTGTTCAGAATTTAGCGTTAGGTATACTTATTTTATGGATTAATATTGATAATACAAGTAGAGGAATAGAAACATGACAACTTATAGTTTTCTTGAGTCTTTCTTAGTTAAAGATTCTACAGATCAAAACCAGATCATCGATATCATGGATGTATATTCAAGCATTAATTACTTAGACTTAGATATTAATGTCCCATTCTAAAATGGACTTGAAACTTCCGCTTCAACTAAACGCCGCAATCCTTTTAATCTGTCAGAATCGTAATATACCACATTTTTTTTCCGTCGACGTATTTTAAATATCGTTTTAATATTCGTGTTGGGTCCTCAAACACGGCAGACATAAATCACCAACCCTCCGAGGATCATGGGAGACAAATGACTCGTCCGGCGGAGGAGATGCGGTCCTTCTGTTTGGACTTGGCGTAAATCAGATGTTACGATTTTGTGTTGCGGTTTCAAATTAAATCAAATAAAATATTTCACATAAACCAATACAGGTACTTATGAAAAGTCGAATTTAGATGCATGGTTTCAATAAGTCGATTCCTATGGAGAAGAGCCGGCAAGAAACTCCATGGTTACTCGTTTAAAAATAATATCTTTAACAATTTCAGTGGATACAGTATAATGATTTGGGATAGTGTGAGAACAATGAAATCCTGACCAGTTTGACGAGTATAGGTTATATTTTCAATCACTTTTGACTCCAACTTCACTTGTGTATTTTTTTGTAAGTACATTCTTCAGTACCTGATATTAACCAAGGAGGGTTGATGTCAGGCAGGCGGCCGGTCATAAAACAATAAGCCAAAACCTCTAACAACATGGATTTACGAAATACATGTTGTGCCGACCCCACCTGGTGTGGGATAAGGGGAGGAAGATGATGACATTCTTCAGTACCTACTCTGTTATCTACTATTTACATACTGCAAAAACCGAAACGTAAACATAAAAACTTTAAAAAAAATACGGTGTTGAAGGTTAGTATAAAGAAACTTCGTTGGCAATTAACTTGTCAATATTTGCATAAAGTTCGAAATTCTTAGCACATTTCAACCTCGCCACGTAAACAAAACAGCTGCACTTGCAGCTACTTTTGATTTCCTACAATTGTACTTTTTAAAAAGGTAACAAGCAAATCTCAATTTTCACGTCGGATTTGAAACGGGCCCGACGTTTTGTTGCAAAATGTTTGTTAAGTTTGAAACAAGTTCTAAGCATTGTTTTGCTGTTATTTTGCTGCTGTCTGCTATTGTTCCCAAATGAGACACGTGAAAGGCAGACTACGGAGTGACTTTTCAACCCGCGGAAGTTTTTAGAAAATTAGTGTTTGTTTTTTATTTATTTTTGAGTGTTTTCGTTTGCAATTGGCAACTTGTAAGCACTTTTATGATATTGTATTGTTTAGATTTAAAATAATGTTACAATACACGTGGGTGGCAAAGATTGTAAACTTAGACTGACTCATAATAGCAGGATAACCCACTGGATCTAATTACGATACAATAAAGTGTACAGTAACACCACTAGGTTCCGTACAAATCTAATAATAGAAAGGCTTTAATTAACTGAAGTAACTTGGCAGTCAATGAATAACGTGTATATATTGTACTGACTTTATGCGTATGTGACATAATAATATATTTGGTAACTGCCTCATTGGTCTACTGGTGGCAAGCGCGACTGCTGATCGTGAGGTCCTGGATTCGATCCCTGGTCGGGCAAAGTGTTATTGGGTTTTTTCGTCTGGAATTCCTTAGTAGGAGCCCGAAGTTTAGATTCTTGCCCGGTTGATGGCAATAGGCTCGACCCTTATTACATAGGACTTAAACATAACGGCAAAACGAGGGTGTTACTATACACCTTTGCCCCACCCTTCGGGGAATACAAGCGTGATGTTATGTTATGTCACACAGGATGTAAACGAAATCATGTAATTCCTTCAAACCTCGTGATGTACTTCTGACATAGATTAATCCCACCGGATACTTTTGGATCACACCACACAAACCGCTGCCCTATTCCAACACAAATCGTACACATACGTGAACTTCTTTGGTGACGTCAGTTACTTTAAATCGTGGTGACTTCAACCATTACATCTGAGGGAGCGGCCGGCCTAGTAGGGGACCATAGTTGACTGAAAAATAGTAGGTTTACGTTAATCGAAACTGTAAGCCTAAAAATGTTCGTGAAATAGTTCCTGACGAATCATTCTGTGGCTGTGCGCTAAATGCTATAACCGTATAAATAAATGTTTACCAAGTGTAGGGTTCTATTATGAGGCCCGTGTTCATAAGGTGATTTGGGGAGGCTTATAACCACTTACCGTCAGTGAGCAGCGGTTGCACATCAGCGTCAGGCCTCCCGGCAGGGCAGAGCGGCAGCGCAGGCGATGATGACGCCGCGCCGCCCTCGGACTCGACCTGGAATAGAAGTACACGTTAGGAGGACTCACGGGAAGGTCACATAATGTTAAGACAAAAAAAGATGATTGAAATTTTTTATAACAGTTTAGACCACAAGTATGCTTTAAAAACATTTACGAGTACGTCCGGCGCATCTTAGGCTAGTCAGCTCTGCTACCAACTTTGCTAACTGGCTGATCTTAGGCTAGTCAGCTCTGCTACCAACTTTGCTAACTGGCTGATCTTAGGCTAGTCAGCTCTGCTACCAACTTTGCTAACTGGCTGATCTTTTCACTATTGCATAAGCTATTGTCGTAAAGCTCGCGTCGATGAGAAGACAAGTGCTATCGTTAATATGTCTCACTCACTGGCGATCCACAAACGCATATACATTAAGTCCCATATAACTCACAACTATCGTGTCTCTGACGTATGGCCACAATACACATCTGGCTAAGACAGTGTGTCACATCACTATTGTTTAGCTGTGTGACCACGTACACTACATCAGGTAAAGGCATATCTACTGGTTCGCAACGTGTGCCGTTTTATCATAAATAAGCAACGGCGCCATGTGGGCTTTCATGTATAGTTGCTATGAAACATTTTGTGAACTTCAGCAGTGACAAGAAATATATGATTGAGTAATTTTTATTTTCAGCAATATTCTATCGTTCTACGAATTTATATTGCATATTTGACTCACCTCACAGGCTACCTCTACAACTACAAACCCAACTAGCAAAATAATGTCATATAAATGGTCGAATAACTTTTTTGATTTTACTTTCTGTCATATCAATATGGTTGTATAAAAGATTTTTATACGTATATATAGGTATAACGCGGATTCCAAATTAAATATCGTTACTATCTTTAACAATTGATAACTTTTATTTACTTTTCTTTGAAAACAACCACTTCGTTTAATTCTCTTCCTTTTTCCGAGATTCATAATTATGAATATTATTATAATGGCGACTGAGTTACATGAAAAGTACTTCTTATAGTTTAAATAATCAAGTAACTTATATAAAGTCATATTAGAATAATGTTTTAGCTAAAAGTTACATAAAGGTTTGTTATATAAATGATATACACTGATAGCACAAACACTATAGAACAGTTCATTATTTAAGTGTGGTATAAAAGTTTCTCAACATTATACTAAAAGAGTGGTTCATGACTATTATCTGACCGAAACGTTAAGTCGACTCAAAGCCTTATCGTGTTAACGTCGTGGCAGACACGTTTATATAACGTCATATAAATATATTGAGGTGACGTTTACTAGACACGTTTATATGATTTAAATTATATATTACTAAAGCATCGAATTGGATACAACATAACGACTGTTTGGTTGCCACAAAATTGTTATACAACCCTTAATTATGTCTGTTAGTTTTGTATGTTTAATATTATAAATTATTTTTGCTAGTTGGGTGTGATCTACTTTTATAAGGGGATTAGAATACTTTCAAAACATCTGTTGAGAATAAGTTAGCGAATTAGAGCGAATGTAAATATGAGGTACTGTGTTACTTGTCCAGAGAGGTAATGTTGCAACAAGTTATTACAAGCATTTATTTCATTCTGTTGTAAATGAATTGAAGTTTCAGAGTGAAAGAAACAAGTCAAAAACGAAGGAACCACGAAACTTTGACAAACGTATCTCGTATCCCTGATTCGATAAATCAAAACAGTTTCAAAAGGATCTCGATGAAAGTATTTACTTCATTTTAAAAATATAAAAAGAATTAGTTTGTCTCTCTTTTTTCGGCGTTTCATTTCGCGTTACCCGGTGGGACACAACTTTACTCGAGGCATACCGATTAGGGGTCCCGGCCAGGGAGGGGGGTTCCTGTAGCGACAGGAAATATTACGCAGCACTGTATTTATTGCATTCATTTCTTTATGTTGATGCAGTGTGTAGGATGAGGAATTTACTTCAAATAAGGCTAGTACTGTCAGAACTATGTGTGAAATTTGAAATTGTATTTTTAACAGCCTAAAAAAAGGAGACATTATGTCCATTTATCTCAGTATATTGCCACGTTTTTCATAAGTGCCAATTTGTACACGCTTATATAGTACCTAGGTAGGTACGGCTCTTGTATGCGAAAGCTGTCTGTATTCATTAGACCTTCAAAGTTTTCAAGAGTAGCACACATTCGCGAGTACACATATTGTTACTACGAGTATACAAATAATATTCTCAATATTAGGTTCTAATTAAGTTTATACGTTCATATTATCTTCGTTATATCAAAGCAATCTAGCGTTCCTTCGTTTTCGCTTTCTCTACTATTATTTATAAACCACCTTATTAACGATTCAGCAAAATAATTAGAATATTATCTAGCTCCCAAAAAAATGTTTTTCAAGTAATCCTCTATTAGGGGGATTAGGTTTTATTAACATTTAGCCTTTGGCCAGACTGCAAACGCGGGCGCGGGGCGGCGAGTTCAAACAGAAGAACTTCATTTGAGTGTCCATAGTGGGCACGCGGGCGCGGGCTACTTTGCGCGGGGAGCGCGTGGGTAGCTCACGCCATAGGTCGTTCATACAAGTGGCCGCAGTGAGAGCGCGGGCGGCAAGCGACAACCCGCGCGGGAGCGGGGGATCTCAAACTAGTTCGAGCTGACCACGCGCGTTGTTGTGATGGCGTCTTCAAAACTAAATGTTGAAGAATTAATAAGTGCTATTCAAGCACGATCTGCACTTTGGATGTCGAAACATCGTTTTTTAGTAAGAATTTTCCAGTATAAATAAGTCTTCTTCATCTATATGATATTTTGACAAACACTGGACACGACAACGCTCAGAACGATGCCACGCTCCACTGCGGACAGGTAAATCGCGCGCGTTCCCGCACCCGCGCCGCTCCCCGCACCGTGCTGCTAATCTGGCCAAACGGTTAGGCTAACCGAAAATGGTACACTCAGTTGCTGTAGACACAGTTGTTAGCTGCAACGACCGTTTGGTGTATGCAGACACTGTCTTGATTGCTCGAGCGACCAACCTTTGGCTTGGTGGTACACCGTCCTGATCGCTCGAGCGATCGACCTGTGGCTTGGTGGTGCACCGTCTTGATCGCTCAAGCGACCGACCTGTGGCTTGGTGGTACACCATCTTTATCGCTCGAGCGACCGTCCTGTGGCTTGGTGGTACACCGTTTTGGTCGCTCGAGCAACCAAGCTGCAGCTTGGAGGTACACCGTCTTGATCGCTCGAGCGACCGTCCTGTGGGTTAGTGGTACACCGTCTTGATCGCTCAAGCGACCAGTTTTCGCTTTCTCTTAACGATCCTTGACAGAGAAGTAACGTGATACCTGCAGAACATGGGGTACTTTTGAACTGCAGCTCGTCTGCCTCATACCTTTTACTTAATAATCAAAAAGTTCTATTGCTTCGGCTCACAACTAGTAGAACCCAGCAGCCTGCTGTCATTGACAGCGCAGAGAACGCGAGGTTCATTGCCAACATACTACAGCACGGGCACTAAATATACCGGCCAAAGAACCGCATGTATTACACTACAGACACGAGGCTGAGAAACAGGCAGCATTATTATACTCATCGCGGGATAAACTACAAACAGAACTATCCACTTATTGTTACTATTACAGCAAGGATTTTGCAGTAGGAATACATCAAATAAGGTTTGAGCTTCGCGATGACTGATGCAGGTGTGCCGTCAGTTAGGACAGGTCAACTCAAACCTGCTATGGCACTTTCCTCAAAAGGCCATTCCAGACATTTCACTCGCATAGTTTTTATACCACAATGTCTGGACTTTAAAAGAGACCTTGATCTCTGAGTTTGTTTCGGCTTTTCTTCTCAGAGCTTGTCAGATAGGAAATGGCGGCGCCATCTAGTCTTATAAAAAACATTACATTTACTTGTAAGTGTCTGTAAACAGATTCATTTAAAGAAATAAAAATCATTTATCATTTAGTGTTGTTTCCATAAACACTTCGATGACGAAAACAAAACGTTTTTAAAATATTTTCGCTACATTTATTTGATAGCTCAACATTTTTTCTATCGTGTGACTGTACTGTCCCTGATGGTCACAGAGTTACTTTTTTTGCGAGGTCTGGCGAAGTGTTTTCAGAAACTTCATAAAGTACTTTTTGTACTATATCACTTCTATGTTTTTTGGTCACTGTGAATCGATTTTCGTTTAGGTTCTCTTTGATACTCAATATGCGACCACTAAAGAATAAAGACATCTCAGAACAAAGATATCTCAGATAAAGAGAGATTATAATTAAATTCTTTGTGGTTGTCCCACCTAAGAGGGATTTAAAAAGGTTTTGATTGTGTGTAGACCGCAACCCAGCACCAGACCAGCGTGGTGCACTGAGGTCTAAACGTTTCTCATTCTAAGAAGAGGCCCGTACCCAGGAGTGGGTCACTAATAGGCCGATTATGTTACATAGGCCTTCCTCAAGCTACTCAAAAACACTTGATCCTCTACCTCTCGCATCCCTTATCTTACTGAAGCAAGGTTCATGTTAATCCATTTCCATTTCAAACTTAAATAAAATGACCACTTGAAAATATTAAAAGCAACAATTTCACCGTAGATTTGACGGCGCAATCTGACGCTGCATCAGATTCCATCCCGCAGTCCAATCTCGTTAGTCACAGGAAATTGTTTCAGTCCTCCACACAGACCAACTGACTTTAAACTAAGTGTGGAACTTAGCAGTTTCATGTAATTTTGTGATGCAGTAAGCAAGAGGTAGGATTTATGATTGTTTCTCGATTTGAGACTACAACATTTGATTGATTGAATTTTATATTAGCGGTTTTTATTAATGGGGGGTAAATGTTTGCATTTTTTACTTCATTGCCGTGCTAAAGAGAATCTATAAATAAAGCTCAGAACATGAGCAAGTAATGGAGTGCGCTGTTATGTCAGTGTATGACAATTTAACCAACTTTATTAGCGGTAGAGAGCAGCTTGATTCCCTTGTCAGCTCCACGGTAGTAGCAGTACAGGTGATAGTGGAGGCCTATGTCCCGCTCTAGGACCCAGAGGGATTGGGATAGGCAGTCCTCAAACTAGAACACGAATTTTCAGTGCGGATTTTCACAATGGCGTTTACGATATAATATTAATTATCCTGATTCCTTGAATTTAAGTTCCAGGTTGCTCAAAAGTAACTTAAAAAAGCGCAAGTTTTTGAGTAAGTACCTTAAAACAGAGTGAATAAGGATGCAGGGTTGACTCGGGACAAAACTTTAAAATGGATTTTAACGTTGAAATGATTCGTTAAAACGTTGAAATGATTCACCCCTGCATCCCTATTCCCCAAATTACATGGTATCTAAGTTTTTAATCAAGAGTTGTTATTTTGTTAAGTAGTGTGGGATCGTTATCCAACAAATACTAATAAGTCGTCCACCTTACATCACCAACCAGACCTAAATAAAGACTCAACCCTTATCAAACAGTTCTGGGCGTGCCGCAGTGCCTACCCATATGCTTGTTTAGCCTTTTGGTATCTCCCTGTTACGTAATAAAGTATCTAAGCTTTTCCTTCGGAGCTAGAAGCCATTACTACTAACATTGACCCGCTGAAAATTTCTTAATATGCTAACTCCTGTGTACTTCTGCACTCCTGATATCTGTTCTATCGTCATAGCCAATATAACGGCATTGCTTGAAGATGTTGTTCGTAAACAAGTATTATTAGGTAGGTGGTACATTGCCAGCTTGCAAACATAGGTTTATTGATGCCATCTCATAACCTTGTAGTAATCGAGTACCTACTTATGTTGTACCTACTTCTTACGTAAAATCGTTATCATCACAAGATAATCTCTGTAGGATAAGGCAGAATCATACTGTCATTTACCTACAATTTCAATACAGTATTACGGCGCGCCGTAATGATATACTGTAAAGAGATAGACGCCGCGGCGTCTATCTCTTTCTCACACGGTTTACTAAGGTTTGCCATAATTAAAAATGCATTAGTTTTATATACCATACTTGTATTTGCCATAATTTCATTATCTAGTAATAACGCTTCAGTTGCCATAATCGTGAAATTACATAAAATCATTTGCACTAATTTCATTGATCATAATCGATAAGTGTCATAATAATTGTAATCCATACATTTATTTGCAATATTTTTCATTTTCAATAATGTCGTTTTCCATAACATTTATTCACAATTTTTTTATACGATACAGATTTATTTATTCACAAGGAAACCTAAAAATAAACCCAATCTACCATGCATGCTTGCTTTGCAAAAGAGGAAATCTGACGCTCGGCGGCCGCTGGCGCGGCACGCTCACTTCGCTCGCTCGCCTTCGCGTGTTGTGTGGTCACAGTTCAAATCTAACCAAACCTAGACGTTTCGAATTTGACAAACTGATTGTTGTCTAAAGATTGTTTGCTGTAATAAATCATTTGATTGCAGACCAAATGTCTTAATGACACTATTTTTTGTACAAAACAATAAACATTTCTAAATTATATTAAACTAGCTTTTGCCCGCAGCTTCGCTTGCGTGATTTTTTTTCACCCCCTTAGGGGTTGAATTTCGAGAAATCCCTTCTTAGTGGATGTTTACGTCACAAAATGAACCTACTGTCAAAATTTCAAGTTTCTAACCCCAGCCGTTTAGGCTGTGCGTTGATAGATCAGTCAGTCAGTCAGCTTCTCCTTTTATATAAGATGTTGCTTATGTCAAGTATCGATTATGTAATGTTTTACTTATAGAAACTAAGATTATAACACAAATGTTATTATGGGAACTTATTTTATGGCAAATAAAAGTTATGACTAATAAGTTGATATGACATGCGTTATTAGTATAAATGATAATAGTGCAAGTAAATATTATGAGGGGGAACGATTATGGAAAACAATAATAGTACAAATAATTTAATGGGAAACAAGAGTATACCTTCTCACACTGCGATAGGTGAAATAGCAAATCTTTTTGCCCGCGCTCACCGGTGAGTTGGTCGCGGCTTGCGCACTCTTAAGATTTTGTATAAAAGGTAAAAACACCTTTGAACGAAAAAAAACATTTTGCTTTCAGCATACATTTTTAGAAAACCTTCAAGACCTATTCTTCAATTATTTTTGTTTAAAAAAAAATATGTGTATTTTTTATACATTTTTAAAGCAAAATTCTACTACATAAGTAGGACCTACATTATTTTCGCCACTGTCAAGTACAGTTTTATTATTACTCTTACCACAGTCTACATTTTCCAATTTCACTCCATTCGCAAAACAACATCATGGTTTTGCGAGGGAACAATGTTTATGTCATAACATAGGTATTTTAAATGCAATCAATTTTGACACTTGAGATCTTTTCGTGGTTTGTAAAACGTCCTATCATAAAATAAGACTCGAAAGCTTTTGTTCAACTAGCGCGGTTAAACATCGTTTAGTTGAGACATCAGCACGTCGAGAAGAAGAATAATGTGAGCTCTAACTTGGAAAGAACAAGCCACAATAGCTACTTGTCTCCTGCCACAGTTATAAAGAAAAGGGCTGTTCAAGTGACTAGCATGACATCAAAGCCTTAATTAGCATACCGTGAAGACATAAGCAGGCAAAGCGGTCATGAAATATTCATAGCCCAAGTTGTCGGCAACTTAGAGTCAGTTTGCCAAGTTATAGGGTTGGACGGTGAACTTGATAAGGTAATTCAAGGTCGTATTACGTATTAGCTGGATTCTCTAAAATATAGAAACTGCTACGCATGGCTGTGTGTGTGATGGCAGGACCCAAGAAATACGGGACGAGATATTCTTTTTACCAGGGTTAACTCCAAACTCCGACCAAAAACACGAATAGGTTAGAAAGAAAATGAAAAGGTTTTTTTTTATTAATATCGTCGCTGGGCAGTAAAAACCTCGTAAAGCACAAATTCATTTTTATTTTTTGTTATTCATGTGTTGGGTAAAAAACCTTGTAATGCATATTTAGAACGAACGTGCACAGCTCTACGATGAAATAGATAATAAAACAGAAGAACCTTACATCTACACTTCATACTTTTTTTTAACAGGTAGTTATTATCTCCTCCTCTAAAATTACATTCATTGCAATTACGAGGTTTTCACTGCACAACGACGATATACAGTTTATGATTAAGGACTCTATTTGGGTCCGAAACTAGTCGGGCATTCCGGAAAAAGGCACGTGAGTAAACCGTAAAAACAATAATAAATACCAATGAAAAGGTTCTTATACTCTTATATAACAGGTTCCACATTACCACAAATCGGTTCTTTTCTTCGTAAATTGTTTACGAAACGTCATTGACAGCCCTAGAGCCAGAAAGCCAGGGTTGGCCTAAATCACACCTGAGAGGTCTTTGTCTAAATATGTTTTGTTTCGGAGGCCATTCAGAAGGCTGTAATTGCTACGAAAGGTAAGGTCAGGACGGTATTAAGAAATTGTTTTTGAAAAATATTTATTGCTGCGAGCTTGGCCGGGCTTGGGTCTTTTTGGGACCACCCGTTAAAGATATACTATGATTTGTGTTGGCTGTGAAGAATATACACGTCAATTTATCACTGGTACCCCAATTAATATTGCTATCTACCTATATATTAATATTATAATGAGGAAAGATTTGTATTTTTGTATGTAACGAATAAACTTAAAAACTACTGGACCGATTTCAAAAATGATTTTGCGGTTAGCAAACTACATTATCACTGAGTAACATAGGCTATATTTATTACTGGAATAAAACTTTTTACGCGGGCGGAGCCGTGAGGACACAGCTAGTCTAGTATATAAAAAAATATGTTTGTTTGTTTGTGTGGTCGTCTGTTCGTCTTCTATGCGTCCGCACTTCGTTAATCCGTCAGAGTTGAAACTTTGTACAGTTCTTGTCACTTGCGCGAAGGTTTATGACACAATAAAAAACCAATTCTTATGCGGGCGGAGACAAGAGGGCACAGCTAGTACATTATAAATTATTTCAGGGACACCTATTATGTAGATCGCTATACATAGTTTCGTCGTTCATATTGTGAATTTGTAACCGATTTATCACAACAGTCTTAAATTGTATTAGGTGTAGTCTTAGTCCTATTTCAATTTAATTGATTAATTGGAACTGCGAGCTACAAGCTGCTGAGGGTGACTGTAACAATATAATTGTGTAACCCTACTAAAAGGTAGAAATTATTATTTAACGCATCTTTGCATTCACTCCCTTAATTACCAAAAAAGTGCTTGAAAAGTGTTTTCTTACTCTTTCTGCTGAGGGAAAGGGTCGAGAATAATAAATGAATATTATATTATTGTGGTCCTAATAATGTCCAAACTCATATTAAACAGGATAACTCCGAAACCTGTGTAGAACATGACAGGAGAGGAGCGATGACGTAGGTACCTACTGTGCCACGTGACGTCAGCATTCCACCCCTTCACTTAACCGTTATTAAAGGTATAAGGCAATATGTCGTGTCGGGAATAGAGGTGAAACCGATATACCTATTTATGGATGAAGGAGCACCTATTATACGATTTAACTTTATATTTTCATTGGATTTTCAAAGAGTTAAGGGCTAGAAGTCTAGTGGCCAATCAATCAATGTACGATCGAACTTCAGCGGCTATGTTTTTTCTATCGGCAAGACGTCGCGTATTTTCGGCATAATAGGGCAGTACAGTAAGAGAGTATCACACCTAGCTATATGCATCAGTAGGGTAGGTAGAGCGGCTGACTGCTCGGATTATGCTTATAAAAAAGTAAATGTGCTGAGAAAAGCATACAGTACAAGTGCTTTGCAATTGTTTGTTTGTTGGTTTCGTAGGGTCTTTTCCCTTCAGTGATACAATCGGTAATGGGTACTGTGACTTGAAAATATATGTGTTTAACCGCAGTGTAATTTTTTTTTCTTTTTTTTTAAAAAAAAAAAGTTGCCCCACTCTAGGATTTCTCCTGTATCGTGGGTGCGTTTACAGACACAAATCTTCACATGCACAAACACCCAGACCCGGAACAACTATCTGTAGGCCATACAAATATTTGTTCCGTGCGGGAATCGAACCCACGACCCGCAGCGCAGAAGCCAATCGCTTAGCCACTGCACCAAACGTGTCGTCAAATTAAGTGACGCACGTCCAAAACTCACTCTACTAATACCTATATCTACTTTTATTTTGCTATTATAATAACAATGTTATTATTCATTTAACCTCATTTTTCTACCTAGCGTTTTCCCAACTATGTTGGGGTCAGCTCCCAGTCTAACCAGATGCGGCTGAATACCAGTATTTTACACGGAGCGACTTCCATCAGACCTCCGCAACCCAGTTACTGGGCAATGCTGATATCCTAATTTACAGGCGTTTGACTTCCCGTAACGACTGTCATAGATATTCTTTTGACATCCGGGACCGACTGCTTAACGTGGTCTCCGAGGAACGGAGGGGTCTCAATGTCTAAGGAACGGTCACCCATCCACGGACTGACCGCGACAAGTGCAGCTTAACCTCGCAAATCGTGGTTGGTTATTAGCCAGGATAATCATATAATGTCCAGTTGCATTAAAACAGTTTTCCACCATCACTAGTTAGCTAGATGCAGTAAAGTTCGCGTGGTAGCCGGCCATCGCGCCTTCGCGGGGTTCTTTCGAGACTATAGACAATATCTCGATAAAATAGGTTCGTTGAACTCTTATGTGTATTAGGTATTCACGTCATCAGGGGCCACGCAGTGTAGGTGTATTTGTTCACATTATTCTAAATTCTGGAACCATTTATTTTCACCAAAAACAAAGAAAATAAATGTAAAGCTAGAGTGAATAAAATATTCTCATCTTTTTTATGCTATCCAAAAAGTTAGTCCTGATAAAATAAGGAGTAAGTATTATAATAATATTGTAAGGAGTGCTAGATAAGGGATTCAATTCAAAAAGGACATTTTAGATTTTTGCTGATTTAGCTCTGAAAGAAAAACCTAATGGGACCTAAACTGCTGATTGTCCCGCCATTTTATATTGAACCGAGCAAAGTGGGCTTATAAGTTTAAATCAAGAACTTGAGTTCGTTTGTCATCTCCAGATTCAATATCGTACTGGTAAAGTTAACTTTCAAAGTCGCGTTTGCGCTGATGGTTGATATCGTATGCCATTTTTCAGTTTTATACATTTTAATTACTTGTACATTTGCGGGCAAAAGTTTCCAACAAAACTTGGGTCTTACACGAGCAAGCAGATCGTTAGCGAGTCAAGTTACATCTCTTAATGAGAAGGTATCTCTTCGTCACGAAACTTAAAACTTCGTCGCTGCTGGCTTCATCTGTACCTGAGGCAAGTTATTCGTAAGCATCCATAACTTTTCGAGCTACAAACAGCTTATATTGAAGTGAACTGTTTTAACTATTTTTGGAACGAACTGTACTAGTGTAGTAGATTCCGAAATCATGTGTAGGTCCACAGATGGGAACTTTGTAGCTGTCAGCGCTTTGTTGGTTTGCTTTGCTTCATAAGGACTCACCTGGGGCTGGATTTCCTGCTGCACCGATATATCGGTTACGTTGAGCTGTCGGCCGTGTACGAAAATCAACGGCCAAAAGTGACAAGTAACAGCTAGTTCACACAGAAACTGTTTACAGTTCGTTGTACGTTTCTAGTTGACAGTACTTTTTTATTTTGGTGATGGCCTCTGTAGTTGTATGAGCGAGTTCACATACACGACGGTACGCTGAATCTAGTAAAAAATACTGGACCGACATTTTTACAGACGTAATCTGGATGCCGGAACAGTATAAAAACGGATCCGTACATGAAGCTGTATGGAGAAGTATAGATGCCTTCTAGGGTGTCTTTGCCGGGTTCCCGAAATACCCGGGAAAACTACCGATCCGTTTTAGCGGATCCGTTTTCATCAGACCGTTTTAACGGATCCGTAAGTACAGATGTGAACAACACATCCAGTACCGATGGATCCGCTGTGTGAACGAGCAGTAACACGTCGCGTACGTCAGCGTTGTACTACGGTACTCTACCGGAGCGTAAGTATATTGCTACGCACGACTAATGTAGGTACCTACGACATCCACACAACAGGAAATCCAGCCCAATTGTACCTTGTGCATAACTACGTTCCTTGAAAATTGTTTTTGTAAACTCTTTATTAATACATTAAAGGTAAAGTAAGCATCCGAAGTATTGCTAAGATCTATTTTCACTTATTCTTCTTTTCGTGTGGTTAGTGACTAAGCTGGTGTCAGAGTTTTGCCGCCTATGGGCCTCTGATTTGGCCTCAAATGCCGTCGAGAAATATCTCTCAGGCATGCCGGTTTCCTCACGATATTTTCACTATCTTTGATGAAAAACAACGAGGTGCTTTGAAAGTCAGAATCAGAGTACTACTTGCAACCTAGATAATAAAAAGATTTTCTCGTGGTCGGAGCCGCGGACACATCTAGCCCCACATAATGATACTCACATAATTTTTAACAAAGGGTATTAATGAACTGCGAGTAAATATTATGATTGGAAGGTAAGAATGCAAACAATTCCGCAGTCGCCAAGTTTATGGAATCCTGTCGGTTAGAACCTTAAACTTTGGTGAGAGAAGGGGGTGGTTTGCGGTGTTTCTCCATTACGGTTAGGAAAACGATCGAGATGTAAAAATTCTACAAAACATAATTTTGACGACACGTTTGGTGCAGTGGCTGAGCGATTGGCTTCTGCGCTACGGGTCGTGGGTTCGATTCCCGAATTCAGATTCTCCTGCCTGGAAAGCAACCGTTCAACCGCTAAGCTATCACAGAGTCGCCTGATTTGAACTTAACAATAGATGTGCATCAATTGCAATTAATCAGCTTAACCCATCGCTTATGCGTCTCTCAAGCTTAACCCAAGACCAAAGCCTGAATCCAAGACAAAAAACTTTTCTTACAATTCTAAATCCTTGTAACCTCATAGAAGAAATCGTGTTAGATTCCGTATACCCCCTATTAACATTTTTGTAAAAAAACTTGCTAACATTTCGTGCGGGCCCGCGTTGCGTGAGGTCGTGATGGGCAGTGTTTGACAGCCTGTACATTACACCCACATTGTCCAGCGGTATTTACCGAGCAACAGGACCGCACTAATTATATTGAATCACGAACAAGCGTTATTTATTATTCATTTGTAGAACAGATTACTAACGTTGGTGCTGTAATTACCCATACGAGTTTGGAATCCTGGAAGTGGAGCGGAGATTTAGGGATAATTTCCACCAAACGGATCGCATCGGATCGGAAAGGATACGAACGGATGCGGCGACAGCCGATCGCGTCCGGCAGGATGTCGACGCATAGGATCCGGCGGCTGGGTAGGATCCGGCGGCTGGGTCTCGAGGTGGCCGTGCAGAAGTCCGAGGCCCTGTATTTTCACGGGCCCCGGAGGGGACCACCCTCGGGATCCCACATCGTGGTAGGAGGGGTTTGTATCGGTATCGAGTCGACGATGAAGTATTTAGGACTCGTCCTCGATAGCCGGTGGAACTTTGGGCCCCACTTTCGGCAGCTTATGCCGAAACTGATGGGCGCCGCGGCTGCTCTGTCACGGCTGCTGCCCAATCTAGGAGGGCCCAACACCTCCTGCCGGAGGCTCTACGCGGGGGACGTACGGTCCATGGCCCTTTACGGGTCGCCAATTTGGGCGGACACCCTGACGGCCCGTAACACCGCTATCCTGCGGAGACCGCAACGGGCGATGGCCGTCAGGGTGATAAGGGGATACCGTACGATCTCCTTCGAGGCGGCGAGCCTCTTAGCCGGATCCGTGCCCTGGGATCTGGATGCGAGAGCCCTCGCGCTGAGATATCGTCAGCGCGAGGAGGCGCCTGAGCGGAGCGATCTCCGCCAGATCCTACTGGCTGAGTGGGGGGAACGACTTGCGCAACCCAGCGCAGGGCACGCCACAATAGCGGCAGTAAGACCCGTCATGGAGGAGTGGCTAGAGAGGCGGCATGGCGCCCTCAGCTTCCGGCTGACGCAGGTACTCTCGGGACACGGTTGTTTCGGGAAGTACCTGTGTCGCATAGGCCGGGAGCAGACGCCCGGTTGTCACCACTGCGACTGCCCCGAGGACACGGCGCTGCACACTTTGCAGGCGTGTCCAGCTTGGGGGTCGCAGCGCCGCGAATTAGTCGCGGCGGTCGGCGGTGACCTCTCGCTTCCGGCCGTGGTTCTGTCCATGGTCGGGAGCGAGACTGTGTGGGAAGCCACCGCCTCCTTTTGTGAGGGGGTGATGGCGACCAAAGAGGAAGCGGAGAGGGAGAGGGAGCGGTGTGCTCTCCTCCCTTCCCGCGCCAGACGCACCGGGTGCGGCAGGGCGCGCGTACGCATACGCGATGAACCCTAGTGTGTGGCCTGCGAGCGGCGGGTCTGGGGACTCGCCGCCCGACCAGTAACAGGCCCGAGAAGGCGGCGCGCCGTGTTCCGTGCGCGCTTCTCAGGAGGACGTGGGGCAAGGCCCCACAGAGGAGAGGTCCGCCTTGGGTTGGCGGACCGGGACATGCCGGGGTTGCGGTGCATGCTTTTGCGAATCCCGCGACCCCGGCCGAACGGTCAGGAGAAGGAACACCGTTGGTTTTTAGCCGGTAAGAGTCCGGCAGACCCTCTCACCTTCCCCGGGCGAGGGACATCCATGAAGATTTTCCAATGAGAAAAAAAAAAAAAGGGATGTCGACGCATACGATCGGCTCCGTACAGTCGTTTGCGAGTGTATCCGTTTCTGCGCCTAGTCAAATAGTTTCATTCCAGTTACAAAGGATCCGATCGGATACGACTACATGCGAACGGAGCGATCGCGTGTCGCGGAAGCCGCCCGCGGTCATGCTGCTGTGCTCGGCTTGGTAATATAGACTTTAAATACTGTGTACATGATTTAATATCGTTTAAAGATTGTAAAATCCGTTCCGATCCGATCCGATGCCTGCGAGCCATTTGGTGAAAATCATCCTTTAGTATACAGTGTTCAACCGTGATTAAAATTACGTGATCTTTGGTTATATTTATGAGTATTCACGTCTTACTCACGTGAATTATTAAGCAGTTCGACTCGTAACTCCGCCACATGTTCTCAATTCATGATCAGCCCCAGTTTGGGTCGGTAACTAGTCGGGCAATCCTGAAAAAGGCACGTGAGTAAACCATAAACCATCATAAATGTTCTGTCTAGCTTTTTTCCCAACTATATTGGGGTCAGTTTCCAGTATAACCAGATACGGCTGAATACCAGTATTTTACTCGGCGCGACTGCCATCAGACCTCCGCAACCCAGTTACTGGACAATGCTCGATATCCTAAGGTTCTACCAGTTGTCAGACTTTTGGACTTCTGACTTCCCGTAACGACTGACATAGGAATTCGTATGACACCCGGGACCGACTGTTTAACGTATTCTCCGAGGCACGGAGAAAGAAAGAAAGAAAATTATTTATTTTGGACTCACACAGGCAGTTACAAAAACAAAAACAATATTTACAAAAAAAAAGAAAGGATAAGAATTTATACTACCTGCACGAGGCCAAAAAGGGCTCCTATCTCAGCATAATGCTGCGACATTTAAAAAAAAGCAAAATGTCGCAACGCTGGTTTTCAGATAGGACCAGGAGAGGAGAGAGGATTCGATGCGTAACGAACGGTCACCCATCCACGGACTGACTGCGACAAGCCCAGCTTAACCTCGCAAATAGTACGATCCGCGCGGGTGCTAGCCATGAGCCCCTCCAACAATCTTACATATCAATGAAAATAATACTAATCTATACTAATATTATAAAGCTGAAGAGTTTGTTTGTTTGAACGCTCTAATCTCATGAACTACTGGTTGAAATTGAAAAATTGATTTTGTATTAGATAGTCCATTTATCGAGGAAGGTTATAGGTTATATAACATCACGCTACAATCAATAGGAGCGAGGCATAAATGAAAAATGTTGCAAAAACGGGAAAAATTTCCACCCGTGCGAAGCCGGGACGGGCCGCTAGTACATAATACTCTTTAGACAGGTTCCACATTAGCACAAATCGGTCGTAACTAAAAATAATTTATCAAGCTACCGGTGACGTTCCACTACAATATAAGGTCGATACCATTCATCTAAATCATAATGGGTACGATGCCTTTTCATCAAGCTCATTTTTATAAAGGTTGGCAACTTATCCATGCGACGTTTGCAGATTCATTTTAAGTGTGTTCCACGTTAAGGCTATCAATAAAGTGCCAAAGCACCCATCAGTTGTTGTATCACGATCCTTTATCCTGTAGTGTACAGCAGTGATAACCTAGTGGTGTAACCGTCAGATTGCGAAGTCACCTCTGACTTATCGTATTCATGTGCGTATTGTATAGTTTCACTTGCTATCACTTGCTTAAAACAGTGAACGAAAACATCGTGAAGAAACCGGCATGCCTGAGAGATATTTCTCGACGGCATGTGAAGCCAAGTCAGAGGCCCATGGGCGGCATAAACTGTGACACCAGGTTAATCACTAACCACACGAAAAGAAGAAGATCTCGTAAAATGATTGTCACTAAAGAAGAGGAGGATCCAACTTTATTATATTTTAAAATTTAGAAATTTGGACTTTTTGACCATTAATTAGGCTCTGATTATCACATAATATAATATCATCACGTTTGTATTCCCCGAAGGGTTGGGCATAGGTGTATAGTAACACCCTTATTTCGCCGTTATGTTTAAGTCCCATGTAATAGAGGGCGAGCCTATCACCATCAACCGGCCACGAATCCAAACTCCGGGCTGCTACGGAGAAACTCCCCACAGAAACACCCAATAACACTTTGCCCGACCGAGGGATCAAACCGAGGACCTCACGATCAGCAGTCGCGCTTGCCACCACTAGACCAACGAGGCAGTTGATTGTCTGCTTATCACCGGCGGTTTTAATAACGTGTGTTCAGTATATGATAGCAACGCAACGGGAAGCGTATGTAGCGATGCAGTGAAAATATATGAAATGGAGAGATAGCATAGAATGTAAGTGAAGATAGGTAATATATTATAGTATATATTATAATAAAGAGGAAAGATTTGTATTTCTGGATTTTTGCATTTTTGTATGTAACGAATAAACTTAAAAACTACATACATACATAAACTCACGCCTTTTTCCCATGGAGGTAGGCAGAAACTATAGAACGCCACATGCTACGACTCTTACATACCCCTTTCGCTTCATCCACATTCATACATCTTGTCATACACGCACGCCGGTTGAGAGTACTACGCACCTGACCTTTGTGAAGAACATCACCAATAACATCGATGTATGTCCTTCTAGGACGTTCTCTACCGGCGTTCCCATTAACATCCGCCTTATAAATTTCTTTTGTTAATCGCCGTTCACTCATTCTCTCAACATGGCCAAACCACCTAAGCATACTCCTTTCAATTTTTGTCACTACATCATCTTTTAAACCGCAACTTTGTCTAATCTCTAAATGAGAGCAAATGCGGGAAATAAAGTAAATGGTGCTTTGCATGCGGTTGTGGCTAGCCGGTCGATGTCCAAAAAGGCACGACTGGCTGTCCATAATGGTGTGTTGGTACCTACGCTTATGTATGGAAGTGAATGTTGGTCGTGGCAGAAGAGGCATGAAAGTAGAATAAATGCCGTGGAAATGCGTTCCTTGCGAAGTATGTGCGGTGTAACTTTGAATGATAGATTGAGAAATGAAGAGATTAGACTTAAAAACTACTGGACTTATTTCAAAAATTCTTTCGCCGTTATAAAGCTACATTATCACTGAGTAACAGACTACGGGCGGAGCCGTGAGGACACAGCTAGTATAGAATAAAAAACGAGATAGCACGTTTTAAACCGTCGGTCCCGGGTGTCATACGTATACCTATGATAGTCGTTACGGGTAGTCAGAAGCCAGAAAGTATGACAACCGGTCTAACCTTAGCATATCGGCATTGCCCTATAACTGGGTTGCGGAGGTCTGATGGCAGTCGCTCCGTGTAAAATACTGGTATTCAGCCGCATCTGGCCAAACTGGAAACTGACCTCAACGTAGTAGGGAAAAGGATAGGCAGAAAAAAAAATAAAAAAGAACGAGTGTTCACGTCGCTGTTTTGGAGCCCGTACAGTCAGGCCCTACTTATTTATTTCAGCCGTTGTTGTTAAATTCGGAGCGGGTGGGCTTCATTGTTTTATTTATCCTAAATATATTATTCTCTTTGAGACCTATTGCGACTGATGCCGCAAACGAAGTGTTTTCTCGTTCTGTTGTTGTTATTTCTAGGGTTTTGTTCTGTTTTCTGTTCAACCAACTGTTGGGTTGTTTGTTGTGATAATATTCTACTAATGTTGATAATAGAAGGTTTTGTATCAGTACTAGGAAAAGTAGTACAACTCAGAATAATTTTATATATCAACCGAGCGAACCTAAACAGTGGTATTAGCGAAACAGAGCGAAGGAGGAGAGAATAAACCGATATGGACGTAACAGCTAGTTCACACAGAAACTGTTTACAGGACCCGTTTTAGCGGATCCGTTTTTATTTTGGTGATGGCGCCTGTAGTTGTATGAGCGAGTTCATATACACGACAGTATTCCGAATCCAGTAAATAATACTGGATCCGTTATTTTTTATGTATCCTGTCTGCCAGATGCGACGCATGCCATTTGTTTAACTGATCCGTCGGTACAGATGTGAACCACACATCCAGTACCGACGGATCCGTTAAAACAGATCCGCTGTGTGAACGGGCTTTGAGATATTTCAATAAGATTACTGCTGTAACCGACCCCAATGAATGATCTAGTTTGTTTGCTTCCCAGTTCGAGCAAAGAGCGGAGCGGGCGCGGAGCGGAAAACTTAACGCAAGCGAAATTGAAGCACAGTTGGAAATAAACAAATAGTTTTGGTATATTTTTCTATCCCACGTGAGTAGGTACGTAAAGTCCTTACCAGAGTGAGACTAAAGTTTTATGTTTAATAAATCTCGGTTATAACGCTAGAAATATTTTCTGTCTACAAGTGATAAAAGAGCGAATTGTGTTTAATGACAGACTAGCTGCGCTGGACAATTTCGAAATGCTCAAAATTCCTGGTTTAAGATCTCTTTATTCCCATAATAATTATATATTCATTTATAGTACTTTAGGGTAATTACGAACATGGGAATATTCCGAAAATTACGAATTTCTACTAAACCAGGCAATATTTTTTGCTCTGGAAACATTACATTGCATTACACATTCTAGCATTATTACGTTGCCAGAGCAAAAAATATTGTCTGGTTTAGTAGAAATTCGTAATTTTCGGAATATTCCCCTGTTCACTACTAGTTGACCCGCGCAACTTCGTCTGCGTTTTTCCCGTTTTTGCAACATTTTTCATTTATAGTATCTACGGCGCACCTACCTAACCTACCTGCCTACCCTACCTACCTAGTCAATGTACAGAATTGAACTTCTACAGTTTTATTATATGTATAGATTACCCTAAAACACTATACATGAGAAATACACTTGCCTTGCCGGGCGGGTACAGAGAGTACACAGAACATGACGTCACGCCTGTATTCCCCAAAGGGTTGGGCAGAGGTGTATAGTAACACCCTCATTTCGCCGTTATGTTTAAGTCCAATGTAATAGGGGGCGAGTCTATTGCCATAAACTGGGCACAAATCCAAACTCCGGGCTGCTACTGAGGTATTCCACACGAAAAAACCCAATAACACTGCGCGACCTGGGGATCGAACCCAGGACCTCACGATCAGTAGTCACTCTTGCCACCACTAGCCCAACGAGACAGAGAGTACACTATAACAATTATGTTACACAAGCACTAAGCAAGGCTAAACTCTGCCCACCCTTTCTGAATCCACGGCCCCGTGAACGTGTTATTTAAAACAAAGTAAATTCTCGCTATACAACTACCGCTTGCACCATACATAAAGGGATTTATAACAAGTTGAGCTAAGCTCATCAGCCAAATTATACTGGAATGGAAAAAGTTGCAAACAAATATTGGAGGGAACCCTTGCTTGGCGTTATTTACATTAAAATACAAAAATACGAGCAACGAAATTTACATTATAACGATGGCTATTTGGCTATCTGTGACTACTTTTTATTTGTAAGCGCGTGACTATAGTCCGCGCGGAACTAGTTGGCTGCGCCTTAGGTAAGTGAGCGGCAGGAGGGGGGTGTGCACGGTAGACAAGACAAAGCAAACTGACAGAGCGCGTCTATTGTATTGCACCCCCCTCCTGCCGCTCACATACCTAAGACGCGGCCAACTAGTTCTGCGCGAACTATAGTTACTTCATTCAATAATAAAGCATGTTGCTAGTTCAATATACAGGGTGTAAACGAAATTATGTAATTCCTTCAAACCTCGTGATCTAGTGTTGACACAGATTAACCCTACACGAGATAATTTTGAATTAAAGAAAAAATCAAGTAGTAAATATGTGTTCTTAACGTGAGGCATTTTAGCGCCCCAAGCGAGTTGCGCGGCTATCGCTCGCCGCGCGGTCATTTAACTCTGGGCGCTAAAATGTCTCACGTTAAGAACACATATTTAGCTTTTGTATTTTTCTTTTAATTTATTCCAAAAGTATCCCGTGCAGGGTTAATAGTTAAGGTTCAGTAGTAGGTACATCACGAGGTTTGAAGGAATTACATGATTTCGTTTACAGCCTGTAGAGTTATCGGCCTTTTGGTCATACTTTATCGAAACCAGGTATTGGCAAGATTATGATGATCACGTATTGCGGTACATAAATGAGTAGGTAGGTACCTACCTACTGGAACCACTCTCGTAGGAAAAAAGAGTAATATAGCGTCAAGATGAAGACTACGGCAGTGTGTTCTCTTCCTAACATTTGTTGACACGATTTTAAAGTTAATTCATCGAATTGACTTGATTAATTATTAAGTTAATTCATTAAATTGAATCAATCAACTGCATCGTTGGTCTAGTGATGGCAAGCGTGACTGCTGATCGTGAGGTCTTGGGTTCGATCCCTAGGTCGGGCAAAGTGATATTGAGATTTTCCGTATGGAATTCCCTAGTAGTAGCCCAGAGTTTGGATTTGTGCCCGGTTGATGGCAATAGGCTCGCCCCCTAATGGGACTTAAACATAACGGCGAAATGAGGGTGTTACTATACACCTCTGCCTAACCCTTCGGGGAATACAGGCGTGATGTTATGTCATACGTCTTCATCGAATTACGTCAAGTTAGTTTATCGACTTGTAAAGTACGAATTACGAACACAATAATACACAAAATCTAAATCAATCTATATCAAATGTCTCACAGACGCCTATATGGTTACTGACCACAGTGAACAGTTCATAACCACAATATTATAATGTAACCACCTCACACCAGCTGGAGCCGAAACTACGAATCCGTGTTAAATTACTTTTGTGATTAACTCAAGAGTGTGAGAACTAAGGATTAGTAGGAGGTTTATATTAATTATTTGACGGTGGTGTTAAAGCGTTAGTTAGTAACTATTTTACACTTATTTTTGCAGAGGTGAGCAGAATCAGAAATATAACAGGTGTTTGTCGCATTCCACTCACAAGAACGGGTCAAGTCCTCACCAAAAGAAAAACCTGTTGTCGGTAGCTGGTAACACTGGACAATGTTGATAAAGTAGGGTAGTCGTCAAGATGAGTCTGCGAACTCGACTATAAAAACAGTGGTCAGTCGACGGAGCAGAAGATTTTTTGCCGAACCGTCTGCGGTTCATCTAACCTTTAATATCTGATTAGCTCCTTCTTATTTATTGATCTTGTGTAAATTACTATATTGTAAACTAGCTTCTGTATCTAACCACCAACCCAAATATATACTCTCAGTGGTGGAGAGTCTATGTTGGTTTCATTAATTTATTTTCACCATACTTGCAATCCTGTCAGACCGATATTAGCTATAACTAATGATAGATTCACCCTTTCACGATTCTGTTGTTGTCCTTTACAAACCATTTTGGGAGACAAGACATGCTGTGGTTGCAGCGTATAAAAAAATAAGAAAAATGACACCATCACATTCTATTTCTGGGACATTGTCTTCTCTCAAGTTGCACCCTAAGCTCGGCCAGGGCCTCCATCATTTAAACCATATTTTATCCTTTTGGGAAATGTGGAGGGTATTTCGAACTCTGAAACCTCCCGATTGTCCTCCTAGGCGCAAAAGCCGGAGGCTCCAAGATCTCTGCTGGAATGCTGCAATGTCCCTCTTGTGCTACGTTTTCGGCACGTTCTGGGGGACCAACGTTGTCTCCACACCCAGTTTACCTTGGCTGCCTTCTTCAGGTCATCGCGTTGTTCGGTCTACGGTCTATGCTACTTTGATCGTTTCGTGTTCTGATAAAGATAAGCAGCTGCTACGTTAAGGCCTGAATCTTTTATAAAAAAAACCTTTGCCCACTCATGTTAGTATTTAATTTTGCCAGAATGCCAAACTGTTTCTAAAAAGACAAATACCTGTGTATCATACTTAAATAAAACAGTGTACTACCTACATTACTTTATGGAGACTACGCTTATTACCCTGATCCATCGTGCTCACCCGCCGCCGCGGTGCCGGGCGTCTTTTCTGACCCCGTAGTCACACCATTAATTCAGCCCTCATCAAGCTGTCTCCCTTACAGTCCTCCCACCAGCAACGCCCTAATCCGAGGTCCAAGTCCCATTAGGGGTCGCTCTTAGTACTGTTGTTATTAGTAGTCATAATGTTAGTAGTAGTTAGCTTAGGTTAAGTATTTTACTCGTACCCATTGGTTGGAGACACTTCAGGTCTCGCCAATAATTGCCCGGTTACGTAGAAACGGTCCGCAGACCATCTACAAGAAGTCGAATAGAAGAAAAAGAAAAGAAAAACTACGCTTTTTAATTTGGGACAAACATTACAATTCGTAGTTTCAACCAATACCGATCGGTAAGATACGGTGACGTCAATCTGCTCATTTGTACGTTAGTTCCAAACAGTGAACTAGCGTATCGTAATAAAAGTCTAATTATATTTAATGGTAACAAGATATCGGTGGATACTCTTTTGACACGGGACTCGCTACGACATAATTGAATTCTTATTGTCAAACTTTGCGAGGCAGCGTCTCGCGTCGTTTGCTCACAGTAGGTAAGTACCTACTTGAGAATTTAATAAAAAGGAATTAGATAACGTTTAACCAATCTGTAATGGCGAGGTATTTCGGACATCTAGTATGCGGTTCACGTGGCTTTTAATCTTGCGGATAATTGGACCACGTAGAAGAGCGTTAAAACCTACAGTGCTATCTATCTAGCTTGTTAAAATCTAGCATAAAGATATAAATATAAGCACATAAACTTCTGATCGTCCAGGCCTTATGTCCGGATACACGCTCAATCTTATTTGGGCAAATTCTAAAAGGTAAGCATGTTTACGCAAACTTTTGCGTAAACCGTTTGCGCATGCAGGTCGTTTGCGCATGCAAGTCGTTGCGTGTACTCAGACCATTATTCATTTTAATCACTCCTTCAAGTTTTTTTATAATTATAACAGTGCAATTTGTGTTTTCCTACATCTTGTTTGAACATCTCCCCTAAGTTAATATTCTATCCCCTAATGACGGCCTAGTAGTAATAAAAAGGAATTATAAATTGATTGGCTATGACCACTTAAATAATTTTGTATATTTGTTCACTGTTTTATTCTTCTCTTCGTGTGGTTAGTGACTAACCTGGAGTCAGAGTTTATGCCGCCGCGTGGCCCTCTGACTTGGCTTCACATGCCGTCGGATATATCTCTCAGGCATGCCGTTTTCCTCACGATGTTTTCCTTTGCCATTTTTAAGCAAGTGATACAATACAATACGCGCAATACGTTCGAACTTGACACCTATGACTTGGCAGTCCGACAGTCACAAGACTAGGCTATCACTGCTGTTACTGTTTTACTAAAAGATCTCCTAAACAATTGATTTTCATTGCTACACACTAAGATTAGGTACTCCTGTATCGTGGATGCGTTTACAGACACAAATCTCAGATGCACAAACACCAAGACCCGGAACAATAATCTGTAAGCCATACAAATCTTTGTTCCGTACGGGAAACAAACCCACGACCCGCGACGAAAAAGCCAAGCACTCAGCCACTGCGCCCACCCACCGTGTAATTTACCACTTTACTCAACTTTTGATGATGTGATTATACAAGATTAGTCGGAAAGGGATACTAAGCCGCGGGCCACTTATTGTATCACTGATGATTGTTTTAAAGCAAGTGTTAAATTTAAAAATTCGGTAAAAAAAACCATGAAAAATTAATTTTATTTTAGTTTTTTCGAAAATGCTTTATCCCTGCTTTAGTTATGAATTCAGAAAATGGAGTTTCTAATCCGTGACCCCAAATATGACGTAAAATGTAAACACGTCTGATCATAGCTGAGGATAGATAGAATTTAGCGTATTTTTTATGAAATCTTTGAACAGCTATTTCTCTTGAACTATTAACTATTGTGGAAAGTTGTAGAACAAAAGTTATCCATTATTATGGGTATGGGTACTTAACACCCTTTCGGCTTAGTACCCCCTTTCCGACTAAACTTGTATAACATTACGATTAATCAAAACTTTAAAGAAATGTGAGTACATCACAGTCATTGTTTTCATTTCAATCTATTATGCCTACATTGTTGACTCCATCCGTTTCCGCTTTTTATATTATTTCAACGGATGATAAACGAACATTGTACACATCGAGATGAAAGGATTCATATTTTTATATTTGCTTTATTTTATTTATTTATTAATAACTGCCTGCACGTTATTTAAATTTTTTATATAAATAAAGTATTGGCCTGCGTATTTTGTTCCGAAACAATGCATCTGTAATTGAAATATATATTATTTTATCGAGCAATTGATACGATTTTCCAAATTGCCATGAAACTGCAATCTATTTTTAAAAGAGTAATATTGTTTAGCACCAGTATTTTTCATCTTCTTCTTTTCGTGTGGTTAGTGACTAACATGGTGTCAGAGTTGATGCCGCCCATGGGCCTCTGACTTGGCTTCACATGCCGTCGAAAAATATCTCTCATGAATGGCGGTTTCCTTACGATGATGATTGATGATGATTATAATAATGTACCATATTATAATAATTGCCACAAAGTTAAACACAAAAGACAAAAGTCTCTCATCTAAATTTTGTAGTAGTAGAGCTGCTTGTGGAAGAGCTCGTCCGGGGTTTTTTATTTTATTAAATCGTTGCCCTTCTTTAGGATTTCTCCTGTATCGTGGTCGTGGATGCGTTTACAGACACAAATCTTCACATGCACAAACGCCAAGACCCGTTACAACTATTTGTAGGTCATACAAATATATGATCAGTGCGGGAATCGAACCCACGACCCGTAGCGCAGAAGCCAATCGCTCAGCCACTGCACCAAACGTGTCTAAATAATAAAATACGGTAGCATTTGAGTAACCATATCTATTTGGACTGCCAAGCAGCCTTGCTGCCGGTTTGAAGGGTCTGGGTGAAGGTGTGATTATTAGTTATTATTGCCTTTAAGTTGGCAATGCATCTGTAATCCTTTTGGTTTGGTTTGGCGGCGGAAAGCCCTAGGCTTGTTTGCCAATCAATTACAATTAACAAAATCGAATTCAAAAATTTCAAAAATTTTAAT
This sequence comes from Amphipyra berbera, assembly GCA_910594945.2. Lineage (NCBI taxonomy): Eukaryota > Metazoa > Arthropoda > Insecta > Lepidoptera > Noctuidae > Amphipyra > Amphipyra berbera. The sequence goes on along the minus strand of OU343121.1, from coordinate 26,160,274 downwards.
TAATACTGAACGACGTCGACATTTCAAAATATTCATAGCATATCATAGAACATTCGTAATACATATAATCGTAGTTCATTCGTAGTATATCGGATGTCCAATTAAACCGCGCCGCTGTTTAATTAAAACGACTGCTGTTGATCGGTGTAAAGAACTCCACTCATATCTCATTTTCGGTAGTAGTGATGTGCGACTAAGAGGCAAAAGTGGATCAGTTTTAAAATTTGAATATTTAGCAACTAGTTTATAAGAGTGAAACTATTTATTGAATGAGGGTTATTTTATTTTATTGGCCATTTAACTTTATTAAAAGTACCTAGTAATAGTTTGATTCAAGCGTCGTCACGTCGGGGGACCGCTAAGTAAATTATCATTACCAAGCTTCTTTTTTCGTATTCTGTTTTTTTAAATTTATTTAGTTAGCGGTCCCCCGACATGACGACGCTTGAATCAAAATATTACTGGGTACTTTTAATAAAGTTAAATGGCCAATAACACATTTTATTTTTTACTTTTTAGGGGTTCTTTTTAGAGTCGGGGGTTTTTTAAATTTTTATTTAATACTTTTTAAATTACTAGTACACACCATCATCTATCTAACATTTACTCATTGAGACCATTCTTATGAGCCCAAAGATGCTATATCTGCTATAAGTTGCTGAGGGGTTGGGTATCCTGCAGACTACTTGATACTGCAGCATCAGCTCAAGGTTGCCATGTCTTGGAAATACCACTAAAGTAACAGTACACCAAATTTCAAATCAATCGGACCAGTGAAAGTTGGTAAGACCCTTTTGTCAAATAGGAAATGAGCTGATGATCTTCAAACGCCTGAACAGATCTTCATAAATTATAGCTAACAAATACTGATCAAAACGAATCCAAACACGACATATATCTGCTAGTATTTTTTCAAGAGTGTACTAGTGTGCTGGATATCCTGGCTGCAGCATCAGCTCATCATGTCGCCACCATTGAATTGCATGTAGAATCAAATACTGATCAAAACGAATCCAAACACGACATATCTGCTATTATTCACTGGCTGCAGCATCAGACCAAGAATTTCATAATCTTGCATAGTTATATAGCATACATGAGTGTCTGAAATTTTATTTCAAACGTATGTTTGAAAGTAAAGTAATACACATTATGCGTCTAATAACCCTACCGCAGCTAACAAAACAGCTGATAACCTTGAAATGGCTGAACCGATTTTAATAAAACAGGTCTAAGATCACTCGCTAGAAAACCAGCTTTCAAATAAAAAAAACCGCACTCAAATCGGTTCACCCGTTTAAGAGCTACGGTGCCACAGACAGACATACACACAGACAGTCAGACAGACAGACAGACAGACACACATAGCGGTCAAACTTATAACACCCCTCTTTTTGCGTCGGGGGTTAAAAAAGAAGGATTATCTTTTGTGGCAACATCTACCACGCCACATGTGAATCACGCAGCACGATGATTGTGGAGCAGACTACAGCGACAATAATGACAACTCTCAAATATGACGTCAGAGAATCCTGCATCGCGATATCAAGATTTGACACGCAGATAGTATAGGTACATATAAATATTACGGCTAAGGCGGCCAGCTAAACTTAAAGTTTATATTCGAGGAGAGACTAATATTCGACATAATGTGTATTTTCGATAAATTATTTCATCTTTAACGGCTAATGAATATTCGATCGATTCGTGGGTAGCTTGTGCACAATATCGGCAAGCACATTGGGTCACCCGCGCGACGGCGCAACGAGTAAGTATTCCCAAGGAGGGTTGATGTCAGGCAGGCGGCCGGTCATAAAACAATAAGCCAAAACCTCTAACAACATGGATTTACGAATTACATGTTGTACCCCCACCTAGTGTGGGATAAGGGCAGGAAGAAGCAGACGTGGGGAACTTGTAATGAGGCTGATAACTGAAAGACACTTGCGCAAATGGACTTAGCCTTCTATTCTATCCTAAACTAACCATATCAGTTAAAGTAAAACAGCCATGCGTATTAATGCTACTTCATTCTTAACCAAGGGGTTACGGCTACACCTCAGTTTAGCCGGCTGAAGATGAAAGAAAGAATAGAATAGAATATACTTTATTGTACACCAAAATTGTAACACAGCTCTTATACAATAACAAACATTAAAGGGTACAATGGCGGTCTTATCGCTGATAGCGATATCTACCAGACAACCTTTGGATGAACAGGAAGTCATTGAATAAGATAGAGGGGGTGGTCCATGGTGTACTGCTGCAAAATATATACTACACACCATACATAGACATAATACTTACATATAGGTATATATATAAAAATAGAAATTGACATTATCCTCTCTTCGAGAATAAGCTTAAGTTTAGCCGGCTAATCTTAAGTTTATTTCTACACCCATCCTTAGCCGTAACATAATTATGTACAACTTCCCAACATCAACCGTTGGGCAGTAGCCCGCCAGGCATAAGACTCGCCTGGTTGGAGGATTCTCCCTTTTCGTTGGAGAAACACCACACCTTGTTCCTCCTTCACTCTAACTCAATAACCTTAATATTTGGAACATTAGATATCAATAGTTTTTATTTGGTGACAGCAAACAGATGTGAGTACACATTTTGGTAACTTTTAATTTTAAGAATGTGAAATAATTCGGAGGATCCGGTACATTTCCAAACGTCCCGTAAAATATCATAATAAATAGTTAATCCCGACTCACCAAACTAAAATGATTACCGTCGTGCGATTGACACTTCATTAAATCCCGGGACTATTTAGTGTTGTACCGCAATGTTATAAACGTCCCAAATGTCCCAATATTGGCAGAATGTCGTTAATCTTATTTAATTAAAGTTTACAAGTTGGTTGTTAGTAAAGTTAATGATTTAATTCTCATCGGCCCAGGAAGTCGTAAAAATCTGAAGAGATTTTTTATAATTAAATTCAGTACCCCTTGTACGAATTTCCAAATTACGAAGACGGCATATTTGTTCAAGACAGCGCGTCTTTAATAAGTAAATGATGCTCCTAAGAAGCCGTTCATGAATATGTCTTGAACATAGTATTATAGAGTATACCTACTTAAATAAATATTATGATATGTAGCTAGGTTAAATAAAATGTCTGCTCGTCCCTACAGCTATTTAAAAGAAAACTGTCTGTAACTATATACCATGCTCCTCCATGAATAAACTCTTTAGAAATAGATTCAAAGCCGTGCTACCAGCTTTGATGTCAAATGGAGTAGAAGGAAGCTTATTGAAAATCTATTCCTTAGAACAGTGCATTTTATACTGAGCTGCGAAACTCTTGGAAACCCTTTGACATACGTGATGTGTTCGAGAATTCGAAACCAAAGAAAGTTCACACCTTTCTTTTAACTCAATTAAGTGCAATGTTTTTTATTTGTGAAACGGAAGTCCATTTCGCTCATTTATAATTTTTATATTCTATGAATTACAAAGAATATTATGTGGTAATTTAGAAGCGAAATTGTCTCATAATATTATTGTCGATTGAGTAAAATTAATGGTTTTACAGATATTGTTTGAGCGCCCCGCAGTTTAATATTAATAATTTTGGATTTAATTGAAAGTGTAAGAACACTGGAAATTATTTCTACCCTCAACAAAATTATTTTATAAATCATAGCTATTAATAGAAATGAGATGTAATTTGTCAATTACAGTCAGAAGATTATTTGTACAGCTAATCTGGATTCATAAGAATTGCTCAATTAAATAAGAATGGAACAGAATCAATTGTTATAAATAATTGCGACGAACAATGCAAGCTATTTACTAAACGACTATTTTCGTAGGTATTATAAGTTTCGTGAGACACATTCATCTTGATGATTATTCACGGTTTACTCACAGGCTTTTTTCGGGATTGCCTGACTTGTGCGGGTAGGGTTGCCAGGTGACCGGCTTTTTACAGCCTGTCCGGCCAAATATATACAAGTCCAGCCTGTCCAGCTTTTGTTAGGCTTTTGGTCAACCCCGCCCCGCCAAAAGATGCCGAACGAAACCGAGCGAGCTAATTTATTTTGTTTTAAAAACCAATATGTAAGCATTCAGGGCACAATGTCCGGCTAAATATGAATGTGTCCGGCTAAATATGAATGTGTCCGGCTATATATATGAATGTGTCCGGCTTTTCTATTACGGGCCTGGCAACCCAATGTGCGGGGGAACCACGTGATCCGCGTGAATGATGAGTGGCAGAATAGAATAAATTATGTACAGGTTAGCAACGAGAATTCTAATTAATTTAGTTAAAAAGATAATGCAAACACGTTTTGTGTAACTTGCCATAAAACTGAAATCCTACTCATACTGAAACTATGTACGGTTTAATACCTAATTCAAATATTCATAAAGCGACGTACACTTGTAGTATTATCAACCCTAACACATTGAATTACCACAATAGTTTGTACAAACACATGTCTGGCCTATTTCAGAGAACAATGTTCTAAGTTTACCCCCACTATTGACCATCACCGGTCCCTCTGCTGAGCCCATTCGATAGAAGACGCCATGTTGAATTATTAGCGGCTAAAGTTACATGTATGCCTTTGAGTGAAACAAAAGGTCTACATACCGGCTCTAATGAGAGGTAGTCACATAATAAACTCGTGCCGAAGGACTAATCCATACAATTGTATACAGGGGGGAACGAAATCATGTAATTTCTTCAAACCTCGTGATGTACTGCTGACACAGAATAACCCTGCATGGGATACTTTTGGATTCAATAAAAAAAATATTACAAAAAATAAACATGTGTTCTTAGCGTGAGGCATTTTAGCACCCCGAGTTAAATGAACTAAAATGTCTCACGTTAAGAACACATGTTTACATCTGGTAAAATATATTTTATTGAATCCAAAAGTATCCCGTGCAGGGTTAATTTATGTCAGCAGTACATCACGAGGTTTGAAGGAATTACATGATTTCGTTTACACCCTGTATATGAGAAGTAACTCCAGTGACCCCTTCGGCGATTGGCATACTCGACAGCATATTATTTCAATTAATTATTATATGTAAATGTGTTTTTTTTTATGCTTTAATTATGTAAGTTGCTGTAAGGTAACTACGAACATGGGAATATTCCGAAAATTACGAATTTCTACTAAACCAGGCAATATTTTTTGCACTGGCAACTTTACATTGCATTACACATTCTAGCATCATTACGTTGCCAGAGCAAAACATATTGCCTGGTTTAGTAGAAATTCGTAATTTTCTGAATATTCCCATGTTCGTAATTACCCTAAAGTATAATACTGCGCTGAATAAACATTTATTTCTTTCTTTATATCGCAGACTAGTGCTGGACTTACGTCTCTTATAAAGATATCGAACGGACATAAATCCGGTGTCAAGCATTCGATATCAAGCCTTTCACGACTTCATGGTGTCTGTTCATAAGTAATTTTTGTTCTTATTGTTGCCTCTCGTATATTTACAGTTTTTTTTTTTTTTTTTTTGTTATTGTGCTTTTCCATTAGGAATTTCTCAGTAGTAGCCTTGAGTTTGGATTTGTGCCCGGTTAATGGCAATAGGCTCACCCGCATTACATGGGATTTAAACACAACTGGCGAAACGAGAGTGTACTATAAACACCTCTGCAGTACTCTTCGGGGAATATAAGGCGTGATGTTATGTTATGTTTATATGAGATCTTAAACCCGTATTATTTAAAGCTCTCATTTGGGAATCTCCCAAGAATAACTACCATAAAGTAGAATTAAAACATTCGACAAATTTTTAGTTTTTAATTCTTCTCAAGTCAAGTCAAGACACTTAAGGTCTTGTACACAAAACTGCCAAGCGGGGCGATGCGAATTCGCAACGCAGAAAACTGCGGCGCAAATTGCTCCGATGCTATTTCGTGTGGCAAGGCGTCTTCCTTCCAAGGTTCGGATGACCAATCCCTCAACGATCGTCAACCGTACTGAACGTATTTTATACTAGGTAGAATAAATTGCGTCAAAAGATTTGCACACTGCCGTTAATGATAAGAAGATATAGGAAAAATCAATTATGCGTATCATTTCGTAAGTTCTTGCGATGCGTCGCGCGAGTTCGTATATTTCTGCGATGAAACTTCGCATCGCAGTTTTGTGTACAGACCTTAAAACCTCTCTCAAATGAGAGCTGTTTATTCATTCAAGTTCTAAGTTTAAAAACTCTTCTACCTACTAGTCGCCGCACATAAACGGCTAACAAAACGGCTAACAAAACAAAACCATCGTAATAGCGCGTGCCGCAGCTGCGGAGGTTTTAATTTTTTATGATTGTCTATTCTCGGTATTGACACGAGCGGGGCTTTGATATTCGAAAAAAATATAGCCAAAGCGCGTGCAATAGGCACTGCAAAGGTTTTAATTTAGTCGGATTGTGTATGGGAGGTTTTATGTGTGCGTGGGCCGGGCATAACACACAAAAACTGGTAGAGCACGTGTATTCTCGGCTAGAGTTGTTTGAATAATATTTGTAGGTGTGTCTATTAACCACACACATAACATCACACGCCTGTATTCCCCGAAGGGTTGGGTAGAGGTGTATAGTAACACCCTCATTTCGCCGTTATGTTTAAGTCCCATGTAATTTGTGCCCAACCGGGAACAAACCCAAATTCCGGGCTGCTACTGAGAAATTCCACACGGAAAAACCCAATAACACTGCCCGACCTGGCGATCGAAGCCAGGACCTCACGATAGCAGTCGCGCTTGCCACCACTAGACCAACGAGGCAGTTACTTATTATCACGTCATTGTATTATAATGGGACTTCTGTATTTTCTATTTTAGGCATAGGGTAGCGATAGGTTAGCGGTAGGGCGGCGCCCTTTGTCCAGTGGAATGTAATAGTTTGGCGTTTTATACCCGGCACATGGACTTTGAGTCAATGTTTTAATGTGCAGCTCGGTTGCCCACAGTATTTTGTCGGTCTCTTGGCCACCAACATTGGTATGGAAACTGCAACACCGAGAAAGGAGAGAAACACTGGTTTTATGTTGCTGAGGATTTTTTGCAGTCAATTAAAGTGCTGTATCTCCTACAGCGTGTAAAGTGCTGTATCTCCTACAGCGTGTAAACAGAATCATGTAATTCCTTCAAACCTCTTGATGTACTGCTGACGTAGATTAATCCTGCACGAGATACATATGGATACAATAAAGAAAAAAATTACGAGAAGTAATCGTGTGCTCTTAACGTGAGGCATTTTAGCGCCTCGAGCGGCGAGCGATAGCCACGCAATTCGATTGACAAGCATATAATTTTGGGACCCAGTGCATAATACCAGCAAGCACATTGGGTCACCCGCGCAACGGCGCAACGATTGTTCCCAAGGAGGGTTGATGTCAGGCAGGCGGCCGGTCATAAAACAAAAAGCCAAAACCTCTAACAACATGGATTTACGAAATACACGTTGTGCCGACCCCACCTAGTGTGGGATAAGGGCAGGAAGAAGAAGAAGGCGATTGACTCCTATAAACATTCTGTTAAAAACGCACCTTTAATAAAACCATGTAAAAACTTTCAGACATTAGAATATAATTGTATCTGAAAAGTTGATACACGTTACGCTAAACACTATCTACGTGTTTACGGCGACGGCAAAAACTCCGAAACATTGTTTCTAGAAATACTTACGTGGTGTTTCTGAATCTGCTAGCAATTTGAGACCGACACATTATTTTATACTACTCCCATCATTGACAAAAACTGCGTCCAACCCAAGAGACAGCTAAAACGAATTAATGCGATTCTTTTAATTGTTTCATTGCTTGCAATTTTCCTGCTGTTAATTCTACACTATCTGCAGGGGTGGACTGCAGTTACTAAATTATAGTGTTTGAGTACAGTCGGGAGATTCAATATAGCCTTTGGCCAGACTGCAAACGCAGACGCGGGGCGGGCGCGGTGCGGCGAGTTCAAACAGAATAACTTCATTTGAGTGTCCATAGTGGGCACGCGGGCGCGGGATGCGGCGCGGGCTACTTGGCGCGGGGAGCGCGTGGGTAGCTCACGCCATAGGTCGTTCATACAAGTGGCCGCAGTGAGAGCGCGGGCGGCAAGTGACAACCCGCGCGGGAGCGGGGGTCTCAAACTAGTTCGAGCTGACCACGCGCGTTGTTGTGATGGCGTCTTCAAAATTAAATGTTAAACAATTAATAAGTGCTATTCAAGCACTGTGGATGTCAAAACATCGTTTTTAGTAAGAATTTTCCAGTAAAAATAAGTCTTCTTCATCCATATGATATTTTAACTAACACTGGACACGACAACGCTCAGAACGACGCCACGCTCCACTGCGGACAGGCAAATCGAGCGCGTTCCCGCACCCGCGCCGCTCCCCGCAGGGCGTGCTACTCTGGGCTGCGGTGCATGCTTTTGTGAATCCCGCGACCCTGGCCGTACGGTCAGGAGAAGGAACACCGTTGGTTTTTAGCCGGTAAGAGTCCGGCAGACCCCCTCGCCTTCCCCGGGCGAGGGACATCCATGAGGATTTTCCAACGAGAAAAAAAAAAAAAAAAAAAAAGGGCGTGCTACTCTGGCCAAGCACATAGCGTAGCGAAATTTAAGGTGAACTAAGGCTTGTATTCTAAGGGATGATTTCCACCAAACGGGTCGTATCGCATCGGATCGGAAAGGATACGAACGGATGCGGCGACAGTCGATCGCGTCCGGCAGGATATCGACGCATACGATCGGCTCCGTACCGTCACTTGCGAACGTATCCGTTTCTACGCCTAGTCAAATAGTTTCATTCCTACCGTGTTGACAGCCGAAAGGATCCGATCGGATACAACGACAGTCGCAGCATACTTTCGGCTACGATCGCGTGTCGCGGAAGACGCCCGCGGGCAAGCTGCTGTGCGCGGTTTGCTAATATAAAAGTATATAGGTATATACCTATATATACGCGTGCCTTGCGCACGCTCGTCGCGGTAGCTGAACAGACTGATATAATTTTGGTGTACATTGAGCGAATTCACAAGGGCTACTTATTGGTTACTTATTATGTTACGAAATAATTATTTGTAAATAAAAAAACTATTTACGCTTGTAAATTAACTGCTCTATCGCATTAGGACTGTACCTGTAATGATAGATGTAAGTTTGTTATGTAATAAATAAATATAGACTGTAAATACTGTGTACACGATTTAATATCGTTTCATCATCTTCCTGCCCTTATGCCACACTAGGTGGGGTCGGCACAACATGTATTTCATAAATCCATGTTGTTAGAGGTTTTGGCTTATTATTTTATGACCGGCCGCCTGCCTGACATCAACCCTCCTTGGGAATACTCGTTGAGCGTTCGCGCGGGTGACCCAATGTGCTTGCTGATATTATGCACTGAGTCCCAAAATGATATGCTTGTCAAACTTATTGCCGACAGCTAAGTAGACTATGTTCTTCTTGGTGGGGTATACTTGAAGTTCCTCAACCCACTCATTCAGTTTTACGAAGTATCCCCGTTTGAGCACCAATTTTTGGGCACCTATGCATTGAGCACCAAAGGTATTCCCATCTGAGCACCAATCAATATAATAGCTTGATGCTCAATTGGGAACAATAAAAAATATTCGACTTTATTCCCTTTTGAGCACCTACCCGGCTACAGTGCGGTAGCTTCTAGTGATGGGGTGCATAATAAAACATATCGATAAAAATCAGCAGCTTTATTGCAGAATGTTATAAATTAATAAAAACATGTCCTCGTTATCATAAACGTTGACTTTTTTTTCTTAAAAAAAACATTGCCCTACACTAGAATTTGTCCTGTTTCGTGGTGGGCGCGTTTACAAACACAAATTTTTACATGCACAGACGCCCACTAACTTACCATTTAATCATTTATTGTTAATATCGCGATAAGTTTCCTCAACTTTAATTTTATCTATCCCCTAACCGCTACGTGTGTACTTGTTGGTGCTCATGACTGTACACACGCGCCTCGGGTGTCCCGCTACACATGTTATTCTACAGTTACTACAGTACGTAGGTATACTGAATGTTTGATGTTTTGTCCAATGCTTGTTTTTTTTACTGTGTCGCAGGCTGGACAATATTATTTTGGTATATCTTTTGTTTATTTTTGTTTGACGTGATCAATTATGCGTCTATCTGGTAGATTGGACCATTTTAAATGTTTAATGTAAGTTGCCACGTGGGTTGAATAGACGCCATTGCAGGATAAGAATTAAATCTCAATTTAAGAAAAGTTTGATGTATTTATTTTTATTATTTAAGTACTTACTAACAAATGCATGGACCATATGATTTGCAAGGTTAACTGAGCTGCCGCGGTCAGTCCATGGATGGGTGACAATTCGTTATACATATATACCCCTCAATGCCTCGGAGAGCACGTTAAATTGTCGATCCCAGGTGTCATACGAATACCTATAACAGTCGTTACGGATAGCCAGAAGCCCGTAAGCCTAACTACCGGTCTAACTTTAGGATATCGGCATTACCCAGCAACTGGGTTGCGGAGGTCTAATGACAGTCGCTCCGTGTAAAATACTGGTATTCAGCCGCATCTGGTTAGACTGGAAGCTGACTCTAACATAGTTGGGAAAAGGCTAGGCAGAACAGAACCTACTTAAGTAGCTAACAAGTACGAGAGTGGTTGAATATCAGATAAAAACATTGTTTTTATTATTTTACTACTTAATATTCATGTACTCATCTTCAGTCAAACAACTGGTCAACCTTTTTCTTCTATCTTATGATCAACAAGGACAATTTACCTCGTAACAGCACGAATGTCACACTACCCTCCTAAACGGACACTACATCAAAATATCACCCCACTTACCAAGCGGCACTGGCAGAACCCTCGTCAGCACACGTCACAGATAACGTGACGAGTATACACGTCACTAACCGGTGTCAGATATCCACGTGAATACTAAACAGAATAGAAAAACTTCCCGTTTGTCAAACTAAATCTATTTGTATAAAGTTTGGAACAAGTTTTCTTTAATAAGCTCCCGGAGTTGTGAGCTGTTGGAGTTTTATCGATATCCGTTTGTGTGTGGACTTGAAACGGGGAGGCGTAATTGAAATAATTTTCTTCTTATACAAGTATTTACTCTTACTACTTTTAGCAACAAAAATACTGAACGATTTTTTCATGAACTTGTTTTCCTATAGCTGTTATAATGATCTTCTCCTATAACAATTTATGGAATTTGGATAGACGGTGATCATGGCATGGTGCACGGCATGCAGAACGTCTTTGGTAACTTGGGTGACGCCTATGTCCAGCACTGTTAGATGTGAGTACTTAAATTCATAGGCAGAACAGAGTTCAAAAAGTAATTTTAACGTAGGTATGTACCTACCCCCCCCCCCCCGGTGGGTTCCCGCATTGTCGTTGCGGGGGGCTCAGTAGCTGTGGCGTAGATCCCCTCGGTGAAGCGAAGAGGAACCCGAGGAGGGGCTGCTCGTCGGGGCTTGGGCTTGGAAGCCCTCGACGTAGCGGCCAAGTAGGTTGCGGTGCCGCCTGGGCGACATCGCAACTTAGGCGGGCCGCGATGTCTCATGAGAGGCATCGCGGCTGAAGGGTGGAGGCCGTGGCGGGAGAAGAGTGCCGGTATTGCGGTGCGCCGCTCTCCCTACCTTCCACGGCCTTGACGGGGTCACCACCGTCAGATGCCGGACGCGGTAGGGCCGCAGGGGGAGAGGAGTGTCGGTATGTCGTTGGCCGCTCTCCCTATCCTCTGCGGCTGAAAAGTGGTAGGCAGCGGGGCCACTAACCTGACCTGTTGCAGGGGGACCAAGGGTGCGGGGTCGTCTGGCGCCCATGTACTTTTTTGGTCCCCGGGGTGGTCACGGCGTACCATATATTCTGGTGCGCCGGTGATGGGGGGTACTCCCCAGAGGAGGGTCCGGTGACGGACAGCCGCGACGGGTTCGCGGATGAGTGCTTACGCGTGCCCGTGTTCCCGCCATAAGCGGCAGAGGAGGATACCGTGGAGTTTTAGTAGGTTTGAGTCCCACATAAGTGCACTATCGCCCCGTGGTAGTGCAGTATGCGTGCGCATTTCTCCAGGATAAAAAAAATAAATATATGTACCTACTGTGTCGATGGTTTAGTTACGTATTAATTTATTTTAATTGGCACACCTATGTATTTTTTTTTTGTTTTTGAAAAGTTTATTTACACAGTTATCATTTACATTTTTTAAATTTTATAAACTTATGATATCATTTTGAGGATCCCATGGCTAATTCTAATCGCGTGGATCATAAGATTTGCAAGGTTAAGATGCGCTTGCCGCGGTCAGTCGGTGGATGGGTGACCGTTCGTTACACATTGAGAACCCTCCGTGCCTCAGAGAGCACGTTAAATCGATGGTCCCGAGTGTCATACGAATATCTATGACAGTCGTTACGGGAAGTCAGAAGCCCGATAGTCTGACAACCGGTGTAACCTTAGGATATCGGCATTGCCCAGTAACTGGGTTGCGGAGGTCTGATAGCAGTCGCTCCGTGTTAAATACTGGTATTTAGCCACATCTTGTTAGACTGGAAGCTGACGCCAACATAATTATGCAGTTAGGATAAGGCTAGGCAGAACATGATTATGAATTGTATTTAATTCCAATTGTATTTTTAATGATAAGATGACATATACATAAATGACTCTTACTATTACTATAACGCTGGGTATCTTATAAAATAAAATAAATAAATATTTAACATAGGTCAATTTATTTTTAGATTATATTGATTTTATCTGCAATAGTAATTTTATCAGTGTACTTTTATGTAAGTAGGTATCATGTAACTATGCACGTACCCGATATATTTGATAATAACTGTACGCCTTTATTGCCATGTACCAACAGATATAATCCGATATGTATTTGAGTGCAATAATGCGGGAAGTGACTGTAATTAAACAATTAAACTGTAGGTCATATTGTATTGCCTGATCCTATATTTTACCGACCGTTCTTTGAAAGTAACGTAAGTAAGTGACGTCAGGTGAATGTTTACGCAGAAGCAAAATATAGAGGTCTTTTTACTGCCCAACCATTCGCCTGACTTCAGAGTAGTCAATAACTTTGATGCGTACTTACCAATAATAAAGTAACCTAACATCACGCCTGTATTCCCCGAAGGGTTGGGCAGAGGTGTATAGTAACACCTTCATTTCGCCGTTATGTTTAAGTCCCATGTAATAGGGGGCGAGCCTATTGCCATCAACCGGGCACAAATCCAAACACCGGGCTGCTACTGAGGAATTCCACACGGTTAAACCCAATAACACTTTCCCGGCCTGGGGATCGAACCCAGGACCTCACGATCAGCAGTCGCGCTTGCCACCACTAGACCAACGAGGCAGTTAAATATAATAAATAAGTATACTCTCAATATTATAGTTCAGTACAGTCAACAGCACAAGTCTAGGAATATTTTAGTATTTGAAATTAAATATTGTAGAAACCAATCGTTGTTACTTTATTTATAACAATAGCAGTATTTACAGTTTTATCGACTGTCATTAATTTTACAATAACTATTGAAATCATAATCAATCATTAGGTAGGTACTTTAGTCCGTGACTTCCATTTATATATATAATTTTCCATTTATAAGTAGTTTTTCGTTAAAAATGGTCTCCTTCAAGAAGCTCTCAATATAATTAACCCTTCTTTTAATAATTTCCTCTAATCTTAAAGCACACAACAAATAATACCGAAACTCTTAAAACCGCCCCCTATTACATGGAACTTAAAACAAAGCCGAAATGAGGGTGTTATACACTTCTGCCCAACCCTTCGGGGAATATAGGTGTGATGTTATGTTGTCCTAAAACCGATAATACTCGTTACACCGAACTGTAAACGCAAGCACAAGAATACAAAAGATGGGTTAGTGGAAAACCCACTTACCACAAGTGTCTAGGACAACCTCCACACGGTTCACAGTATTTATGTCAAAGGCTTCCAAGATAGAATCACCCGACTAAAATGTAACCACATTTGTCCGCACGTCACCGCGTGACATCGGACGATCGATGACGCAGCTTGTTTTTACAAGAAAAGAAAAACAAACTCTTTTCACGTTTTCATACATAAACTTAAGATAATATTTTCAGTGTTTACTTAGGTCTCGGGATATGTAAGAAAAAACTTACTTCAATTTTATTGGAAATAATGGATGCGTGCGCGGCTCTGATGTTACTTTTATACTTAGGTATATAATTTTCAATCTTGCTTCGAAATATTATAATAAAAATAATCTTTTTCGATTCCTTTTCATTTTCGATTTCGTATCTGTCCGTCCCTAAAAGGGATCACGTCTAAGAATATTAATCTAATCAACAATGCTACGTATAAAGGTCATGTTAATACATTATAAAAATATCAGGGCGACGTCATAAAAATGTACAAGAAAGAGTCAATCGATGCCGAATAACCAATCTCATATCGGTAACTAGAGGCTTTGAAAAAGTCCAATAGAATTCATCAAACCTCACTTAATATAATTAGCAATCAATAAACCTTGAAACGAACTACTTCATATAGATATTGCACCGTGCCTATAAAATACACGGGTACTAGCAGTCTATTAAAAAGCTCTCAAAGAACATAAGTGCAGGAAAATACTTAAAATTCGCTTTTACGACTATAAAGAGGACAATGTTGGTTAAAGCTGTGAGCCCTAAGGTCCAATTGTACTTATTTCCGAGTTTTTACGCATACTCTGCGTACTGACTCGCTCGGGGGTTGCGGAAAGCGGACTGAGTCGTCGGAATTGGCGGACAATCCCGATCGGCGACGACCCGCGGCGTCCCGCACCGGGCGCCCCAAACGGACGCTTTTCAATTAACTGCGGGATAAAGAGACCGATTTTCTGACGTATTTATAAGTGATTGTGAAGGCTCAGCAGATTTTTTATTTTTATAGATTCAGACAAAAATCCGTTTTTGTTTCGTCGGAACGTTTCCTTTGTTGTAATTGTTTCAACAATTTCGAAACTCATTAGTTAGTAATTCATTGGGGTATTACTGGAGATGTTTCCTTTGCTCGAGAAGCGAATCAGTGGATTCGCCTAGGGCACACAAATGTAACAAGCAGCAATTAGCTCTGACATTAGGTACCTACATTTATTACGTCAACAGTACCCACACTACAACTCTTCGTTTTCACAAAAACACCCGTTCCTTTTGCTTTAGATGTAATGTTGTAGTATACCACGTACATGAAACAAGAACTATTGTACCTTGAAATAGGTATATAATACTTATATTATATAGTTTTGTTTGATAGCCACTGATATATTAGTGAACTACTTATGCTCCTATTTGTGTGAATAGAACGACTAACCTACTTACAGTAAACGAAACAAAGTGTACTCTTACACAAACATAAATCTGAAAATACGTACAGTGGTAGGACTCCTCTTGCTTTTACTTGAAGAGAAGTGTTCGATGACTTCCCAGTTGGATTTCTTGGGTGCAGGGGTGTCTGCGGGTGAGGGCGATGCGCGATGCGCGGCAGAGGGGGTGCTTCGCCCCGAGTCCTCCGCTCCGCGCACCGGTGTCGCCGCGGAACGCAACGACGCGCATCGACGCCCGCGCAGCGCCTCCTGTGAACAAAACAGAGGTTAGTTCAGCATAGCTTCGTCGACATACGTTTACTTACTGAAAAAGGTTCACACCTACGGCGTTGTTTTTAAAGCTTCACAGATAAAAAATTAGGGAAAGCAGTCGTTGATCAAGTGGCTTCTTCCAGGCTGATCTTCCCCTTAAACTTAAGGGGAAGATCTATAAAACCATGGTTAGACTTGCTGTCTTGTAGCGATCGGAATTTTGGGCCACAAAAGGGATAAATGAAAGGCAATTGCATGCAGCTGAGATGAGAATGCTAAGAGGGATGTGGTACTACGCGAATGGATAAAATTAGAAGTGAGTATGTAAGAGGAAACCTATAAGTGGCGCCGATGGCTGAGAAGTTGTGTGGAAACCGGTTTTCATGGTAATGGCATGTGATGCGGAGGAACGAGGAACATGTCGTGAGGAAAGTTTTGAGTATGAATGTGGATGGTTATAACAGTAGAGGAAGACCAAAGAAACGATGGATGGATAGTGTGAAAGATGATATGGCTAGAAAGGGGGTGACTACTGAAATGACGGCTAAAAGAGATGTATGGAAGAAGAAGACATACTGCGCCGACCACAAATAAGTTGGGATAAGGGCAGGAGGATGATGAGTCGTTGATCAATGCGTATAAAGTTACTAGTGTTTGTAAAAGTTAGGTGATTTAAGCTACTCTGAATAAAAGAGGTTGTCACAAGCTATTTAGATAATGGCAAATGTGTGTTTAAAACCCTATGTTTATTTATTTATGTCGGTAGCGCCGCGATAATAACTTACCGGAAATTAAAGTTGTTACTTGATTATGTTAGAAAGATTTTAAACTTGTTTCTCTTCATAAGACCTTTATGAGTATATGAGCACATACTTTAATTGCTTTTCAACTTATATGTAGAGCCAGTAATTAAAGTTTAAGATTTGCGCAAGAGTTTTGCCGGTGTTAATTACTTTCGTATCATGTACAACACTGAGAGATCTAAACACACTGATAGCCTAACGGTTTAACTAGTGGCGGCCCGAGGGGGGGAGGGTCTTAGGGGCCATAACCAATGACAAACCTGTTAGAAATTGATACTTAAAAAACAAAAATTGTGCTATAAATATCAGCCAAAATGTCTTTGGCTGCCACCGCGCCTGGGTTTAACACTTGCCTTTTATACGCACTTCATTTGAAAATGTTTAATTTCGATTCGATTGAAAATGGCTAACAATTTAATCAAAGTGAAGTTCAATCCATCAATGTTTTCTATTCACCCTTTTCAATCTAAGTTACTAAACTGTGCGATACATTTTCATTAACTCTAGCTTTTGACTGCCATTCAAAACCTGTGTGTTTTTCGCAAATCCATTACTGGCTGTAGTGTTTGACCAGGTACGTAAGGCTGGGTGCACATTTATGTGAAGGTGGCGGATATCCAATGGTTGCGGATACTACGTTGTAAAATGTTATGGCATTGCTTGCGGCTTTAAATTGCTTTTGTTTGCATGGTAAGTAGTGAGGGTTGGGAATAGGGGTGTATACTATATTGTGGTGTTGAGGTTAGGTCGCGTTTAGCAGTTATTAATCTAAATAGCCGCAATAACATATTTTGATAGATGCCACTTGAGTTTAACGAATTTACTAATAAGCATGTCAATCAGGGCATTACAGATATAAACAATTACAACTTCAAACACATGTTATTATATGTGATGTGTTACAGGGTGTACACGAATTCGAGTATTTCCTTGAAACCACACGATCAACTACTGGTGTAGAGTAAACAAGCACTGGACTGCTTTATTAATAAACATGCTGTTCTCCCGCGGTTGTGCCCGCGTAAATAATTTACAGCGCCATCTATCCGATACTACTATAGCTACGAATCATTGTCATGACAAAAAAAATGTATTGTGTAAATATGACCTTAATCGGTAAAGTCGTTCTCAAGTTATGGCGTGACCAAGGGAAATAGGGATTCATTTTTATATTAGACTAGCTTTTGCCCACAGCTTCGCTTGTGTGATTTTTTTTTCACCCGCTTTAGGGGAGGAATTTTGAAAAATCCTTCCTTAGTGGATGCCTACGTTATAAAAGGTACCCGTTGCCAAAATTTAAGGTTTATTAATTTCCCATTGACGGTAGCCATCTCTGCTCCCATTTCATTAAAAATGGACACAGAAAAATATATAAATGTAAAAAAATTGTGAAAACAAAATACACACTAAATTAAACTTATAAGACAAACTAAAAGAAAACTATGAGAAATAATTTTCTTCCCCTTTTTAACTCCGTTAGGGGATGAATTTCAATAAAATACGAAACAAGTCTTCCATAAATTCTGTTAAAAAAGGATTATGCAAAATTTGAAGTAGATTGGACCAAGGAATCATGTTGTCCCATACAAATTTTGCCCCCCTTTTTCACCCCCTTAGGGGTAGCATTTTGGAAAATTGTTTCTTATCGGATGCCTACGTCATACAAAAAACACACTTTCCAAGTTTCAGGTCTCTACGATCAGCGGCCTCGGCTGTGCGTTGATCCGTCAGTCAGTCATTCAGTACCTCTACCATGAGTTGTCATCGAAAAATTACTCGCTAGCGTGCTAACGTGGATCAAATAGATTTCGATAATGCTCGCACCATGAGATTTACGGAGTCTTACGCAGGCGCTAAGGTAAGCTCGATAGATCGTGTCGTCTAGCTAACTTCACTCTACTTATGTTTTGTTTCTTTCTTTCCCACTAATAAGAAGAGAGAACGGCTCTTAAGCTCAAAATGTAATGTTATCGCTATGCTAAAAATGTTAAGACAGTCAATATCACAAATAAACCGACTAAATAGAAAAGTTGACGGTTAGTAGATTACTTAAGGTATTTAGTGGTTTTTGAATTTTTATTCCTTATAATATGTCACTGTCGTCGTATAATATTTACAGTATACTATTGTAATCTTTGGTCGTATAATCAATTTGTAATTTTGTTTGTTGACGTTGTGTAGCTGCGTTGTGTGGTTTAAAAGTGTACAATTAGATTCAAACAGATTATTTAATAAAATGAGGACCAGTGTCTCACAGTTTCAATTGTTGGTGGAGTTCATAAAAATGTATGTTTCAACTTTCTATTGAATTTATTGTATGGATTGTTATTTAAAATAAATAAATTAACAGGTAATTTACGTTTCTAACATTACTTACTGTTATAAATTAATGTGAAAGTTTGTGAGGATGGATGTTTCATTGACGCAAAAATTAGATGACTTACTATACTTTACTTTCTATTAAGTTATTTAAAATGTAAAGTTATTATTTTAAACGCGGCCACAAACATATTCCATGCCAAATAAGCTCTTGCAGACATTATTTTGACTTTAGTAGACTCAAAAACGTATATAACTTTAATGTTAACATATGTTTCACACGTCAAAATGCTAGTGAGCTACGTAACTACTATCGTAAGCGTATTATTCGATAGGTTCAGTGAAATCAGTGAGTCATGGTACCGTTTTGTATGGTGACAGCTGAATAACGTTAGTGACTATCGAATAGATTACGTTAGGTTTTTAACCTATCGTAATCTATAGTGCTCATGGTACGAATTTTAACTCTTTCTGTGACCGCTAGGGGCGCTGTACAACATTTCATATACATAATTTACGGAGACGCTAGCGAGTTTTGACTGTGTAAACTCATGTTAGAGGTACTGGACAAAGCATTCTATATGTATAGATAATATCAAAAAACTTTTCTGACTTGCGATAGTAGTTAGTGGTCGTATCTAAACTACAAGAAAAGATTTTAAAAAAATTGCGTAAAGTACTTTATATTCAATATTTCAGTATGTACTGATCAATTACAAACTATTATGACAACGCCACCACAAGTACACTGCGCGTTTTTCAGATATATCCGCCGCGTGTCGGCCGTGCGCGCTACACCTTACGCGCATGCTCAGATTTGCTCGCACCCGTGATAGATCACGCGATCAGTCAACGTCAACACAATTAAACAATGTTTTTCGTTTGTTACAATACCGCAATTTTTTATTAGTAGGTACCTATCTTTGTTAAATAAAAATTTACGAGCTATGCCCATGTTTTATATTCGGACAGATTTTTCTAGTATAGTTTGTGCTGTGAAACCTTCAGACTTTTGTAAATAGATCTGAAAGAGCAATTAATATTTAAAGTCAAAATACGTTTCTATTAAAATCTATATAAATAAAATGAATCGCCAAATGTGTTGCTAAGCGCAAAACTTGAGAACGGCTCGACCAATTACGCAATTTTTTTTATATATTCCTTAAGGCACAAGGAAGGTTCTTATGGAGAGAAGAAACATAAAAATTGCGTGGAAAATAGTAAAAACAACACTTTTCTTTTCCCACTACAGGCCAATAACTTTTGACAGAATGAAGTCTGTCCGGCAGCTAGTATGAAATAAAAGTCTTATAGGTCTGAGAATAGGTACTCATTAAAACTTCCGAAATCATAATTGTGAAATATAATCGTTGATTGCTAATTCACAGAAGCATGGAGTCAAAAAAATTGAAAATGCTTAATATGTAAGGTGGTAATAATGACGAATACAAAGTCTACATACACACATATACTCACGCCTTTTTCCCATGGGGGTAGGCTGAAACTATAGAACTGAAGTAGTCAGAACTATGAAAATGGAAATGCATTCGATGATATTTTTAGTCCTCAATCACAAAACCAAGCTTTGATTTAGTCTGGAACGATACCACAAGGTATTATGTAGGATATTTAGAAATATTATTTTGCTGTAGACGTTGATGAGCGGGTGGGCAGGGTATGGTCATCGTCCTTTCTCACCCGCATAGATAGGTACTTTACGCTAGACCGCAATCGGAAGGAAGGAAAGAAAAGGTTCACTTTTATGCCTTTATGTACCACATTCATAATACAAGGTGCAATAAAAACCATTAAAAAAATGGGAAAGTGCTGAAATACGGAAAATTACACCGATAACTAGGAGAATTACAACCTCAAGCTGAAGAATAACGGCTTACGGCGCGCCGTAACATGCAACATAGCTAGCCGCCCGTTCACACAGCGGATCCGTTTTTAACGGGTCCGTCGGTACTGGATGTGTTGTTCACACCTGTACCGACGAATCCGTTAAAACGCTCCGATGAAAACGGATCCGCGTTCACACAGCGAATCAGTTTTAACGAATCCGCTAAAACGGATCGATAGTTTTCCCGGGTATTCCCGGGACCGGGAACCGGGAAAGAAACCCTAGAAGGCACCTACTTCTCCACACATCTTCATGCACGAATCCGTTTTTATACTGTTCCGGCATCCAGTTTATGTGTGTACAAATGTCGGACCGGTATTTTATACTGGATTTGGAATACTGTCGTATATGAAACCTCGCTCATACAATTACAGGTGCCATCACCAGAATAAAAACGGATCCCGTAACAGTTTTTGTGTGAACTAGCTGTAAGAGTAACTAAACTAACACGTATTTCACAACTGCGTCAGTCAGGACTAAGCTTTACCTCAACCAATAAATACCCAGTGCTGAATCTGGACCTTCTTTTTGTTCTTTTCGCGTGGTTAGTGACTAACCTGTTGTCAGAGTTTATGCCGCCCATGGGCCTCTGACTTGGCTTCACATACCGTCGAGAAATATCTCTATGGCATGCATTGTTTCCTCACGATATTTTCCTTCACCGCTTAAAAGCAAGTGATTATTATACAATACGCACATGAATCCGAAAATTCACAGGTGCGTGCCTTGGTTTCGAACTCGACACCTATGACTTGGCAGTCCGACGGTCACACCACTAGGCTATCACTGCTGTAACTGTTTTATAAAAAAATTCTATCTGTAGGCCATACAAATAACTGACCGACTACCGACGGATCCGTTAAAACCGATGCGCTGTGTGAACGGGCGCTTAGATTTACAATTGAATAACTTTCCTTATTCAAATTGTCAATGGACCATTCTACGATTTCAGATATTCCAAAATGATTCGATTTTGCCCCAACTGTATTTTTTTGTTATGTGCAGCTGTATTATTTAAAAAAATTGAACTTTAAATTATATTATCTTCTCGTTTTACTTAAAAAAATATCCTACCACTGAAAATAAAAATAGTGGAATATAAACATATTAACTATTGTCATCAACCAGGCACAAATGCAAACGCCGGGCTGTTACTGAGGAATTCCACACGAAAGCACCCAATAACACTTTGCCCGACCTAGGGCTCGCACTTAGGACCCCACGATCAGTAGTCGCGCTATCCACCACTACTAGATCAACGAGACAGCGGAATATCTTTTACATTTCCACGAAATATTTTTGACTGCGAAAAAAATGAATGGAAGTTGGATGAAAGAAAAATAGTATGTCAGCTGGTTGGTTTCCCAGACAACTTGTGAAAAAGAGTTGTTATTTCAAATGTAACTGCTACGCGAAGAAAACGTATTCATATTCATTCTCCTCTATTTATATCGCCGTGCGTTCTTGAGGAAGAGAAGTAAGAATTCTTTGAATGCGAATAAAAGTATGGGTAAACACTTCTATTGTTACAAATTATTAATAACAGAATCAAACTGTCTCATTTCCAACCTCTTTGAGTACAAGGTAGAAATAGGTCTGTGTTGTTCCATGTTTTCTTGCGTGCTTCATAGTTATCATCATAATCAGCTAAATCACAGGCATTCTCAGAAATTTATGCCTATTAGCGAGTAGTGTATGGCAGTTTATCAATAAATGTCTCAACTGTACCCAATTTAATTACATTTTATAATTCATATCTAACTTGATAGTTTCCCAACCAATCTGTTTGTAGAATAATGAACTCGTTAATCACGTTATCACAACTGTTCACCGAAGCTAAAGGTAATTCAGTTGCCGAACGAAATACGCGCCGCTGCGATTTGGGAGCCGACGGCCATAATTGGGATATGTGTGATTCCTGGTATCTCACCGGAAATATGCAGTTTCAGGTGGTCCCTCGTAATTTGGTTAACCTACTAGCTTCCGGACGTTATCTCTTTACGGACTAGGAATTTGTTTTTTACTATTTATTAAGCAAAGCTTTGAGAGGCATATTTTATTATGTCGTGCTGGTCGTAATTAATCTCGAAGTAACGTTGAGCAAACAAATCTGATGCATTTATATGATAAGTAATAGTAGTCTATTTAATAGGACATGTGACGATAAAGGAGATCAGCAGCACAGGCGAGATGTGACGAGTTTGGTTGGTTATCGACGACATTAAATATACTGTTTGTTTAGTATTTCATTAATGATACAAATCTTATAATAATAGCCGTCATAACCTAGTTGTGTGACCGTCGGACTGCCAAGTCATAGGTCTTGAGTTCGAAACCAAGGCACGCACCTCTGACTTTTCGGATTCGTATGAGTATAGTATAATTGTCACATGCTTAAAAATGGTGAAGTAAAACATCGTGAGGAAACCGGCATGCCTGATAGATATTTTTCGACGGCATGTGAAGTCAAGTCAGAGGCCCATGGGCGGCATAAACTCCGACACCAGGTAGTCACTAACCACACGAAAAGAGGAAGATATTTAACAGAATTATCTATAAAAACATGTTAAGATATTATTTTGTAATTTTCTATACTTGGATTTTGAAATTATTCTCCTAGTTGCCTGGTCAATTCCAATCGAAGCAGAGACCAATATAATTTTATTCCATATATCTAAGAAGAACTGCTTGCGCTAGCTAATTGAACTCGTCCAATTTCATTACCAATTTGTGGCGAGCGGTCTCTGGCAGCTCGGGAGGACGCTGGAGTGGCTCAGGAATTCGATCTGATTGCATCAACTTTAACAGATTAGTTTACCTTGTGAAATGGAAAAGCTTTTAGAGTAGCCTAGATACCTAGGACATTCGATTTAAAAAATCAAGTACTTACATTTTTCTACATACCGGTAAATAATTATTCAACACACTTGCTCATAAAGTGGCTCTTATTGCACAGCTTTTAGGTCCGTAATGTAGCTTATTAAGGACTAGTCCGGTAAAATGTACCACAGATTGTTGATAATACTTCAAATTATACTTTACATTTCTTTTTTCAATCTTTGCAAAGCGTTTTAATGCCTAAAAAATTGTAATCTTTTGTTAAAAAAAAATGATAAATAAACTGTGTTAGTTAAAATATGTTAATAAACATTGAATTTTATCAAATTATTCATAATTCACAATAAATTATTATAAATACGAAAATATTCGCTGTATTATATTTTTAATATTGGTTGTATGTCGATGTTGTTCATGCCCTTGCTCTAAACTGCGCGCGCATCGCTGGCGCGACGGGAAAAGAAAAAGAAACTTGCATGCCATTTTCCATAAATATTTGTTAACGTTTTCGCTGTGTGGTTGACTATTATCAAAAATTTCAACTTTAATTAGAGACGAAGAGCAATACGTACCTATATTTGATGCCGCCGGAAATATTAATCGAGGCACGAAGCGCATGTGATGATAGCCTGTTGCCACCAAGAAATACCTAGCGGCTTACGAAACTTTCATACTATGTAACATCAGCAAAAATGCCGTCATTTTCTGAGAACGTATTTTTGGCTTACTTCAATGAACTGGCAAATAAATACAAGCCCAGATCGCTTTGGTGTATCTATTTAAGACCAAAAATGATATTGATATACCAATACCATAACACAAACTGTAAAAATGCCAACAAAAACTGTTCGGTATCATTTTGAGAATTGTACTTTCACTAATTATTTCAATAATTAAAAGTTAAGAACAATGCAAGTCTGTTTTTTTCCTCGCAAGTGTGTTGAATTTTAAGTATTAAATAATTATTATTATCAATAATAAGTAATATTATCCATTTAGTGATGAATTTCTTTCCTTTTAATATTAAAATGAAAATTTCAATGTTTTGTTGATGAAAAATATTATAATAAATCAATCGGTCGAATTGAGAAACCTCCTTTTATTGAAGTCGCTTAAAAATAGTATAATGAACACTTTTGATGGTCGAAAAATGGTTAAAATTTAATTTTTTCTAGGTACGAATTATCGTATAAATGCGATTTAAATGGTACGGCTGGCAGCACTGCGGTGCTTAGGTACCCTTCCCCTAACTCCGCGCGCCTCAGCGGGGCGACAGGTTTATTTAGTATCCACTGCTACGTGTGTCCGTGGGCGACCTAGCCATGATTTTGTTTTTGACGTCATAAACCCACGAATACGTGCGCAGCTTCCGCAAATACGCAGCACTTGACACTCTCTTACATTTTCATACAAAAAGAGAAAAAAGTGCGTAGCGTGGCCGTGCGCAGCTATGGAGCCTCGGCTTTATTGGTAGTCGGGAAGGAAATGGTTTGAACGATTCATATTGGCATTGACATAGGGAAGCATGGCGCAAAACATGTAAAAAACCATAAGAAAGGCCGTGTACGATAAATGAAGATGTAAAAGATTTACTTACAACATCATCAGTAAGCCAGGTGTCAATACTACGTTAGGTAGGTTTAACGTAACTTAATAACCATTTTAACATTTAATTATTTCAGGAGCTTACTTAACTACATATACAGGGTGTAAACGAAATCATGTAATTCCTTCAAACCGTGAGGCATTTTAGCGCCCCGAGCGAATTGCGCGGCTATCGCTCGCAGCGTGGTCATTTAACTCAGGGCGCTAAAATGCCTCACGTTAAGAACACATGTTTATATTTTGTAAAAAATAATATTTATTCCAAAAGTATCCCGTGCAGTGTTAATCTGTGTCAGCAGTACATTTCGAGGTTTGAAGGAATTACATGATTTCGTTGACAACCTTCTACCATCTACATACTTACTGAAGTATAATATTTTTTTACGATAAGTATAACCTTTGATTTTAAGTGATTACGAGCCATGTTTCAGGTAGCACTTGAGCTAAAAACTTTTATATTACATCTGTAACAAACATTCGGATCTTTACACGTTTGTTCTTTAACTGAATGCTAAGAAAATCACTTCCGTTCGCAGTAAATTAATTAATTAACGAATTGAAAGGTTTCCTCACCCAAACGTTGAATATTGCCAGAATCTTTGATGGAAGTTACAAAAGTTTTCCAATGAACAATACTAATCTTACATAATAATAGTATATGTGTAGGTTTATTGATAAAGACATGAATTCTCTGTACTAATGATATTATCGCTAGAAACATTTTTTATACAACATTTTTACACATAAACATAACATCGATGGGCTTGGCAGAGGTGTTTTTTTTTAGTACACCCTCGTTTCGCCATTTATGTTTAAGTCCCATGTAATAGGGGGCGAGCCTATTGCCATTAACCGGGCACAAATCCAGACTCCGGGCTGCTACTGAGAAATTCGTAATGGAAAAACCCAATAACACTTTGCCCGACCTGGGGTCGAACCCAGGACCCCAAGCTCAGCAGTCGCGCGCTTGCGACTACTAAACCAACAAGGCAGTCAACAGTTTTTATAGTAATTAGAGTAGAAACTAGTTATGACTATTCTACTTAAGATATTTGTTTGCCGTGTTGTTCTAGTGGTGTCAAGCACGACTGCTGATCGTAAGGTTCTGGGTTCGACCCCCAGTTTGGGCTAAATGTTATTGGGTTTTTCGTGTGGCATGCCTCAGTAGCAGCCCAGTGTTTGGATTTGTGCCCAGTTGATGGCAATAGGCTCGCCCCTGTTACATGGGACTTAACGACGAAATGAGGGTGTTACTATACACCTCTGCCCTACCCTACGGGGAATACAGGCGTGAGGTTATGTTATGTTTATGTTATCTTATTTGTTCACGTTCTTCTTATCAACTAACTTGATTGAATTACCAGAAATAACGCTACATCAGGCTTAAGATAGTCATTGGGTATAAGAAAATCGTATTTTATTATATCCTCGACTTGCTAAGCGAGTTAGGACGTTATTTTATTAACTCAAGAGATATTTTTCATATCATGGGAAAAAAAGTAAGGCAGGCTCCCTCAAATTCGGCAGGCAGTGACAAAGCCTACATATTTCTTATCAATGAAACAAAAGGCTACGGTTGTATGGGCCTGGATAAAGACTATTTTTAGCGCGAGGTCACCCCTGAATGCCGTTGGAGGTAATTTGATAATTTACATACTTTCTGAAGTATCTAGGCTTCGGGCCATTTTGGCAACTGTCTAGGTTTCGTACTTCGCTTGAGTGGCTTCTAGGGTAAGATATTTCATACTTACATAAAATAAATTGCGGTCTACCCTTTTAGAAATTATTTTAACATGAAACAAACATTGGTGGTTTTTTTTGCTTTAAAAAACACGTTGCCCCACACTAGGCTTTCTCCTGTATCGTGGGTGCGTTTACAGACACAAATATTCACATGCACAAACGCCCAGACCCGGAATTCAACTATCTGTAGGTCATACAAATATTTAATATTCATTGCGCAGCCACTGCACCAATCGTGTCGTCATAATAAATGCAGTAATCTTTTAATCGAATCTAAGCAAGATAATTGCTACTAAGCATAACTACACGCTTTTAAAAGGGCGAAGTAAAAATCCATTACCTATTGTACACAAGTAGTGACAGATGGATATCATGATCGTACAATACACAATCACTTGTTTATTTATTCTTTATGCACAATCACGGTACACAAAGTGGACTTAATGCCATGAGGCATTCTCTACCATTCAACCTTTGGGTTATAGAAAGAAGTATCGAACAAAGCTTGTTCAATTATTTATATTGACATACTGAACTGAAAAACTTTTCCGAATAATAATCATCCAATCGGTATAGTGAAATCAAAGGACGCCCGTAAAATTCAATACACCCTACAACGCAAGTTGAGACCCACGTTCTATGAGCGCGAGAAAAGTTTATTTCCAATTTGAAAACTTGCGCGTCCTTTTGTATGAGATAACAATGATCGTGAGTTTATTGTTGCGCCACAAACACCCAGTTTTGGTTTTAGAGAAGGATTGTTTGGATGGAACGATGATATTGAGAATGTTTGGCTTTACCAGGAGCTTGTTTTATTGTTCTCCTCTGTTCTGCAAGTGCGGTCCAATTTTATTAACCGACTTCCAAAAAAAGGAGGAGGTTCTCAATTCGACTGTATGTTATTTTTTTGTATGTTTGTTCCGCGATATCTTTGCTAATTGTGAACCGATTTTAGTGATTCTTTTTTTGTTTTAAAGAGTATTCTTTCGAAGTGGCCCCATTTAAATTTGAAGTTGTACTTATGATAAATAGTAAAACCAGACAAATTATGTTTCAAAAGGAACTCCCTACGAAAATCTAGTATAACTCTCCTATATCTGCCTAGCCTTTTCCCAACTATGTAGGAGTCAGCTTTCAGTCTAACCAGATGCGGCTGAATACCAGTATTTAACATGGAGCGACTACCATCAGACCCCCGCAATCCGACTGGGCAATACCGATTCCCAAAGGTTAGACGGATGTCAGACTTTCTGACTTCTGACTACCCATATTGACTGTCATAGGTATTCGTATGCCACTCGGGACCGAGGCACGGAGGGGTCTCGATGTGTAAAGACCCATCCACAGACTGACCGTGGCAAGCGCAGCTTAACCTTGCAAATCGTATGATCCGCGTGGTTGGTAATTAGTCACGAGCCCCTCTATTATAACTCTCCTAAAATAATAAATATTAAGTATCTACAGCTTTACAGCAAAATAATAAACTAAATGATACGCTGAACAAATCGGATGCCAAACTACATGCGTATTTTTAACTTGTGCAATAACAAAGCAAGCTCGAAAGGGATCAGTGACGACAACCTCTCAACTCATATTACTCCAACTTCTGGGCTTAATCCTGTTGTCCTTTACGAAGTATGAACTGAAACTACCAATTCTAATATAGTTCCCAAATCGATATGTTCTCGATAGGGACAAAATGTTGGAAACCATGTGTGCATTGAATGAGTGATATCTATAGGTATAGTAATCGGATGTCGACAGGTTACACTAGGTATCGTTAACTATTGTTACAAGACAGAAAAGTAGAGAAGACGGAAATATAGACTTTAGTAACAAACTATAGCAGCAGGAAGAAGAACGAATACTGAGAATATTACTACAATGGACTGCTTCCAATCCAGTATAATTCAAATGTTTTAGATAATAATTCTTGAACAGGAAAATATAATTCAATTACAAAGAGTGATAAGCACCAATTTTTATCTACAGTAGCCATTAGCTAAACTCGATTTAATAAAATGCATTATTGCCTTGAAGAAGTTTTAGATTCAATTTATTGAATTGGCTACCACCGAGGCAGTAAACTAACAAACTATTATAATGAAAGTGATAATAAAACGCTTATCGATTTTTTAATGATTGTAGAACAAGAATCCATCAACTAAGTTCTTGACCTACATGTCACGGCCAAATGCGGGAAGTGAGGACTCTTAAAACAGAAAAGGGAGATTCTAGAGAGGAACTCAATAGTCGATGCATAATAATTGCTATCATCAAGTTACGACCTTCGAGTTATCTAACAGCGGGATTTGCGGACACAAGAAAAAGTGAGCAATACATACATAAAACATACTTCATAACACTAAAGTAGTTATTACCTCCATACGACCAAATGTCGAGATCCCTTCTTCTGTTACAAATCTTTCTCAACACCCAACACACGCAAAACTAATCCTTATTTCTACACCAATAAAAACTTTTACAGGTGCAAATTATATTTGCTCCGTACACGTTTGAAGCAAGATATCTTCAACCTTATTTATTTAAGAATAAGGTGGTCAAGAACTGCAAATGTTTTTTGCTTGTAAGGTCTTTTCGGTCGACGACACACAAAGACCGTGGCGTTTCGGAAATGAACGTAATGTGCTTAGAACGAGAGGAGATAAGGAGTGGTCTATAGAAAACGTTTAGGAGGGACGAAACTGTTATGAGTACAAGGTTTTATTTATAGTGCTATACGGTGTAGTAACATTTGTACTGAAATACAACGTAACTTAGTTGTAGCGTGTGAGAATATAAATACCCACTAATACAAGAAAGCAAGGCAGGCCCCCGATCCACCGTGCTCACCCGCCGCAGCCGCGGAGCCGGTCGGCCCTTCTGACTCCGCGCAGTCACCATGACGCGAGAATACAGCCCTCATCAAGCTGTCGTGTCCCTCCCAGTCCTCTTGCATTCGGCACCCTAAGAGTTCGAGTCCCCCCTTGGGGACACTCTCAGAGGTGTCGCTGCTATAGTCATAGCCATGATGTTACAGTAGTTAGCTTTGCGTAGTTAGCTAGGTAGTTAGAATAGTAGGTATTGGTTCGGAGCCCCTTCTGGTCTAGCCAATAATAGTCAGGTTACGTAGAAAAGGTCCGCAAGACCATCTACAATAGTCGAATAGGAAAAAAAAAAAAAAGCAAGGCAGGGTTCTAAGATAGGACAAAAAATTGTACACGTGTATTAGGTAGTGTTAAAGATGGTTGCCACCAAACGGCTCGTATTGCATCAGATCGGAAAGGATACGAACGGATGCGGCGACAGGCGATCGCGTCCAGCAGAATCAGTATCACGTATCAGTTTCTGTGTCTAGCCAAATAGTTTCATTTCTACCGTGTTGACGTGTTCTAATCCGACAGGTTACGACGACAGGCGAACGGAACCGATCGCGCGTCGCAGCATACTTTCGGCTAGGATCACGTGTCGCGGAAGACGCCCGCGGTCAAGCTGCTGTGCGCGGCTTGGTAATATAGACTTTAAATACTGTGTACACGATTTAATATCATTTAAAGATTGTAAAATCCGTTCCGATCCGATGAGATGCGAGATGTTTGGTGGAAATCATCATTTATTGTAGCTATTGGTACTGTAAATAAAATTATTTCAATTGAAACATAACTGAAATACAAAGTTCAAGAGTATGATACATATTGTGTACTCGTTTAGGTGGATGACGTATTTGCTGCAATGTCAGAGTTTTGATAATTTGCGGAGGGAAAATAAGTGAATAACTTATGCAAATGACATAATAATAATGTAAAACGGGTTTAAATGAGTAAAAAGTTATTATAGAAGATGTAGAAATATTAACATAACATAACATCACGCCTCGTGTTCCCCGAAGGATTCGGCAGAGGTGTTTAAGCCCCATGTAATAGGGGGCCAGCCTATTGCCATTAACCGGGCACAAATCCAGACTCCAGGCTGCTACTGAGAAATTCCTAATGGAAAAATCCAACAACACTTTACCTGACCCAATCGAACCCAAAACTCTATGCTCAGCAGTCGCGCTTGCGACTACTAGACCAACAAGGCAGTCCTATGTATGTAGGTATCTGTGTATTTAAACAATGATTATATTAAAACAAAACTAATTGGACGAACAATAATTATTATAGATACAACATCATGAACGAGAGACAATTCTGTGTATCATTAATTAGTGATTAAGCCCAATCGAATATCTGTTAACTGCATCAAACAAACAATACAAAAATTCAGGGAAAAATAAAACTTACAATGAAAATTATAACACCGTAGGAATATAATGATAATAAATTAATAATAATAGGAATTTTAATGCAATCTTTGATTGTAGCAAAAGCCCAATAGTTAATATTTCAATGAATTTTGTTACTAATTTTTGAGTGTTTTTCAATGTCTATTATTTTGACATAGATTTCAATATTGTAAAATACTTTCTAGCTTTAAAATTTTCTGATTGGAGATTTTTTTATTGGTTTTCCGAACTATTAAAGGGATTCTACATATCAATACATACTACGAGTTATGTTGGTAACATTTGTTTGATTTACATTACACTAGCGACCCGCCCCGGCTTCGCACGGGTGCAATGTACATACTAATGTGGGGTATATAAACCTTCCTCTTGAACCACTCTATCTAATGCTGAAAACTGCATTAAAATCCGTTGCGGAGTCGTACAGACAGCGGGAGCGACTTTGTTTTATACTACGTAAAGATTATAATATTTAGGTTATCATTAATCGGCATCTATTTTCTCAAGTTCCATTACTTGAGGACCATTCAGGTCATTATTCTTATCCACGTCAGCTTCTTACTCTAGCTCAGTTGGTCCATGATCTTCACATTCCTATTTCCCATCATCGTGTGCATCCTCACCGTGCTTTTTCTATAACCTATCCTAAGCTTACATTTTAGCAGACTTGGGTAGGTAAGTATAGTAGACTAAGACACAATACACGGTGCCGGAAACACTCGCTACCCCGGCTCGTGTCAGCGTTCGCGCCTTGACATTCAACATATTAAACTTGACCGACTGTACAACGTCCCAAAAATATCTCGCCTTGAAATAAAACTAGTATGCCCAGAGTAAGACAATTTATTGCATAGAGTATCGTGAAGGCCATGTTTTGCAGGAAAATCTTAACACCGCGATTTACAAAAGTGACGTCGCGGCATAACGTCATCTGTTACTTAATAGAGGTACTAAACTAATGACAAATAAGTGTTGACTTTTTCGTATATAGAAATAAGGTTATAATAAGGTTTGTATAGAAACTATTTAAACAGATTAGACATTCCGCCCACCATGGACGGCTCTGTCCATCAACCTTAACATGACAAAATAAACTAAAATTAATAATTGGTTGTTTGGCTATCCACTATAATATAAGCCTAGGGCCTCTACGATACAAGTTCATCCAAGTAAATTCACAAGCAGTGTAAATAAAAACAGTATATAAAATTCATCACTATGGTAGTTAACAATAACTAAGTGTTCACAGGTAAAATAATTAATTTAGATACAGGTCTTTTAATCTCACTATTCTTACACCGTATGGTTACAACGTGAGTAATGTTGTCCAAACCTGGATGTTTATTTGTAATAACCCCGTATAACCATCTAGCGGGTGGAAGACCATCCTCCTTCACCAGAACCACGTCTCCAATCTCAGGTTCAGGCTTACAATCTGTCCATTTATATCGATGCTGCAATTGAGTCAAATACTCCAGCGACCACCTACGCCAGAAATGTTGAAGCATCTTTTCTGTAAGATGCCACCGATTCAAATTACTAATGGATGAATTTTCATAGTTTGCATCAGGTACAGTTACTAGAGGTTCACCCACAAGAAAGTGCCCGGGCGTCAAAGGACACGGGTCCTCAGGATTGTTAGAAAGCTGAGAGATCGGCCTCGAGTTAAGGCAGGCCTCAATTTAAGCCAGCACAGTTGACATTTCTTCAAATGTCAATGTGTTGGTGCCTATAATTCTTTTCAAATGGTGCTTCGTGGACTTGACACCAGCCTCCCACAATCCTCCAAAGTTTGGAGCATGAGGAGGTATGAAATGCCAAGTCGTACCATTCATGCATAGGAAATCAGCTATTTCCGAAGCTACCATAGACCTTTCAGCATTGAATAACTGTCGCAATTCCTTTGCACTACCAACAAATGTGGTCCCATTATCACTCCACAAGTCCAATACTCGGCCACGTCTGGCTACCAAAACGCTTAAAAGACGCAAGAAAACTCTGAAAAGTCATGTCACTTAGAATATCTAGATGAATAGCCCGAATGGACATGCAAACAAACAAACAAATATAACCCTTAGTGGAGTGATGACCACAACTTTTAGAGGTTCGGATGCTGATTGGAACTGCGTAATCTACGCCACTGCATTGGAAGGGTTTCTGAGCAGACACCCTGGCCTTCGGTAATTGACCCATAATTGGTTGGTATGTCTGTGTTGAATGTCGAATACAAGTTACACACTTATGAATATATTGCCTCACGAGAGTCCTTGCATTGAGTATCCAGTATTTGGATCTTAAATAATTGAGCATCAATTGCGGCCCGCCGTGCAAAGTTCTCTCGTGAGCCTCCGCAATCAAAAGATTGGTGAAGTGTGACTTGTGAGGAATTAAGATGGGGTGCTTCATATTCTCATCAATAGAAGCCCGGTGCAAACGACCGCCAACTCTTAAGATTCCGTCATCATCAAGAAAGGGATTCAACGAGGTAAGTCTACTACCCTTATTTAGTTTACGGTTTTTCTTCACAGGTTCTATTTCATCACTAAAGGACTGGAGTTGGCAGAGTTTGATGCAGGTAAGTACAGCTTCATTTAATTCCTTTGTAGTTAGCCAAGTAGTTATTTTATTTCTATTATGTTCAAAATTCTTCATTCGTAAAATCTTTTACAGTAAGCTATTACTCTTATGAACCTACTAAACTTAGAAAATCTAGTAAATTGATTATCATCACATTCTACCGCAGTTGCATGACATTTTGTTTTTATCTTTCTTTCTTCTAGCGTAGTTTCTTATATTATAATCTCCTCGATTATAGTCTATTTTTTCATTCTGCAACCATACTGGGCCACTTTTCCAGAGTTGCATATCGCTCCAATCAGAAGAATTTGCTCCCCGAGATGCACAATCCGCTGGATTTTCCGACGACGACACAAGGTGAAGTAGGTACACAAAACCTTCTTTATCCCTATTCTGTACTATATCCATATGATTAAGAGCTATATACTCATTTATAATAGCTGAATACTGAGCTTTGAAATCGGGATGCCTTAGAAATCGCTTATCTAAGATTAAAAAGCGTTTAAGAGCAATATGTTTCGACCCACCATATTTACAAGCCGGATCGCTCGACCTGAAAGGCATATGCACAATATAGCGACCAGATTCGTCTCGTCGAGTTGTGGCCTTAAATATGTCTTCGCACTTCTGTTCTTTTGGGGTCAAGTAAACCTTATCGTAATCACCCTTGGGCTCAGATTCTAGTTCCCAGAACTTTTTGTGGAGTGTATTTTCATCTGTATGAGTAGAATGCAATGTGACTATGGTATTGTGGCATGTCTCGCTTTGGTTGATTTCACTTACTTGACCAGACAAGATCCATCCTAGTCTAGTATTTTGTGCAATAAGCTGACCAGGTGGACCTCTGATTAACCCTTCTAACAAAATCTGGCCATAAACCTCTGCACCTAAAAGCAAATCAACCTTGTTCGGAGTGTCGAACGAAGAATCCGCTAAAACCAAAGACGAGATTGTGGTCAAAACGTTTGCCGTAACCTTCCTTTCCGGTAAAATAGTCGTTAGTTTCTTTAAAACATAAGCTTTAACAGTGACAATAAAACTAGGGTCGACGCGTGATTTAACCTTAATGAGAACCATCGAATTTAATGAAATCATTGATGGGCCTTGATCACAACGTATACCTGAAATTGAACCTTTAACTGGTACTCTTTTGAGACCTAAGAGCTGGACTGCGGACTCCGTCACAAACGAAGCCTGAGATCCCTGGTCTAACAGGGATCTTAATACTATAGCAGTACCGCTCTTAGATTCCGCTGCAATTAGCGCAGTGGCCAATAATATTTGACTATGACTATTAGCAAAACAACTTACAACATTAGTGGAATTACTCTGGGTTGAAGTGGCAGCAGAAGCAGAAACGCCGCTTTCTGCAACTTGATCAGTTTGGTTACTATCACCAACTGATTTGGAGACATTCTTGAGATGAAGAAGACTATGATGCTTCCTTTGACATATATGACATCTGGTGGATTGGCGGCATGCATATACGGAGTGATTTACTCCTAGACAGTTATAACATAAACCATTAGTTTGGACAAAATTACGACGCTTATCTGTATCGAGACTGGCGAACTTTTTACAATTAGCAAGCTTATGGTTATCCTGACAACAAATACACAATATAGTTGACACATGGAGGGATTTGACTGGCACATTACGATTGAACTGATGACGTTGACCTTTGTTGTCTAAAAATTCTAAAGACCGAAATCTTTGTTCGAGGAAAGAATTGAACTGATTCATTGTAGGCAATTCGTCAGAACAATCACTAATTTTCATTTCCCATTGTTTACGTGACTCAGTGTCTAGTTTTAAGCTCAATACATAAATAACTATGATATCCCAATGCTCAACCATTATGCCTAAATTTTCCAAAGCATGTAAACATTCGTTAGAAGTATCTAATAATTCCTTAACTGCGCTGGAGGATTCGTTTACAATATTTCTTTGACTCATAAAACGTTTAATTATACAATTCGCTAAATATTTTTTATTATTATATCGAGTCTCTAATTTAGACCAACAGATTGCATAATTACTACTAGTAATAGGAATGTGCCGTAAAAGACCTTCAGCCTCTCCAGACAAATGTGATTTCAAATAATGCAATTTCTGAACATCGTCTAGTAGGGCATTATTGTGTATTAAGGATTTAAATAAATCTCTAAAACTAATCCACTCAGAATAACTTCCAGTAAACATAGGCAATTCAATCTTTGGCAATTTTACAGAACATACCTGTTTTGAACCCTTAGCAGCAGATTGAGGCCCTTTACTTAAATTTTCCGAACATACAATTTTCTTTAATACTTCCTTCAACTCAGCTTTATAATCAGTAAATAATTCTTCTGTGGACTCATATACATTTTTTATGTAATAATCCGATTTTTCGAATTCAACAAACTTAACTGATGATACAATTTTTATATGAGTTTCAGAAAACGCTAACCAGTTAGCTTCTAAATTTTCTAATCTAGTTTCTATGTACGAACTGGTTATTCGCTCCTTAGGTGATTTCTTAAAGTTAGACCTTGCTTTACTGATAGTAGAATATAAATTAAACTGTAAATTACTTAAAGCTTCCATATTGAATGTAGATTAAGTCTTAATTAATTAAGTCTCAATTAATTAATTTGGTCACTCTGATATTTTAAAGTACTCACAGAGATTATCCTCGTATCACACCACTTCACTGTCGGTTACCTTAACGTAGCACGTCGTAATGATATGCGGGGTACTCTCCCTCCGCACCGTAGCTGCTGCTCACGCCAACACGAACTGTTAGTCAGCACCAGCGCTGACCGTTGTGTACCACGTACTGTACATATACGCCTAGGCGCCTCCTTGTACGATCCGCTGATGCTGCTCACTCCTGGCCGCGCTGACGTCACACTCGCAGCAGGTTGATCCACTCAACCTGACTCCACCACAACGAAGACACTGCACACCAATCCTTCATCCAGCTCCGAAGGACCACTTGTACAACGTCCCAAAAATATCTCGCCTTGAAATAAAACTAGTATGCCCAGAGTAAGACAATTTATTGCATAGAGTATCGTGAAGGCCATGTTTTGCAGGAAAATCTTAACACCGCGATTTACAAAAGTGACGTCGCGGCATAACGTCATCTGTTACTTAATAGAGGTACTAAACTAATGACAAATAAGTGTTGACTTTTTCGTATATAGAAATAAGGTTATAATAAGGTTTGTATAGAAACTATTTAAACAGATTAGACACCGACTTTTGTATAGTAGGCGTTCCGAGAACTAGGGGGAACTAGACGAGATTAGAAATACAAGAATATTTGTTATGATTTTAATTTGATGATGTTTGGTAAATTTTTGTTTAGGAGATAATACAACTTGGGCTACTCAAGTCTAACAGTCTAACAGTCTAGTCTGTAGTCTAAGTATGGAGTTTCTTGCCGGCTCTTCTCCATAGAACCTACCTTTTGGAACCGTGCACCTAGTTGTGACGTTTTAAAAGTGCCTGAAATCTGGTCTATTTGAAATAAAAAACTTTGACTTTGACTTTAACACCCATATTCTAAAACGTTCCTCCAAAACTTACTCGACTCGACTCCACCTCGACTCAGTCTTTCTCACTACCATCGGTAATTATAGTTAACATAAACATCCTAGACTCGATATTTTTCCTCAGTCGAGGTAAGGAATCATCTGTTAAACTCAAGGTACCTCGGTACCTACCTTAAGGAAGGAAGTGTCAAGTTCGTATGTAACAAAAATGAATTTTGAAGAATATCGAATATGCTTACGATAATCCTTACAACTATTTATCGCAGCATTATTTGCGCGTTGCAGATAATTCAAATTATGACGTAATGACTCCACTCTACCTCGACTCATTTGAGGACCTCTCAGTCGAGGAACCTCAAAATTCACTCGAAATTGCGACTAAGAATACAATTTTGAAGGTGTTTTCGAGGCCGTCCTGAGTCGAGTAAGTTTTGGAGGAAAGTCTTGGAATATGGGTGTAAGTTTCGCCCAAAGATGAAAAAAAGATTTA
Source organism: Amphipyra berbera (assembly GCA_910594945.2). Taxonomy (NCBI): domain Eukaryota; kingdom Metazoa; phylum Arthropoda; class Insecta; order Lepidoptera; family Noctuidae; genus Amphipyra; species Amphipyra berbera. The sequence goes on along the minus strand of OU343121.1, from coordinate 26,122,528 downwards.
ATTGTTGCTCTTAGTAGTAGAGGTATGTGCAAAATGACTTGTGTTTCAGTGCATTCATAAAATGTGGAAGGAGGTATAGGAGTATCAGACTGTAAGGATCGTAACATGAGGTGGATTGTAGTTACTGCCTGCACAATAGATTATTTTCTATGTTATGTTTCCCCTCAAAAATGACAGAGAGACTTAGAGGATGTCCTACAAGGACGTTCTTCACAAAGGACAGGTGCGTAGTACTCTCAACCGGCGTGCGTGTATGACAAGATGTATGATTGTGGATGAAGCGAAAGGAGTATGTAAGGGTCGAAGCATGTAGTGTTTTATTTATAGTTTCTGCCTACCTCCATAGGAAAAAAGCGTGAGTTTATGTATGTCAAAAATTAATAACGCAAAAGTAATACACAATTCGTTGTACAAGTTCAGTTTCACATTAAACTAAACTATTCTCGTTTCCATTCGCGTAGGTACCTATCTATTATAATTATTATACTATGTATGTCTGAACTATTTCTGGCGTTCTAAAGCTTGGACACGGACATAGGTAGGACTGGCCACTTCCGGCACCCCACGTTATGGCGGAACTTCAACTTTAGCTTCAAGCATACTAAAGTTTACCAGCTTTCAGTAGATATTCGCAAGGAATTGGTTTTTGTTAGGTTTGGTAGGTACTGGACCAAATAATAGTGATGGATATTTTGGAAATATATCACATCATAACATCACGCCTGTATTCCCCGAAGGGTTGGGCAGAGGTGTATATTAACACCCTCATTTCGCCGTTATGTTTAAGTCTCATGTAATAGGGGCGAGCCTATTGCCTTCAACCGGGCACAAATCCAAACTCCGGGCTGCTATTGTGGAATTTAACACGGAAAAACCCAATAACACTGCCCGACGTGGGGATCGAACCCAGGACCTCACGATCAGCACCCGCACTTGCCACCACTAGACCAACGAGGTAGTTGAGGAAATATATCTATATAGGTATACCTAATATGATGCAATTGTTTTTATGAATGGGAGGAAAAACATATTTACGGGAATTGCTTTTGGGTACAGATAAGCTGCATTTCAAAGGTCTATTTTTAAAATAATTATTTAGTTTTATTTTATTCTGTCATCCTTGACCTCTACGACTAAGGGTATGGAGTAGGTAAGATATTAACAGAGATAGTGAATAATCTTTTCTATTCAGTTGTTTTTTGTGTCTCTACCGAAAGAAATTATTTACTACTACAGAAAAGCTATCATTATTTTACATATAAGGTGCAATAGATCATAAATTATAATTTATGTATTATAACTTTCATGAGACACAGACATATTTATCATTCGCACGTGCATTTTTTTCAGGATATGCCAACCACATATTTTCGGGCCTAAACAGAACTCATAATCTTGAGCTGAATATAAATTACAGTCCACAGCAACATAACAAAGTCCGTTTTATCACATATTTGATAGGAATCCACTGTGTAAAATAGTCGTAGCCTGGAACCTACTATTAAATTTACGGTGACATGTCATTCCCCTGTACACGAAGTGTTCCACATGTCGTCTCCAGTATAAACTTTATATCTACATGAGAAAGTATAATAGCGCCGTGTAGCGAGGTGGTATCCAGATGCTATTTAAATATCAAATGTCAGGTCACGGCACAAAGCTGGCTGCCTGTGACGTCACAACCACTAAAGCAAATAAATACTTTTAAAATAAGAATAGATGGCAGGCATTATACAACCAAATCGCACTGTAGTCACTTATTTAATACTAGGTAGTAAAATCTTAAATAGAAGAAAATGAACCCTGCATTGTTGGTCTAATGGTCGCAAGCGTGACTGCTGAGCATAGGGTCTTGGGTTCGATCCTTAGGTTGGGCAAAGTGTTATTGGATTTTTCCATTAGGAATTTTTCAGTAGCAGCCCGGAGTCTGGATTTGTGCCCGGTTAATAGCAATAGGCTGGCCCCCTATTACATGGGACTTAAACACTGGTGAAACGAGGGTGTACTACAAACACCTCTGCCGTACCCTTCGGGGAATACAAGCCGTGATGTTATGTTTAATTCTTTGAATTAGCAAAGACCATATACTTTTATATTTCTCATTTAAACTAGTTAGCAAAGCTATAAAACGCAGTCGTATGGCTTCAAAAGCCAGTGTAGAAATAAAACTTCAAACTTCATAAAGAGGAGTGATGACATACCCTACGGTTTGTAATCCTCTTACGGTTTTTACTGCGTTTTTTCAGACGAACGAGGCTCAGTCGTTGCTCACTCAAATGCCTTTTTACATTTCTGCTTTCATTGAGGTAGGTTTAAGAGCGGATTGAATCAGCACGACAGTCCGGATACGTTTGCACAGCTTATCATGAGATTGCTTCGTGAGTGTCATTCTCGTTTATGAGTTTGTATAGTCTTAAGAAGAGCTTTCGAATCCGTAATTAGTTGAATAACCTCAAAATCATTCTAATCGGTAAGCTTCTCTTTTAGAACATTCTTCATGGTGGATCTTAGTTGTGGCCAGTGGTTGACTATAGTTTTTGCGCAGTAAAAGCGATCACTGGAAGCACAGGTAAACTTTAGGGAAGCTACACGATGTGTGGATAATCCAGAAATTGTCTCAGGAAGAAGATTTTGCAGGCAATCAAATGTCGCAGGCCTGTCTCGATCTCGCTAGCGAACTGAACACAGTACAACTTAAAGTCAATAGTATTCTAGATCTCCTTTCTCTGTCTCGTATCTCGGTCTTCGGTGTCTGCAGCGACACCAACCGCCACCTCTACAGACACATGTCCAGTCGCGTCTAATATGCAAAGCGCGACCTCCAGTCCCCTTAAGCCATATCCAGCAAGTCACCCTGAACCCTCGGGACATCAATCAACATTGACTTGTAAAACGTTAAGGTCACATTATAAAGTCTATGAGGTGGCTTGTTGTCGCCTTTTTTTTATGATGACGTCAATGTATGTATTCAGAATACCTAATTATAGGTATAGATAGAGTATTTCCGATAGTTTCAAATCCTCTTCCTCGGCGTTAATAATTTTAGTCAAGATTTGCATTGCTTCTAAGCCAGTTTTTGCTTAGTGTTGTGATATCATCATAACCTACAGTTCATTGCTTTACATAGGGTTCTCTCAAAGGTGTAATTACGTTCGAAACTAAAAGCTGCATAAACAATTCAACCCTTTGTCTATCACGTTATTTGGCTAAAACAAGTTGCGTACCTGCATCATTGCAGTTTTGTATAGTGTTTATCTTTTTGTAAAAGAAAGCAGACATGTTTGTTGCGTCGCGCCCTATTTGTGAACGGTCCCGAAATAAATACGAAACTTAATGTAGGGACACCTCATCCTTAAGTTACAATTTGAGCTCATTACGTGACGACCTTTTACCCGTAGGGAGTGTGTTAAGTTTCATATGTATAAAGTCTTACCTTAACTACGATGTAATACCCATTTAATGATGTTCAACATGCAGTTTTGGATTTGCTTGAATAAGTAAAAATCTTAAGAGGCTTACACGTTTTTAACACCCTCGATAGCAAAACGGGTACCTTATATCACAACGGGTCTATTAGCACTTAGTACCCTCCACTAACTTCCATTTCTACAAAAAATACATCTAATTCTTGTCTCCCCGTAAAGACTCAACTAACAAGTTAAGAGGCCTATCACAAAATCGCGTTATGAAAGATTAGGTATATTGAAGCACGGCGACAACTCGCTCCGTGCCGAACGACGAGTTTACGACACTGTGCTGTAGCTACGACTGAACGACTTTGATATGTTTTCTATTATTAAGTTATTTGTTATTATTTTCCTTATTGATTATTGGACGCATCGCATTATGTAGCAATTTGGCAGTTGTAATTATGTTTATTTTAAAGTGTTGTAAGTTTATTCTGGTATACATTTTACGTACCTAATAATAATAATGTAGTAAGGAGTAATCTACAGTTAATTCTGAGCGTTTTTAGTAGTTTTATGGTTTTGAATGGGATTTTTTTTATAGATATTCCATACATATTTCAAAATTCTGAGAGCGCTTTGAACTAAACCACTATTTAAGAGATATTATTCGGTATAAATTTTTCAATTCATTTGCTTACGAACAGTAGTTCAATCCACGAGCTGGAAAGAGTGCCTCAATAAACTTGCTGCGGAATTTTGGCTTTATATAAATAGATAAGAAAAAGTTGGAAAAAAGAAGCCGCTATAAACTATATTTATAACTATTCTCCACTACTCAATAAGTCAAAGTTGTCGAAGTCTTTCAGTTTCTCAGAATAAGAACGCCAAAGTCGGCCATTTAACGCAAAAATCACGGTCGAAATGTAATAGGCCTTTTAAGTAATATTCACACCTGACTAAGCGCGTCGGAGAGCATTAGCGCGAAGCCGACGGGCTACCTCCACTTTCAGGCGCATAAAAGCGCGAATCGCATCGGAGTGTACAGAAGCGCAATTTACTATGCAGTAAAGAGAATTGAAATGTATCTATAATGACTAAAGTTAATATTTGCTTGTTCTCTAGCGGCAAAAGAGATGGCGCGGCGGCAGCGGGGCGCATACCACGAAATGCGCGTGTATGGAAGCGTAGGAATGTGCCCGTATGCGGCTGCAACTAGTCGCCACCACCACAAACCACATGCAAATATGAACTTTAATCATTTTACCTAGATACATGTGTTTCAATTATCTTTATTGCATTGTAAATTGCGCTTCCATCCGCTCCTATGCACTTCGCCGGGTGTGTATCGTACATTAGTATAATTAGCAAGGTAACAAAACCAACCGGTTGATCGTCAACACTGCCCGTTTAATAAACAATAGCGTGGCAGCTTAGCAACGGTTGGCACGCTTGGCACAGTTCGCGTCTTGTTTTCGCGGCGGTAAACAGTAATTACCGGAGCGATGGTAACGGTAATAGTAACACGAACGATTGCCTCGTAAATCAGCCGATAGTGGAAATTAAGGCGCGTTGCATCGCTACCGCTGTTTGATGGGTAGGTAAAGTGGAGTAAGTTAGATTTTGGCAGTTTTGACTAAAATAGGCAGCAATATTTTTAATCACTTGCAATTCAAAAGAAAGAGAACTAAGTGAAAGTGTTTTATACATTTGTTTACACAGTAAAGTTTACTCTGGTAATTGTACTGCATATTATGTAATAATATATGATCTGTCTTTGACTGCCTCGTTAGTCTAGTGGTCGCAAGCGCTACTGCTGAGACCCCATGTCCTGGGTTCTATCCCCAGGTCGTGCAAACAGTTATTGAGTTTTTCCATTAGGATTTTTTAGTAGCAGCCCGTAGTCTGGATTTGTGCCCGGTTAATAGCAATAGACTCGCCCCCTATTACATGGGACTTAAACATAACTGGCGAAACAAGGGTGTACTAAAAACACCTCTACTGATCCCTTCGGGGAATATAAGGCGTGATGTTGTGTTATATGCTCGTTTTGGACAATCGAGTAAGCCACCAACACTAATTAATTATTAAACAACAGTTGTCCATTAACTTAATCTTACCTAACCGTAAAGCCACGTAAATGCAACTTCAGCCACTTAATTAAACATAATTAATATCGCCACAGTTCTGAGAAAATGTCTAAGGCACTTATTCATTTCTTATGTTTGCTGGATACTGCTATTACTAAGAACTCTTATACAGAACCATGCAATTTACATCTTCATTAAAGAGTAGCTATATGTATGTGGGTAGGTATATAAATTAAGAAAAGCGACAATATTCTTATGAGTACCTTTAAGCCCAACTTCGTACCTGCAGCAGCACATTTCATACAAATAAAAAGATATGATTTGGTTCAAATAAGGCGTAATGAAAACCAAAGTAATGGTTACCGAAGTCAGCTCCGTTTATTTCAAAAGCCAGTTATGTTTTTAATTTAAATATGATCGAAACATGTTACGTACCTACAGGCCATAAATACCGTCTGGTTAAAAAACACTTTTTATGTTTTGTTTATTTACCCCCACTGTCATTGAGGTTGAAGAATTAAATAAAGAAATCAGTAAAAAACGACGAAATGTAAAATCTTACTTACCCCATATTTCTTAGCTATCCTTTTATAGCATACGGTTATACAACAGTGCGCGGACTGAAATAGCCCGTAGTACATTCCTTAAGCTTCACCCACACAGAACTGTACTGACCTAATCTCCTAACCAAGCTTCTTGGTTGTTACTTCTTCTGACCTACTCCTCTGTTGATGTAAGTTCATTCGGCCTACTTCTCTATTTTACTGGCCTAACAGTCTTTTGCCTGCCGGACACGAGGCCAGTTCGCGAGTCAGTTCTGTCACTGGCCTTTTACTGGCGTCATGTACGAATACATTTGCAGACAGTTCAGTGAACTTACCTATTCGTACACGCGGCCAGTGAAAGGCCAGTAACTGAACAGTCAACTGAATTGACCTACAAAATGGCCTGGTATCAGGCACATTTTGATGTTAATTCCCCTAGGCCAATGATAGGATGCAGCAGAAAAAACGCTAAAAACGTAAACGCCAAGCCACATCTAACGGAAGATACGTCGCCAATCTTCCGCCGGTAAACACAATTCCATACAAACATCTCACACCGTACACATTTGACCCAAGTTAGTAAAATTCCTCGAGTAAATTACGCGACAGGAGATCGGCGACGTATCTTCCGCCAGATGTGGCTTGCCCCTTAGTGTCATTTTTGCAGGTTTCTTTTCTCCATAATTACATTTTTTTAAATGAAATTATGGAAGAAAAAAAATGAATGTATGTATGTTCATAGTTGGCAGTAAATATGTATTGTAATTTTGTAAGCAGTATCGTGACACCCTAAGCAGGGGTCGGCAACCTGCGGCTCTTTCGATGTAAAGTTGCGGCTCTCCAGTTCCATACGCTCAAAAATCTTATTTTACTATCAAAACCCTTAAAATTGTGCAATCGATCCATAATTGAGTACTATAATTAGTGTGACTGAAATATACTGACTATGACTGAAAGATAGATATAGGTAGGATATCTAAATGTATTTTCGTTTTGTATTTTTTTTAAAGGTAATTATTTTTCTAAACGCTAATTCAAGGTTATCCATTAATTACAGGACAGCCTGTATAAGCAAATATGTACTATAATATTGAAACGATTTTTTTTGTGGCTCTTTAAAAACTGTGAAAATTCGTAAATTGCAACTATTGGCTCTTCCGTCTCAAAAGGTTTCCGACTCCTACCCTAAAATAATCATTACTTCCTTTTGTTTCAGCTCCGGTTTAATGAACGGACTGCGCCAAATGTCTAATTAAGTATAATTACATGAGCGATAGCTCTCTGTTTACCAATACCATGACCTTATAATCATCGGAGTAATTATTTGAAACCACTAATTATTATTGTTAACTAGCTGCCCAGTGAACTTCGTACTGCCAAATATTTTTTTAAATATTTCCATTTTTTTTTTTCCTAAACCACCCCACCATTGATGCGACATACATAACGTTATGAGCCCATTACTGTCACACCGCTGAGCATGGGCCTCTACTCAGAATGAAAACGGTTTAGACCTTATTCCACCACGCTGGCCTGGTGCGGGTTGGCTGACTACACACACCATCGAGAACTTTATGGAGCCCTCTCAGGTGTGTAGATTTCCTCACGATGTTTTTCCTTCTCCGTTAACGGAAGTGATAATCAAATTCTGATCCGCACATGAATTTGAAAAATCAGAGGTACGGGTCAGGGTTGACTTTCCTGCGTGGAAGAGAAGCTTTCAACCGCTAGGCTAAAGAAGCGTTCAACCGCTAGGCTAAAGAAGCGTTCAACCGCTAGGCTAAAGAAGCGTTCAACCGCTAGGCTAGAGAAGCGTTCAACCGCTAGGCTAAAGAAGCGTTCAACCGCTAGGCTAGAGAAGCGTTCAACCGCTAGGCTAAAGAAGCGTTCAACCGCTAGGCTAGAGAAGCGTTCAACCGCTAGGCTAGAGAAGCGTTCAACCGCTAGGCTAAAGAAGCGTTCAACCGCTAGGCTAAAGAAGCGTTCAACCGCTAGGCTAAAGAAGCGTTCAACCGCTAGGCTAAAGAAGCGTTCAACCGCTAGGCTAAAGAAGCGTTCAACCGCTAGGCTAGAGAAGCGTTCAACCGCTAGGCTAGAGAAGCGTTCAACCGCTAGGCTAGAGAAGCGTTCAACCGCTAGGCTATCATAGAGGCGAACAAAACACGTATATTATCCTATACTTAATAATGTCACTGTAATTACGACTTGATCAGCAGTGGGCTGATCTTTTAATATCATATAATTATGTTAACTGCCTCGTTCGTCTAGTGGTGGCAAGCGCGACTGCTGATTGTGGGGTTCGATCCCCAGGTCGGGAAAAGTGTTATTGGGGTTTTTCCGTATGGTATTCCTCAGTAGCAACCCGGAGTTTGGATTTGTGCTCGATTGATGGTAATAGGCTGGCCCTCTTTTACATGGGACTTAAACATAACGGTGAAATGAGGATGTTACTATACACCTCTACCCAATGTAAGTAAAGTGCGTGGGAGATGGATTACGAATACGTTTCCCCTCCGTCGCTGGGCAAGCCAGTCATAAGAGGCGATGAACCCGGCACTATACAAGGTTAGTCGGAAAGAGGGTACTAAGCCGAAAGAGTGCTAAAGTACACATAATAATAGGTAACTTTTGTTCTAAAGCTTTCCCCAAAACTCGATAGTTTAAGAGAAATAGCTTTTCGAAGACTTCGTAAAAGATATGCTAAAATCTATCTGTCCATAGCTATGATCAGCTGTGTTTACAATTTAGGTCATATTTAGGGTCACGGATTAGAAACTTAATTTACTGAATTCATAACTAAAGTCTTCCTCTTAGCCTTTTCCCAATTATCTTGGGGTCAGCTTCCAGTCTAACCAGATGCGGCTGACTACCAGTATTTTACACGGAGCGACTGCCATCAGACCTCCGCAACCCAGTCACTGGGCAATGCCGATATCCTAAGGTTAAACCGTTTGTCAGACTTTCGGGCTTCTGACTACCCGTAACGACTGTCATAGGTATTCGTATGACACCCGGGACCGACGGCTTAACGTGCTCTCCGAGGCACGGAGAGGTCTCGATGTGTAACAAATGGTCACCCATGAATTCATAACTAAAGCAGGTATGATATTTTTTTGAAAAAACTAAATTAAAAATATTTTTGCATGCAAATAAACATTATCGAATTTTGAAACTTTAACTCTCGCTTTCAAATAGTCATCAGTGATACTTTAGGTACCCGCTTTCCGACTAACCTTGTATAATGTGCCCTAAAAATGGCAATAGAACCGATGGCTGATGTAACCTACTCGCTACTTATTAAGGTTTAGTCTTCAACTTGGAAGTGTATCCATAGTAATCTGACAGCTAGTTCACACAGAAACTGTTTACAGGACCCGTTTTAGCGAATCCGTTTTTATTTTAGTGATGGCGCCTGTAGTTGTATGAGCGAGTTCACATACATGACAGTATTCCGAATTCAGTAAAAAATACTGGATCCGTTATTTTTATCGTATCTTGCCTATCAGATGCGACGCAGCTGCCATTTGTTTAACTGATTGGTCAGTACAGATGTGAACAACAGTACCGACGGATCCGTTAAAATAATTCCGCTGTGTGAACGGGCTCTTATACTCTAACAAAGGCCTTGATTCTTCTATCCTTGACGTAACATTAAAGTACGGATACTCATTGTAATTCAATAAGTAGTGCATAAACAATTGGCCCAGACTAAATCTCTTACATAATGTAACATGTAGATTGTGAGTCCGTCTTCAATCAATTGTCATAAATACACACGTTCTCCGATTCAAGAACAAGATGGTATATTAAAACAACGATTTGTCACTGTAAACAACTGTCCGTCTATTTTTTTTGCAAAATAAAATGAATAATTTATGTGAAAAAGAACACAGTTGCAAAAAATGAATAATTTAATTGAAAAACAGTTGCAAAAATAATAATGAATAATTCAAATGGAAAAAAACAATCGAAAAGGTTTTTATTTTTACAGCCGAATGTTGTTCAATTACTTTTTTATTTAAAAATTGGAAATGCCATGTTGAAATAACAATTATTGGGAAAAGCTCTCGGAGCGTTTTATACACGACAAACGACAGGGAAAGTGTCGGTATAATCAAAAACAATTAAATGCATATTGTTCGGTGGAGCGAACCAATAAAAATAAAAGAATCGGTTAGTCAATTAATATTTCACGTAAATGTGTTTTGGACTCAATTAAAAATCATTTATTTGTAACTTTTATCAATCTCGTGATCGATTGTGCCAAACACGTGTCCATTACCTAATTTATACGTTAATAGAATGAGATTGGACTGATTCTACCTCCCGAAAAGTAGGTAGATACGTAGATACCAACAACATTCCACTTTGGTTATGCAGACTATTTCCAGATACTTTCCAGATCGATTCTGCGAGTTAGATATGGCATTGGAGAAGCCTGTGGCACTTTGATTCAACCTAACGTACAGTCAGTTAACTTGATAAAGAAGTAGATAGACACAAATTAATCTCAGCTAAATTAATATTCCCAAAAAAAACAAATTATTAAAGTCTAGATGCAACTCTGAGTATATCTTAAAGTTTTTATTTTATATCATACTAGCGGCCCGTCCCGGCTTCGCATAGGTGGACTTTTTTCCGTTTTTGTAAGATTTTTCATTTATGCTCCTATTGGTCGTAGTGTGATATACTTAACCTTCCTCGATAAATGGATTATCCAACACAAATAATTTTTCAATTCCAACCAGTAGTTCCTGAGATTAGCGCGTTCAAACAAACAAACTCTTCAGTATTATAATATTAGTATAGACTAGCCACCCGCCCCGGCTTCGCACGGATGCAATGTAGATACTATTGTGGGGCATATAAACCTTCCTCTTGAATCATTCTATCTATTGCTGAAAACTACATCAAAATCCGTTGAGTAGTTTAAAAGATCTAAGTGTACAGACAGCGGGAACGACTTTGTTTTATACTTTCTAAAGGATAGTTTTCCAATTGATACCAGCTTTAAAAACTAAAATGTTCGGCAACTTTTGTCGCTGACTGTACTTGCGAGAGATTTAGCTTGAACATAAATTTTCTAAACTTGACGTTTATTGTATTCTTATACCTATCCCACAGATTGTCAAAGGAAAGTAAATTGTAGTTTCATAACGTTTGCAAGTGCTTCCCCAAGCACCAGGAGCGACACGAGGGTACCTACAGTTCCAATAACAGCTGCAGCGGAAATACAATGCAGTTTTATTATGTTTTGCACATTTTAAATGGAAATATTGTGTAATATTAAATTTCTTATTTATGCCTGTTTGAAGTTTTATCGTCAGGTTTAAGAGATAAGTACAGTTTTGAAGTTTTGAGCTTTTTCATCACTGTTATCATTATCAGGATGAGTCCCACTAGATTTATTTATACATATACCTACATTTTCCAGTATATCAATACAGCACACATAATTTATAGAAGTCATTTATATAAATCTGATCTAAGTTTTCTTCACTCTACATTATATCAATGTCGTGTGTGTGTGTGTGTGTGTGTGTGACACGGACAGTTGAATCAGAGCATGAAAACCTTTTATGCTGCACCTTGTGGGCTGATGAGTTTTTAGTTAACTGGCGAGTTACGTGACCCGCGTGTTCACTATAGTGATGCAGAATCGTTCGTTGTAAAGCTGATTTAATTAACAACTTATATGATACTGAAATTAAAAATACTACCAATATCAACAGGTAATTTTTAACCGACTTCAAAAAGGAGGAGGTTCTATATTCGATTGTTTTTTTATGTATGTACACCGATTATTTTTAAATACGTTAAACCACTCTCTCTAGGATTACTCCTGTATCGTGGTAGCGCTTAAGACACAAACCTTCCATACATACTCATATCGTAGTGGGTTTTAAGCGAGCGTATGACTACATATAACATCACGTCTTATATTCCCCGAAGGGTACGGCAGAGGTTTATAAACACCTTCGTTTCGCCACTTATGTTTAAGTCCCATGTAATAGGGGCGAGCCTATTGCCATTAACCGGACACAAATCCAGACTCCGGGCTGCTACTGAGAAATTCCGAATGGCAAAACCCAATAACACTTTGCCCGACCTGGGGATCGAACCCAGGACCTCATACTCAACAGTCGCACTTGCGACCACTAGACCAACAAGGCAATCTATCACCCTATCAGCGTATAACTATCATCCTATTAACCAGATAATTGGCACCAACTTCCCTATGTCTAAGCAATAATATCACTAGAATGATGAAGAAAAAGTTACTGTTCTTATAAGTTGTCTCACAACTATTAGCAGATATTAAGATAAACATAAACACATCTTCGTCATGATACTCCTTATCCAGTCAGCTAAAGTTCGTCCAAATAAACACATCTGAACACAAAAGTTTTCTCAGACGACAGAATAGAATACATATTGTACCTTACATGACATAACATCACACCTGTATACCTCGAAGGATTTGGCAGAGGGGTATATAGTAACACCTTCATTTCGCCGTTATGTTTGTTTAGCTCCCTGCAATAGGGGGCGAACCTATTGCCATCATCCAGGCACAAATCCAAACTACGGGCTGCCGCTGAGGAATTCAAGACGGTAAAACCCAATACCACTTTGTCCGACCAGGGGATCGAACCTACGACCTCACGATCAGCAGTCAGGCTTGTCACCACTAGACCATCGAGGCAGTTCCAGGTATTTAGGTATTAGGTTCGAGGTATTGTACCTTATGTAGTATAATTAACCAAGCGAATGGGCGCAAATATAAAATTGCTCGAAAGACTTTATATTCAACTAGCTGTTGTCTGCAGCTTCACTCGAATCCTACATACATAACTATCCCATTACTGTCCCACTGCTGGACTCAGGCCTCTTCTCATAATGACAAGGGTTTAGGCCTTAGTCCACCACGCTGGCCTGGTGCGGGTTGGCAGACTACACACACCATCGAGAACTTTATGAAGCCCTCTCAGGTGTGCAAGATTCCTCACGATGTTTTTCCTTCACCGTTATCGCAAGTGATAATCAAATTCTGATCCGCACGTGAATTCGAAAAGTCAGAGGTACGGGTCGGGATCGAACTCAAACCCTCCTGCATGGAAGGCACGCGTTCAACCGCTAGGCTATCACTACGAATGGGCGCAGATAAAACATAGCTCAAAAGACTTTATACTCAACTAAGTGTTGCCTGCGGCGTCACTCGCATCCTAGTGGAACTAATTCATGTGCAGGACATGGTCTACCTATGTGCCAAATTTAATCTAATTCCGTTCAGCCGTTTATGTGTAATTGAGCAACAAACTGCCTCGTTAGTCTAATGGTGGCAAGCGCGACTGCTGATCGTGAGGTCCTGGGCTCGAACCCTAGGTCGGGCAAAGTATTATTGGGTTTTTCCGTGTGTAATTCCTCAGTAGCAGACCGGGGTTTAGATTTGTTCCCGGTTAATGGCAATAGGCTCGCCCCCTATTACATGGGACTTTAAATAACGGCGAATTGAGGCTGCTATTATACATTATACACCACTGCCCAACCCTTCGGGGAATACAGGCGTGATATTATGTGTTATATGTAAGAGCCCGTTCACACAGCGAATCTGTTTTAACGGATCCGTCGGTACTGGATGTGTTGTTCACATCTGTACCGACGGATCAGTTAAACAAATGGCAGCAGCATCGCATCTGGCAGGAAGAATACGATAAAAAAAACGGATCCAGTATTTTTTACTGGATTCGGAATACTGTCGTGTATGTGAACTCGCTCATACAACTACAGGCGCCATCACCAAAATAAAAACGGATCCGATAAAAAGGTCCCGTAAACAGTTTCTGTGTGAACTAAGTAGCTGTAACACACGAATTCTCACAATTCCAACTCAAACATCTTGTATCGCAAGCAAACACCTAACGGGGTGTCCTGCGTAAGCGACGAACGCGACAAACGCGATCAAGACCACAGCAGTCCCTACTAGCGGCCATGTAGCGAGACGCGACGTAGCGCGTATTTGTTCCACGTCGTATCGCGTCGCGTCGCAGCGCGTCGCGTTTGTCGCTTACGCAGGACACACCGTGACTCGCGATCTTCCGTAATTACGCAATAAAGGCCTCTAATTATTTATTAACGTTAATGTTCGTTGTTATGTTGGTACCAACATGTGATGTCTCAGCATACTAACATATTGTTGCCGTCTTCCGTCTCTTGCCCATAAGAATTCATTACGGTTAATTAAATTTTGTTGTGCACGTGTGTGCTTGTACTTTGTGTGGCCTTACAAGGGTGTTATGTCGGGGTAGGGGAACCACCTACTTAGGCTTTCATGAAACTAATTATTGTGAATCTTTGGTAGTGATAAAGCTGTGAAGCGTTCGCTAAATCTAACGCGGGATGCACGCGGCCCGCTTTCGACACGAACCACTCGCGAACCGCGATCTCTTTTGTTGTCTTTCTTTCTTTTTCATGTGGTTACTTAGTGACTAACCTGGTGTCAGAGTTTATGTCGCCCATGGGCCTCTGACTTGGCTTCACATGCCGTCGAGAAAATATCTTTCAGGCATGCCGGTTACCTCACGATGTTTTCCTTCACCGTTTTTAAGCAAGTGATAATTATACAATATGCACATGAATCCGAAAAGTCAGAGGTGAGTGCCTTGGGTTCGAACTCGAGACCTATGACTTGGCAGTCCGACGGTCATACCACTAGGCTATCACTGCCACTGGCTATCTTTTGTTGTGATTTGCTTCAATCATAGTAAGCCCTCTCACGAACCGGCCGACGACACAACACGCTCGCGCCCTGCGTTTGGTGTGTCGAACGCTTAAATCTCTTGAACTGGTATCGAGAAAAGTTAATATGCAGCAGTACTTAACAAGCTGCATAATGTAGGTAATTAATTATACATTTCTAGCCTATAAGCGTACGGTTAGGTTTATAATATACAGCACCAGAAGCTGTCAGTCGCAATGCGTATGGAAACCACTTAGCTAAGCCGATACTTGCCTTTCGCAAGTACTTTGATGTCGGCATTAGTCTAAACAGAATATGCGGTTGGATATGTGTATTGTACTCGAAGCAACTGCCTTTGTAATTGCACAACACGTAAACCAAACTGCTTCGTTGGTCTAGTGGTGGCAAGCGCCACTGCTGATTATGACGTTCTGGGTTCGATCCCCAGGTTGGGCAAAGTGTTAGGTATGGGTTTTTCCGTGTGGAATTCCTCAGTAGCAGCCCGGAGTTTGGATTGGTGCCCGGTTGATCGTAATAGGCTCGCCCCCTATTACATGGGACTTAAACATAACGGCGAAATGAGGGTGATACTATACACCTCTGCCCAACCCTTCGGGGAATATAGGCGTGAAGATATGTAAACAAAAGGGTTTCAATAGATTTATAATACCCATTTATCGATGATATTTTCAACTTAATATATTTTTTTCTAAAGAAAATGAACAAGAAAAGTAATTAAACGTAACTGACTCGAAATTAATCATTTATATAGGTATTTCTATTAGAACGCGGTCAAATATACGTAATCCCAAATATACGTAATCCCAAATAATTTGTTTTTCTTTAAAGAAATTTTGCGAGCCGCATCTGCCCGGGGCTTTTCTTAATTAAAAAATCATTACCTATTTAGAATTTTTTGATTAACTTATTTACTTATATTAATGTACTAACTATTTTGTTATCTAGGTAAGTAACATAATTTGTCTGTTTAAAAAAGTTATGGCACTTCGTCTTACAATTGTGTTGATAATGACAATACTCTTTCAGAACAGATTAGTAAAGCAGCCTTACAATATTTTCAGTTGAATACGTTTGACTTTACGAATTATAAGCTGAATTTTATAAGCAAGAGATTTATTTATTTTTACTTTAATTACAACGGTCTTGGACCGATTACAATAATTAAAGATAAAGTAATAAAATATAAAATACATAGTGAATTAGACATTTTCATGAATCTCTCTCGCAATACTTCAGGCATACTAATAAAATCTTCTTCCAATCATCCGCAAACAGATCATATAATAGAATAGAACATACTTTATTGTACACCAAAATTGTAACACAGCTCTTATACAATAACAAACATTACAGGGTACAATGGCGGTCTTATCGCTGATAGCGATAACTACCAGACAACCTTTGGATGATCAGGAAGTCATTGAATAAGATAGAGGGGGTGGTCCATGGTGTACTGCTGCAAAATATATACTACACACCATACATAGACATAATACTTACATATATATATATATATAAATATTGTAATATATATATATATATAATTATGTGATAGGGAAAACAAGGATAGTTATAGTTATAGTTCGGATTACAATCCAAGAGTTCGTTGAGTGCGGTGAGAGTACGAGGTATTGGGGATTTAGCTCGCGCTACAGTGCGACATGAAGGCACAGCAAAAAGCTTGTGCTTCCTGTTGCGGTGGTAATTGTCCGGCGCAAAGAATCGAGCTAGCTCATTATGCAGATCTGGTGCATCAATGGACCCGCGAAGAGTTTTACAGGCTATTGTAAGCTGATCACATGCTCTCCTTACCTCAAGTGAGTTGTAACCGAGGCACCCAAGAAGAAATTTGGTTGGGTAGAGGAACGGATAATAACCATGTATGCGCTTATAAAGGTACCTCAAGAACGCTTTTTACACCTTTTCTAACACACGCGCGTAGGTACTTTCGTGAGGGTTCCAAACGCATGCACTGGACTCGAGTTTGGTCCGAACCAATGCATTAAATAAGATCTTAATGACATGTGCATTCCGAAATTCGTTTGTGTTTCGCAGAACGAACCCCAATCTCCGGTATGACTCTTTAGCTGTTAGCAACATGTGGTCATGGAATGTAAGCTTTCAATCGAATGTGACTCCCAAATCTTTCATAGCTGTAGTTTTATGTATAATGTTATTGTATAATTTGTATTCGAAGTCTATTGGGCGTCGCATTCCACCGAAGGTCATGGCATAGCATTTCGAGGAATTGAATTCCATTCTGTTGTCTATGCTCCACTTATAAATATCATTTATGTCTTGCTGAAGTGCTGAACAGTCTTCTTCGGAGTTAATTTCGAGGTATAATATCAGGTCATCGGCATAAAGCAGACATTTTGAGTGGCGAAGTACTGTAGGAAGGTCATTAACCATTATCAAAAACAATAAAGGTCCTAAACGCCTATCAAACGCCTTCCGAAAGTCAAAATAAAGAACATCTACTTGCCGTCCGCAGTCTAAGCTAGAAGAAATATATTCTACCAAAGTAAGGAGATTAGTGTTAACGGACCTTTTACTTCTAAAACCATGCTGTTCGTTACATAAATAGTGATTTATTTGTGCAGATATATTCTTGTGGAGAATGTTCTCAAAGACTGGCTGGGGAGGATAAAATTGCGATAGGACGGTAATTCTCAAAGGATTCTTTGTTGACGGTTTTGGGTATAGGTGTTACTCTTGAGAGTTTCCATTGAGACGGATATGTAGCAGATTGCAAGGCTAAACTAAAAATGTGGCAAAGAGGATCACACAGAATACTTTTTGAGCATTTAATTATAAAGGGGGGAATATTATCTGGACTTACAGAGCTATTAAGTTTAAGTTTATCGATGGCGGTTTTAATGTCTGCGGGGCACAAGTTATTAATATTTATAAAGTTATTGCTAATCGTATCTTCTGACACACTTACTTGATCAACATTTAATTGCGAAACCTCTGGTAGAAAGACATTAGAAAAAAAGGCTGCAAAGGCCTCAGCTGCTTTAGTTCCTGAGCTGGTTATTTCCTCATATGTAACACTAGGCTCAAAACCACCTTGGCACCGAAGGCTGGAGATGTGCGACCAAAATTGGTGAGGGGTTTTTTTATGCTACTCTCTATACGTCTTATGTACAAGGAATATGTTTCTGCAATACGAGCCTTTAAACATGTCCTTAGGTTACAAAACAAAAGATAAGTGTCATCACAGTTAGAACGTTTCCATTTTATACGTAGTCTAAGCTTAATCTTTTGATCCTGAATAATATAATTTGTGAACCATACAGGATAGCGTCTATCCACAAACTTCCGCCGACGCTTTTTAGGCATGCACATGTCAAAAATACCATAAATAATATTATAGAAATGCTGGGTAGCACTATGTACATCACTAGATTCAAACACCTCCGCCCAAGCGTTTTTATCGGAGAGTAATGAATAAAGCTGCTCATAATTACATTTGTTGAAATTCCAATCTTTGGCAGTGTCAATATAGGTTCAAATGAATCGGAGTAATGGGCCATATCGATCCTCATCTCAATGTTTAGTGCCGGATGATATGCGTCGATTGGTACTATTCCCTCGGTAGCCGTAATAAGTGTCTCTCGCGCACATTCCTCCATACAAATATTCACTACATTCATCTCAGTCAGACTACAAAATGACACAAAATAACAATAGTAATTCTTAATATTTAATGATGCACTATTTAAATTCATATCACCTAATTTTATTACAAGACCTCTAAGGTTATTTATTAATCCTTCGACTTTACAGAACCACCTCATGTAATCATCATCACTTGCAGTCGGTTTTATATATACTACACATATGTGGACAGTTCGACCGCACCATGTAAGATTAGCCCATAAGTCCTCTCCACAGTCCGTTTCAAGCTCTCGGCGGCGGCACAGCACAGAGGTGTGCGCGCAGCAAGCATGACTCCTCCACATGGCGTGCTCCTATCACGTCGTAACACATTCCAACCATCAGATGTAAGTTCTGCATCTTCGATAGAGCTATCAAGGAAGCTCTTTGTGACAGCAACCAGATTATGTTCTAGTAGTGACAAGTTCGTTCGCCATGTAGAAAGTTTTGTCTTTTTGTCTTGAGACCTCGGACATTCTGGTAGTGAATATTAAAGCTTGTTGTTTTGTTATATGGCTGTTTAGTTACGAAATGTCTGCTGGATATTAGATTGGGCTTCTCCAGATACCGTGTAGCTACTTGCCCTTTTATGTGTTATCCAAGGTTTAACTCTGGCGTTTATCGGCCACACATCCACTGAGTAACATTTTTCATAATAAACAACAGGAACACCAATCTTGTATGATTTATAATTTCCCTTTGGTCGTAGTTCTTCAACGGTGCATGTATCAGTGGGAACTAATTGGCTCAGATAGTCGCGTATCTCGTTGGCGCTGGACTCCATATTCCATAGATGGAAATATCTTCGCGCTTCAACTCCTTATAAAGTGGTTACGGTGGGGCCACAAAGGAATGCAGGACGGCGAGATTTTTTCTTAACTTCCGTCCATCTAAGGTCACTAAATGTGTGGTCGTTGGTCGCATAGTTCTCATTGGGTAATTCCTTAGTCTTTACCGCAAGCTCCTCGTCTATGACTGTGTTAGTTTGATTAACAACACATTGCTTGGAATCAGGATGTGACTTTACCTTTGGGTCCATAGCGTCGGGGTCCATATGTGACGGTATCCTGGGAATGTCACACTGTTCCTCGGCCCTTTTCTGCTTCCTCTGTTTTCTAACTTTTTGTACCATTTGGACAGGAGCAGGAGAGCAATTCTGTAAGGATGTTGTATAAAGTGGTTGCAGTTGTGGGACAGGGCCGATAGAAGAAGTTTTTATGACATTACATTGCTTTAATTCTTCATTAAGAATGTCAATTTGCGATGCGTAACCAGCTAGCCTTACATCGTATTGCGAAATAAGAGATACAGCTTTGTTAAGCTGTTCTCTTAGTATTTCCATATCTTGCCGCATACTATGCATTTCAAAAGAGAGTTGCTGCCACTGAAGCTGGTTTTGCGCTTCATCTATGCTGGTTCTGGGTATTTTTCTTCTAGATGTGACATTTTGATTTTGATCGCAGGCCCCATGTAATGTTGAATTTAGGCTAATATCAATTCGCTCTTTGGTCACGCATACACATTTAGGACAGGCCCAAGAATCTAAATTAGCTTTAGTTATGTTTGTCTCGCCCGTACATGAAATATGATGCATTTTGCTGCAGGCATTTAATGTACAGCTAAGATATTCTTCATCATCACCGATATTACCATGACAGGCAGTACAATTTGCATTCGGGGTACGCTGCGATTTCTTGCTACGAAGAGTCACATTAGCATTTGGGCTCTCTGGATGGATTGGTCGAGCAGGGGTGTTGGTATTATCAAGCTTTGGTTGTTTATTCAAACACTCAGGGCATTTCCAGTGGTTTTTGTTTCTAGTGCTCATCAGCTGAAGCTGTTTTTAAGAAATATTAGAGCAAAGTAGATCATACCATTGATGGCAGGTTAAGCATTGTAGTCCTTCTCCACCTTTAAAAGCGTTCATGCAACCGGCGTAGCTATTTATTGACATCGTTACACAGCAAGATTCAAATTCGGTGTTAATAACAATTAAGCGCTTCAAGCGGGCGTACAGGCATAGGTCGTTCAGTCATGCAAGAAGTCTATAGCGATGAAATACTTTACGGCATTAAAAACAATCACCAAAGACGTCCTCGGCAAAAAGGTCCCAAGCGCCGTGAAATCGACGTCCCTTACGCGTTCGTGTCAAAGCACTTCACGGGTCACCAAAACAATTGTTTTTGTAACGAACTTATTTGTAAATGTTGTTTTATTATGTTATTTAGGTAGACTAGAACTTAATACTTTGGCACAGGGTTTCTGTCACTTTTATACACAGTTTTAATTCAATATTAACTATTATATTGCACTTTGAAATCAATATTTTTAATTATTTCTATGAGCAAGCGATACGGAGCAGCGGTCACACAGTGTGATGTATTTCTGTTGTGTATCTATGTTGTTTCTGTTTATATTGTAATGTTTTGAGATGTCGCAAGTAGGCCTGGCCTGACTTGAATGTCTTGTGCATATTTTTATATGAGCTATAGAACAGCGTCTACTATGCTTTACATGTTATTTCGAATTGAATCATGCGATCGAGGTCCATCGATCGAGACACAGTTTGTTTCTAAAGCTGCCTATTATGTTTTCATACAAGTTAGAGCCCTTCACACAGCGGATCCGTCGCTACTGGATGTGTTGTTCACATCTGTACCCACGGATCAGTTAAACAAATGGCAGCTACTTCGCATCTGGCAGACAGGATACAATAAAATTAACGGATCCCGTATTTTTTACTGGATTCGGAATACTGTCGTGTCTGTGAACACGATCATACTACTATAGGCGCCATCACAAAAATAAAAACGGATCCGCTAAAACGGGTCCTGTAAACAGTTTATGTGTGAACTAGCTGTAAAAGAAAAGCGGCTTGAAAAAGGTAAAACACGCAAGATCATGTTAATTACTTCCTATAATCTGACCATTTAAATATTTTATAAAAGGTAAACAAACCTTTGACCGGATTCATTAAATTACTTTAAGAATCAATGAAAAACATATTGCACAAATTGTGCCCGATGAATGCTAATAGGCTCGCTAAGTATAAATAAAGAATACTTTGTTATAGATCACAATAAGTAGCACTGTGGTCTGTACATGTGTTTATACTTTCTTTTCTTATTTACTGTTTTTAGCACCAGTAATAAACTGTTACAATTGTAAAATTAATGATTAATCATTCATTTTCAAGGTCTTTTTATGTTTTTATTTTATGTTTTTAAGTTTTGTTAGAAGAACTTATTTTGTTTTGTTCAAAGAGGAATTTATTAAGTTATATTCAAGGGATTTTATTTTATGTTTATCTCTGTATGTTTCTTTTCTGTTTTAATTTTAGGTACATAGTTTATAATTTGTGGAAGCTTTTAAATGGCAATTGTAAGTGCTATTGTACATGACTTATAAAGATATTAGACTGTAAGCTTTCTGAAGAATAAATAAAATAAAAAAATAAAAAAAAAAATAAAAAAAATAAAAAGTATTACATGAGACTCAATACCAGTGGCGAAAAGTGGGTGTACAGACTCCTGTAAAAAGAGTACACTTCTGCCAAACCCTACGGGGATTATAGGCGTAATTATATGTACCTATGTATGTGAAAAACACATTTCTTGAAAAAAAAGTGTAAATTTTTAATCTGTGCTTACAGCAAAATGAATGTTACACGATCAAAGATTAACATTTAATAAAAAAGAAATACCAGTCTATAATTAAGTAGTTACAAAAGTATAAAAAAAAATATAAAAATATATAGAATTTCCAGAACAACATGTAGGTACGCAGTACCGCAGTACAGTTACCATTGAAATTAAATTCCTAATAAATCTAGCTCTGACCCTACCCTTTCGCTTGGTATGTAAACTTACGCGCTGGAACACATACCAAGATCTAAGTTACTTCTTATGCAGAGCCTCGTTATAAATCGAAGTAAGTTAGGTTTATAACGAGTTCTCAAGTATGCGTTATGATATTCAGAGAAATGACGTCCTTAGCACTTGAATAGGTACAAGTTATAATGTTTTTATATTATTTACATTTTTTTTTCTATAATCGTAACTGTCTTTCGTTCAAAACTATCACATCACACTAGAGTCCGTTCACACAGCGAATCCGTTTTAATGGATCCGTCGGTACTGGATGTGTTGTTCACATCTGTACGGACGGATCAGTTAAATAAATGACAGCTGCATCGCATCTGGCAGGCAGGATACGATAAAAATAACGGATCCAGTATTTTTTACTGAATTCGGAATAGTGTCATGTATGTGAACTCTCTCATACAACTACAGGCGCCATCACCAAAATAAAAACGGATCCACTAAAATGGGTCCTGTAAACAGTTTATGTGTGAACTAGCTGTAAATTATAACAGTGAAAGTTTGTGGAGACGGATGTTTGTAACTCAATCACGCATATACTGCTCAACAGATTTAGATTAAATATGGCAAATGTATAGATTATGTCCTAGATTAACACATAAGATACTTTTTATTCGGGTACCTACATGTAGTAGTTCACCTAGGATGCGAGTGACACCGCGAACAATAGCTAGTACCTATAATATAAGGATAAATCGCAATAAGAATTTTTAATTCATAATAAATGTACCTAAGACAAAATTGTAATTGGGATGCTAGGACCAAACAACCTCGGGGTGTTGTCATTTAGTAAAAAGCTTTTATAAGTTAGTAAAAGTCATTGTAACTTTATAAATAACTTGAAATGTTTACTGTAATGACTGGAACGGGCGCGATTTAACTAATAGTGCAATTTAAACTTATGCTTAGATTTAAATTACATTTTAAAATATTTAGTAAGCAGAATGAGATGGTTAAATTGTTCTTTAGAATAATTTTAAGGGCTAGAAACACACGTACCTATCGTTTATTTTTATACTAAGCAAAATTAAAGTACAAAATGAGAAGAAAGTAATGATGATACTATAAAAAACATGATATACTCACGACGCTGTGCCCACTGCGGCTCCGTAGACTGAGCCGCATCTTCCAGTCACGCTTGGAGGACGCACCGCCCTCCGAGCTGAACGACCGTTTCATGGGCAAAGACATCACGGAGGCACTTAACTACCCGCCACAAAACACAATGCGTCTCTGTCGCATAATCTTTTCACTAAAACAGTACTCGTACCGCGTCCGCAGTTGGTTACATTATTCAAAAACGTCACGAAACGTCAAAGAATACATCGCAGACTCGACACTTACTACATAGTCACTAAATTATATTTACATGTACTTAACATTATACACTAAACACTGATAAATAGACACTGAGAGAAATAAACTACTCCTAGCACTACGGGGACACTACACAGCAATCTGAAACAAAAAAAAATACATGTTAATTGTTGGTCACTTGAGCCTGTAGCTGAATCCCTTTGTAACTAATAAGGGCTTAGTCTCACATAACACCCAGTTTTGTCACTACCAGGTAAAATACACAGAAAATGTGTTTGTAAGGTAAGCTTTCATCCCTTGCGAGCAAGATAACCAAGGGTAAGCTTCTGAAATGAAACCAGTTGTTGTGATTTTTTACGTATTTTTTTATTTTTTGATTATTGGAAAGGCGTACATAAATATAATATTTATTTATGTAATAATATAGATTGCGTTGTACGTTCGTGAAATAAAGATATACAATTTCAACTTTATATTCATTAAAGAACATGTTTGGTGAACTTCTAAATTAAAATAAACTTTATAAGCTTCCTGTGAACTTAAAACAATTCCTCCACCAGCTTTTAAAGTCTACCACGTTTCAAAGTCCAAAAATAATATTATATTTCCGAAGTTAAACAGCCTACAAACGGAACTCAATCAAATCATAAATTACCTACATATATATACTGTCTACGTATATACTATATATTTATTTTTACTCATATCCATTATGGCTTGTTGGATTGGCAATTATAATGGGATTTATATCGCATGAACGTCACAAATTTTCAATGGATCTGATTGGTAAACAGTCAATCGGCATTGAGAGGTACTTAACGTATACGTGGATTGTGAAAAGAGTGTATGTTATGTAATTAACTGCCGAGTGAGTGGGTACTGATGTAGGTAGGAGGATAAAGTTGTTCTTGGTTCCATTATTTCGTAAATTACTATTTTATTTACTGTAGGTTGTATAATGATAATGTGATCATTGTAAAGTTGTGATGGTGATGTGCTTCATAAAGGACAGGTCCGTACGCTCAATTGGCGTGCGTGTGTGACAAGATGTATGGATGTGAATGAAGCGAAAAGACTATGTAAGGATCGATGCATGTGGCGTTCTGTAGTTTCTGCCTACCCCCATGGGAAAAAGGCGTCAGTTTATGTATGTATGTATGATTGTAAAGTCTAGGAAGATGCGAAAGATGTTCTATCACCTACAAAAATATATTTTAATTTCCATTTTATAGCATACTCCTTTGATAGTTCCACGTCATGTTGTACAGTAATATACTTTTAAAATAGTTATACTAGTTACAGTTCACTACATTTCAGTTTTCAGTATTTGATTGTTTCATTGCAACACAATCAACGTTCAAACTCGCTACACAAATAGGAGAGCCGATGTTAATATAATTTGAGAATAACAAAAGGTCCACTACTTCCGTGCTCCGAGGGAAAGATTAAAGAAAAACAAACGGTTGGTTTTCATTTCATTTTGGCGAGCAATCGTCTACCATCGTATGTAAACAGTTGTTTGAACTGAAACCACAAAATTACGTGTTGTGCCAAAGTTTTTGACTTTAGCTACTTCATTTTGGGGTTCATGTGGAAGCAGAGGTACAATTATTTTCTTCCATTGGTGTAAAAAGCCGAAATTAGTCGCGTTAGAGGTTTCACACTTTATAATAAAGAATGAATAACGTCAGTTCAGAATTAAATTTTAATTTTACATCCACTACGTCGTTCACTAATTGATCTGTCATATCAATACAAAAAATGTTGAACGACCAATACAAAAGTCGAGGGTTCAACCATAAACTATATTTCCGCGAAAACACATCACCAAACCTAGTTCTCGCAGTTTCCAAAATCAAACGTCACTCAAACTTCAAAAGCTAACAGCAAAAGCTCGTTTTTCTACCAACCCGTGTGATTGCAAACACACAACGTACGGCCCCAAACACAATACAGCACAATGTTGAGCTAAACGTTATTTAATTTGACACTGTGTGTGCTCACACGCCTCAGTTGGAAAGCGCAATTTTGTCAGTCTATTGTTATAGAACCATGTCATTGTAGCAAGTAATTTGATTCAGTAACTCACTGACGTTGACAAAGGACATGACACATGACATGATAGTCTAGCAATTTCGAACACCAGTCGCTGAAAAGAGTAGAAATTTCGAAGAGGGATTTTTAGTGGCTGTCTGAGTGCCTGTAAAGGGGCGCGTCGCTATGGCAATATGAGTCGTATGGTAACTACATTAGGTTTGTAGCAGTTGCCACCTCCATTGTCAGTCTAACGCTTGCATGCGTGTGTAGCGAAAACAAGAGGGAGTTAAAAAATAAGACATACTACTTCTTTCAAGGCCTGATTTAGGGTTTGAGCCACACCTAGACTTATACAGGGTGTAACAAACGAAATCATGTAATTCCTTCAAACCTCGTGATATACTGCTGACATAGATTAATCGTGAACGGGATACATTTGGATTCAATAAACAAAAAAATACAAGAAGTAAACATGTGCTCTTAACGTGAGGCATTCTAGCGCCCCGAGTTAAATGGCCGCGCGACGAGCGATAGCCACACTTTTCGCTCGGGGTACTAGAATGCCTCACGTTAAGAGCACATGTTTACTTCTTGTATTTTTTTGTTTATTGAATCAGGGTTAATCTATATCAGCAGTACATCACGAGGTTTGAAGGAATTACATGATTTCGTTTACACCCTGTATAAGCTTGGCGCCATACTTTTGGGAATTGAGGATTTGGGAATCAGATACACCGGTTGGATTTTTGCTAAATTAAATGTTACCGTTCGCCTTTCAAAATACTTTTTGTCCGTCGCCAGCCACCTGAACTGTCTCGTCGTGCTCTCCAGGACCTCGCGATCCCAGGCTGCAGCGTATTTAGCCTATAGGATAAATCAGGCTTTGACTTCTTTAGTAAAATATTAAGTATTTTACAAATCTACGAGCATTATTTTTATCCAATAAAACACGAACAGTAAAGCCTAGTAAATGTGTCATTGCGCCTATAAATCAAACCCATATGCGAGCTCAATTTAACATTATAACATACGACCATCATCAACTGCCGAAAAAATAAAAAACAAACAATTGAAAGGGAACCAATTCAATAAAGTACATTAGAACATTTATCAATAGAGGATACGCGACAGCTACACACGTTGTCGCATTTTGTACGAACCGTCCGCTTAGGTCGCGCACATACGACTGGGTAGGTATGTTTCTTGATAATTTTCTGTAAAAGGAGATAAGTTTTACTTTGGTCTTTACGTACAGAACATGTTACTTGGTTACCGCTCTGACATAATTCTTACCGCTTACAAAGAAATATGATTTAACCTTGGGATCTTAAATAGCGTACCTATCTAATACAACATTTTGTCGTTATAGAGGTCGAGTTAAAGGCTTAAATTGACCGTCTCCTATAGAAGGTCTACGTTCAGTGACGTCAAAAGATAGTAATAGTATTAATTATCTACAACTTTCATTGTTGGTCGCTAAACGGAGCGTGTGTCTGCAATCTTTTTCGGGGGTTATTTAAAACGCCATTGATTTGGTTTGGGTGCGACCCTGGCTGTTTGCGGGTGATAACGACACACAATTGTAAATTTGATGCCATGTTTGTTACCGCGGATCAAAGGACCAGCCAAATGTGACTGCGGTTTAATTAATATTTTTAATTGGGAGTATTAGGGCTTTAAACGGAATTGTAAAAACGTTTAACTTTTAATGCTTTTTTTTTATTTGTCCTCTTTTTGAGTCTTCATCTTTAATAAAATAAGAAAATAGACCGAATTTTATAGGCCTTTTGCATGCTAACTCTTGTGTTGTGATGTGTTTCTAAACATACAAAACTGGAATAAGCTAACAATTTATTCATAACAGAGATTTCTCACAACCTTTCTCAAATAGCAAAACTAGATAGTCAATTATCTACCCATTTCTTCAAAGCGAACATAAACGATACATAGGTATTTTTCATTTACTTTTAATATCCTGAATATTCAGGAAATGAATCAAAAAATTCTGTGTCTGTCGTCCCAGGCCACGTCTTTGTTCTAGAACAGTTCCTTGCGTGGGTGGTGGGCGAGGCAACGACCTGTTACTAGTGCATTGTTATCTTGATAATATTATAGAAAGAAGAGCTTTCTTATGTATCCCGAAACGTAAAAAATCTGAAGAGTATATGGGATTTCAGCCTTTATATTATTCTAATAAATGGAACTATTACTTTAGACGGTGTTACGGTGTTAATAATTTAACATTATACAGGGTGTAAACGAAATCATGTAATTCCTTCAAACCTCGTGATGTACTGCTGACATAGATTAACCCCGCACAGATCATTTGGATTCAATAAAAAAAATATTACTAAAAGTAAACGTGTTCTTAACGTGAGACATTTTAGAGCCCCAAGTTAAATGACCGCGCGGCGACCGATATAGCCGCGCAATTCGCTCGGCGCGCTAAAATTCCGCACGTTAAGAACACATGTTTACTTGTCATAATATTTTTTTATTGAATCCATATGTATCCCGTACGGGGTTAATCTATGTCAGCAGTAAATCACGAGGTTTGAAG
Source organism: Amphipyra berbera (assembly GCA_910594945.2). Classification (NCBI taxonomy): domain Eukaryota; kingdom Metazoa; phylum Arthropoda; class Insecta; order Lepidoptera; family Noctuidae; genus Amphipyra; species Amphipyra berbera. The sequence continues at coordinate 26,094,267 of OU343121.1, read as the reverse complement.
GAATTACATGATTTAGTTTACACGCTGTAGACATAATAGTCATAATGACGAAGAAACTGACGTGTCAAGTTAGCAATGACAGTTAGTAAACAATAATTACAAACTCAGATGGCAGGTAGTATACTAAAACAATATTACTGAAACAGAAAACATTACTCGCAACTTGCGACAGTCAAATATTGGGTCCCCACATATGAAATTGGCGTTTTTTTCTCACAAATAAAGAACCTCGTCACTTCTATGATTTAAAATATTCATCAATTGCTTACTATTATATCGAATAATGACCATCATAGACAACTACCAATAGTAAAAACACCTTATTACTTATAGTTTTCTAAACATAAAACATACCTTAATAATGACTCCTCTTTTTGTTAGCAGAAATTACCACTATTTTTGTTTTAACTTAGCCAAAACTTATTTTTGTCGCATAATCTAAGTGGCATACGTTATCTTAGTTTTTAAACATTAGTGCATAAAAGTTTTAAAACATTAGTGTTCATAGTTGTTAAATAAATTAAGAAAATGTTAGTATGAAAAATGCAACTTCTTCAAAATTCTCCATACAAAACGCTGATTTCATAGGTGGGGGACCTAATACTACTAATAAGCAATTTAGCGAGCCAGGCTGAAATTTTAATTGAAACCAATTTTCCATTCCTTTCATTTCTTTCTTAGATTTCATGTATACTAATAAGTACTTATCACTCGTCGAGGTTATTAATAACAGTATAAGTGGTACTCTTATTGACAGCTTTGAAATGTAACGAGTTGAAATGGAACGCGGTCTGGAATTAACTGGTGGAAAGACCTGCTGAAAATACCTGTAAGTACATGAAGTTATGGATATCGCGCGTCTAACTTCTAATAATAGGTAGTCCTCGTGAAGTCTTTATCGACTATTGTCATTAAACTAGGCCATTTCTGTAATTAAAGACTGTGAAAAAAAATGGTGGATAATTTCGGTAATAATAATTGTGTGATAACCAGTAGCTTGGATCGATGCCGGTGGGCTACAATTTTTAACCGACTTCCAAAAAAGGGAGGAGGTTCTCAATTCGACTGTATGTTTTTTTTTGTATGTTTGTTCCGCGATATCTTTGATAATTGTGAACCGATTTTAATGATTATTTTTTTGTTTGAAAGAGTATTCTTTCGAAATGGTCCCGTTTAAATTTGGTGAAGATCTGATGAAGAACTTCGGAGATAGACAATTTGAAGTCGGTTTCATTTTTGTTAAATAGTTTTTTATATTTTAGTTAAATGTTGTTTTTAATGAAAATATTTTAAAATGTAATGAATAAAGGAAATAATAGTTGTGTGATTAGGTACACACTGATTTTGGTTTAAAAATTATTAAATGGAAAACACCCAAGATTTTTATTATGAAGTTCGATGAATATACTTAATACTCCTATAAATGTGACTAAAGTTAAATCAGGTTTTATTTACACATAAAAAGCTTTTACAGACTGACTTTGTGACCAACATATTTACGAAATTGAAGATCTTAAGAAATTGATACAAAGTTTGTTCAATGCCCGCGAATTTGTGTATAAGAACTAGTGAAGTTTTGAAATTATGGACGTAGCAATACTGATGTTTGTCAAACACAAAGTTTGTCAACTGTTCTGATTGGTTGCCCCTTTTTCTACTTCATCCGACTAGGTTTTGAAACTTGAAATAACAAGAGTAAGATCTTTTTATCCTTTCGTACACTCTGGTTTCTACTTAGATAGAGAATGGGTCTAGAAATATTGTTATAGAGACACAGAAGGTATGAATACCTAACATAGATTTTTAATTTTTGAGTTGGTACTAATTTTATGTTGCTTTTATTGAGACAGTGAAAAGGCTAATCCTTGATTGCATTCCCGGAAGAACACCGTACCAGAGTCCATTATGTTTTCGAAAAAAAAAAAAGTAGACAAATACGGATGAAAGACTCCATAATCTGAATTAAAAGCAAAATCTCAAGGGATACCAGGAAAAGCCCTGAGAGGGAAATTCTGTATTAGGCTCTGTGTATAATATGATGAGCTTAGAGCATTTTACAGAGATGTTGAGATTAAAACATGAAAAACATTAAAACATCATCTTGATCTATGTCAAGTTTATTAAATAAGTCTTAAGTTAAACACAACTCATCTATCATGACTCTGATGAGCGGGGGAAAGACAGAGGCGTCAAATAAGGCAGTCTTCCGTGGTTTCTAATTAATATGTACTTTTCATCATTCTAATCTTTGACGTGTTACCGCCCGCCCGTTCACACAGCGGATCCGTTGTAACGGATCCGTCGGTACTGGATGTGTTGTTCACATCTGTACCGACGGATCAGTTCAACAAATGGCAGCTGCATCGCACCTGGCAGACAGGATACGATAAAAATAACGGATTCACTATTTTTACTGGATTCGGAATACTGTCGTGTGTGTGAACTTGCTCATACAACAATAGGCGCCATCACCGATATAAAAACGGATCCGCTAAAACGGATCCTGTAAACAATTTCTATGTGAACTAGCTGTTAGTTATTGTTTCCTTTGCTAGACATGTGCGTGCTTAGTGTGCAACAATAAACTATCGATATCGACCGATATGAATTGGCTTATTCCCCACAACAATGTGGTTCCCGTTAAGAAACACGAATAAAATGAAGGACAAATATGTCTGCCCACTCTATCAATACGTCCTTATGACACATTGTTCATGTTATAGCGGTTATTAATTAAAGGGGATCAGCAGCGAGCCTGCCTGACGCGTCGTTACATTTATGGGCAATTAACTTGGTTAACAGCGCCATACATTATGGTTAATTTTGGTGCATTTCGGGCAAACAATTGCGGGAAAAGAAAGAAGAAGGTAAATTTTAGAAAAACATGTTCTTAATAACTGTGGCCTGTCTCTATTTCTTTTACTATTGTAAGGAGTAAATTTTTTACAAGTTCGTAATTTTATAGGATTACATAAATGATAATAGATTTTTATTTCTGTAAATAAATCTGTTACAGACGCTTTTCCAAGTCAATGTAATGATGGTGCCGTCATTTTGTATCTGACTAGCTCTGAGAAGAAAGCCGAAACAAACTTAGAGATCAAGGTCTCTTTTAAAGTCCAGATATTGTGACATAAAAACTATGCGAGTGTAAGAATATAGGGAAATACCTGGAATGACCGTTTAAAGAAAGTGCCATAGCAGGTTTGAGTTGACCTGCCCTAACTGACGGCACGCATGTCAGTCATCGCGTAGCTCAAACCTTATTTTAGGGAGTTCAACAACCCGACTACTGCACGACGCTACAGGATAATAAATATATGTACGCCGTATATGTTTAGGCAGATATCTAACTGTTTAATCCTATTGCCATCAGAACCACCATTCAGGTTCAAAGACAGCTTTTGGACGTTTTAGTCGATTATAATTACTTATTAGGATTAAAAAATATGTAGATTCGTGTACATATTACGAGACAATGCTAATCCGAAGTCTGTTAGGTACTGTAACTGACACTAAAATCTCTTCATCGCTCATTGCTTCATCGTGTTTATAATTATCCAACCGAAAGGTGGTGCCACGTAACACCGGCCTCGAAATATGCAAATATACAATAATGGTGATCCTAAACACAAACTTTTGTGTCTTAGTATGTTATTCTCTCCATTCCTAAGTACGATCTGCTGGTTAATCAATTTTTTTGCATTCTATACTGCGTTCAGCAATTAAAGCAATTTGTACTACTCTCAACTACACGACAAAGGTCCACAATCCCTCTACATTCAAAATAAATACAGCTGCTAAAGAAATCATACAAAAATGTTTGGAAACTAATATTTATGTGGAGCTGCCCTCGCGTGCCACCCCCAGGGGTGAAACAAGGGTATTCCATTAGGGGGTTATCCATGGAGTTTCAGTTCAAATCTCAGTTTGTAATAAAGACGGATCAGCGAAGACATGAGACAGATTCTGTGTTGAAAATTGTGAGCGCTCCGCGAAGTTGTCGTTGTTGTTTTATAGGAAAAATAATAAATATGTTGAGATTATGATAGATTGAATGCTTTGTACGGAAACTAGAAGATATTATTAATGTTTTAGTTTTCGTAAGGAGCTGTTTGCGGTCGTAACTCAAGAATGTTATTAACCTTTTGAACAAGCTATTTGGAAACACGTTTTTGTGACCCATTCTAACCTCAGCGTCCATTCACACAATGGATCAGTTTAAACGGCTCCATCGGTACTGTATGTGTTGTTCACATCTGTACCAACGGATCAGTTAAACAAATGGCAGCTACGTCGCATCTGGCAGGCAGGATATGATAAAAATAACGGTTCCAGTATTTTTTACTAGATACGGAATACTGTCGTGTAGGTGAACTCGCTCTCACATGCATAATTTCAAGTGAATAGGACTAGCGCAAGTAGTTCTACATAGGCTTACTAGATTCTATATAAGCGTACAAAGTAAATGTATCCCCTGTACGAACGGGCTCGAATATAAAGCTTCCTCACCGCACGCTGCGAATAGACGCATGTTGTAAGATTCAACATTCACCCAGCACGCTTGGTGGTAGGATCTATACGGTCCGCCTGGCTATAGCTACCACCTCTTACATTTAAATCCGACGCCAAGCAGTTTATTGTGTTCTATCGTGTGTATATGAGCGCCAGGGGGGTGTAGAGGTATCCCTCTATATCTTTGTTACTTAGATTTGTGTGCTCCATCTAAGGTATTGTCTGCGCTTACCGCAGATGCGACTATATTCAAGACAAAAATACAATATACAATGGGTTAAGCTGACCACAGTTCAAATTTTAACGTCCATTGATCTCATCCGTAGGATACGAAAACTTTATAAAAGTATTAAATAATAATCTATCAATGGATGATACTATTTTCATCCATTTTATACTGCAACCATTTCTAATTTAAACACGATGTGTTGTCGTTGGCTGGTAACATTGAACAATGTTGATAAAGGAGGGTTTAATCTCTTTGAGGAGGGTAGTCGTCAAGATGAATCAATGTACCCGACGTTATAAAAACAGTGGTCATTCGACGGAGCAGAGGATTCTATGTCGATCAGCCGAAGAAGTCTGACCTTTTATATCTGCATAGCTTGTCCTTATTTTTTGATCTTGTGTAAATTATTATATTGTGAACTAACTTCTGTAACTAACCACTAACCTAATATAAGTACTCTCAGTGGTGGAGAGTCTATGTTGGTTTCATTTACTTTATTTACCATGCTCGCAATCCTGACAGATCGATATTATAAATCCGCCCCTACACGTTTCTGTTGTTATCTTTTACAGATGGTACATTTTATAATTCCCCCATAAATAGTAAACTGCAGTAGAATAAACGACAAACCTAAACGCGAAGCAAATCGCGAATAAAAGCGACTCAAAGATTATGTTATAAAGTCCAACAGTTAATCCAGGAAGAATTCCCCATAAAATACGATGGGTACTAACCTTTATTGTGGTCATAAAGAAAACTATAATATCTGTCCTTTATTGATCTAGTGGAAGCCAGAACAGATGCGAATGAAGCAAGATTCTATTGCCACAAGATTAAAATGATGCTAGATAATTAATGGTGATAGTTTCATCTTCATCTTCTTATTTTCGTGTGGTTAGTGTCAGAGATTATGCCGCCCATCGGCCTCTGACTTGGCTTTACATGCCGTCGTGAAATATATCTCAGACATTCGTTTTCGTATTCGTTTCCTCACGATGTTTTCCTTCACCGTTTATAAGCAAGTGATAATTATACAATACGCACATGAATCCGAAAAGTCAGAGGTGCGTGCCTTGGGTTCGAACTCGAGACCTATGACTTGACAGTCCGACGGTCACGCCACTAGGGTATCACTGCTTATTCATCTTCGTAACATTTAGCTTCACCGTATTGTTGAAATTTGAAATACCTACGATAGTCCACTATAATATTGCAGGCTTTGAAATGGAAAAAAACACAACACTGATGCGCTGGCTCCACCCAATAGTCTACTGTACGGACGGCCGCATAGCAATAATAAAAAACCCGCCAAATGCGAGTCGGATTCACGTAGTAAGGGTTCTGTACCACCACTAGCTTTCTTTCTTTTTACTATTTGTTGTTTAACTATAAAATATGAACTACAATCATACCAAGGTTCATGCTTGTATGTATTACCGTTTTTAAGATAGAGCGGGAATTAGAAGCGTTTAAAAATACTTTTTTTTGTTTCTTGTATGGGAGGGACTTCCTTTAGATATAGATTTTTTTATTTTTAATATATTTCATGATAGAGGCTATATTAATACATATCCTGTCCAATTTTCTACCTATTACGGTTAAAAAGATACAGCCTTGTAGCCGACAGAAGGACAGAAGGGAAGGAAGGATGGACGACGGACAGACGGCGTAGGCTTAGTAATAAGGTCCCGTTGGCACCCTTTGGGTACAGAACACTAAAAAGCATTGTGTGACATCGTATCACTTTCATTATTGAATGTCTACACGGGTCTGAGAGTGCATGAGCAAAACGTTAAGATAGTAAATAAGGCGATCACTACACAACGCAATCTGTCAAAAAATTCAATTCTATTATATGTAAACAATGGTCCTTTTGAACTGAATATAAAACAGCTCGCGCCACGAAGGACCAAAAAATTATTTTATGTAAAATGTATCACATTTGACACAGTCATGTATGAACGATAGCGTCAGAAACATGTATTAAACATTGTAACTATAGTATGTACAGTAGGTACTCAGTCCTTCATTGAACCGTATCTGGCACGTTGATCTAAAATGAGGATTACGACAGTGTTAGCTGATATTTATCCGAAACTCTGAAGTGTCAATTACGGGGTGGTAAGATGTTAAGTGAATATTAAACGTACCTAAGGTACATTGCTAGAGATGGCAGAAAAATCTGAGTAAATACTGACCAGTATCTGTTACTGGATTCGGAATACTGTCGTGTATGTGCACCATCACCAAACAAATGGATCCGTTAAAACGGGTCCTGTAAACAGTTTCTGTGTGAAATAGCTGTCACATTTAAAAAGTGTTCGATCTAATAAATTATTATGATGATGAATGCTCGGTAAAATTTTCAAAACGAACAAAAAGAACTCAATGCGAGCAGCACATGTCATGTTTATGAAACATATTGTACTTGTTGACACGAATGCCGTGAAAGATATATAAAGGGAACAGAATATTCCAATTGTTTATGATTTAGTCATTATTTAGTCTGCCAGCTTCAGAAATAGAGCTCTTTACCTAATTAAACACAGTTTTAAATTAGCTCGTTCATTAGTAAAGTGTCTATTGTTTTCTCATTCGTTTTTGTAAGCCTCACTATATTAAGGAAATCAGACTTAGGATTGTATTTTTTTAATTTCTTATCATATCTGTTTAGGTTGTGACTATGATATTTGACCGCCTGTTTGACCGCTACAATCTATACTAATATTATAAAGAGGAAAGATTTGTATTTTTGATTTTTGTATGTAACGAATAAACGTAAAAACTACTGGACCGATTTCAAAAATTCTTTTGCCGTTAGAAAGTTACATTATCACTAAGTAACATAGGCTACGGGCGGAGCCGTGAGGACACAGTTAGTCAGCTATAAAGGAATTAGGCCATATTGTAACTGCCTCGTTGGTCTAGTGGTGGTAATGGCGACTGCTGATCGTCAGGTCCTGGGTTCGATACCCAGGTCGGACAGTGTTATTGAGTTTTTCCGTGTGGAATTCTTCAGTACCTAGCAGCCCGGAGTTTGGATTTGCGCCCAATTGATGGCAATAGGCTCGCCCCCTATTACATGGGACTTAAACATAACGTTTAAATGAGGGTGTTATACACCTCAGCCCAACCCTTCGGGAAATAAAGGCGTGATGTTATGTATGTATGTTGTCTATATGCGTGGCATACATGGTTGCGTTTCAAAAACTTCTTGTAAAATTCCTAATATACTCATGGTAGAAGAAGGGATGGCGTGTTTGCCGGTGAGCACAGAGCGTAGACTCCTTTACAAATAATTTTCTACAAAAAACTTACGCAACATGAAAATAATTTTTTTCACCGTGTTCTCGTTTACAATAACATTTTTGTATCAATCAATATGTAAAAATCCAATATCTAGCCAACAATACGACACTTGAAACTAATTGCCGTTATCCATCCATAACGAATTCATATCCAGCGTAACCTGAACTCCAACGCAATAAAACATCTACACATACAGAGGTATTTATATCTGGATATAGGATTAAACCAAGCCTCTTGATCGTGTTCGGTTTTCATGGTATTCTATAGCAACATTGACATGTTAAATAATCTACACGTTCGATCTTCTGTCCCGCTCATGAAGTATACGCATGAAAGAGGAGGAAACAAATTCAGAGCTGTCATCTGAATGCAAATAGGCGAAGTACTTTTATGCCTTTTGAAAGTACGAGAAAAAGCCTTTAGGGTGTAAATAATAAGATTGAAAGTGCTTAATGGATGCCTATTGCGAGATCGATTTAATGAAAAAGGAATAATGTGTTTAAATGTGGGATAGTGTTGAGCTGATGGATTAGGGGCGAAGGGCGAACTTATTTCATTGTATTTGCTTTTGCTGTTGAGCGGCATTGTTGCTGTCTTCATAATCATAATCAGTTTGTTGTTGTTCCATTGCTGGGCACGGGCCTCTTCTCAGAATAAGAATGGTTTAGGCCTTAGTCCATCACGCTGGCCTGGTCCAGGTTGTCAGACTACACACACCATCGAGATCTTATCAGGGTTGTCAGAAGCTCTCGTATATTTATCTAAATTTATCGATATTACATCAAAACAATAAAGCCTAAGTTGTTTAATAACAATAACAATAATATATGCTGAGATAGGAGCCCTTTTTGGCCTCGTGCAGGTAGTATAAATTCTTATCCTTTCTTTTTTTTGTAAATATTGTTTTTGTTTTTGTAACTGCCTGTGTGAGTCCAAAATAAATAATTTTCTTTCTTTCTTTCTTTCTCTTTCTTTCTTTCTTTCTCTTTCTTTCAATATTATGAGCCTATGAAAAATAAATTATACTTAATGTATTTAATTGCTCTATATTTAAAATAACAACTGTTTATTTTCAGCTTTAGAGAGTTCAAAAATACACCCCGTGTGGTCTTTAATTACACTTTTAATTCGCAACCCGTTTAGTGTCGTTCTAAAAAAGCATAAAAAGGCAAGTCAAGTCGTTCGAGTCGAGTCGCTTCCGAGTCGTTAACTCCGTCGGAACAAGCTGTTCACTGATTTATGGACCATGCTATTACATTTTATAGCCTAAAAAGTTCAGCTCACTAGTACGAATAGCTCAGTTAGCTCTCTTACCATATTATGTAAATAAAAATTAAAGAAAATATCTTTAATTTCACAACAAAAACTTTGTTAATATGATTTCATGACTGAGCATTGCGTAAAATATGGGCAACGGTGAATATTACAACCTCAATGAAAATCTTAATTACGATTGTATGGGATATATCAACAAAGCACACAAAACGTTCACAGAGCTCAATGTGTTGGACATTAAGCTTTGTAAATATTCGAAATGAAAATGGCAAAGTAATCAAGTTTGCAGTATCAAATGTTGACATCTGTCAACAAACGAACATGGCCTCAGGGATTAAAAAACTAATGAAATGTCCAAACGGACGAATACTTATGGTGATGATTTACTATTGAACGGGTTCGTGATTATTCTGTAATATTTAAAAAGAGATATCCAAAAACGAATTTGAATGAAGGAAGCTTGCTTAGTTCTGCTTTATACGTCAATTATTTAGAAAACGCTGGGAATAAAGGATTAAAATGAATAACAAATAAATAGAAAGGATTCTCTGGTGGTTTTGTGGTGATGAATGCACTAATGGTTAAAAGCCACAAATTACGAGTATGTATAGTATTTGGTTAAAAGAGTTGCCTACCGCTGTGGTTAATGTGTTTTTCTATAATGTAATGTATTCAGTTTTCAGATAATTTGATAAAATGGAGCATTTTGGGTTCCTATTACGTGATTTCGAGTTTACTAATGCCGTATGCCAAAAGGAAATGATTTAAGAAAGTCGTGTCTTACTGATATTTTTATTTGGTGCTTATGACCATCATACAATCGTCAATGTAACTTTGGTAAGCCGCGATGAGCAATTGGTTCAAATTACGAAGTTGGACGAGGACGTCCTGTATGTATGGAGTAGTAAAGAATATCTTCACTTCCCACCTTGCTAAATGTGAAAGGTTTAGAGACCAGCAACCTCGCAGTCAAAATCATTTACATCTGGTAAAAGCCCGGTTGTGAATCACCCTGGATATAAAACGAGTTATAATTTCATAGACTGTCGTAATCTGATTGACGTCCTACGATCAAGGGAGATTGAAATATTGAAAAACCTGTACATAAACATGACACACCGCCACCTGTTCCTGAACCGAGTTTGAAAATACCGGCCAATTATCATAATAGGGTGCAATATGTACCGTTATAAAATGGATTTGAAAGCTAGGCTTTTAAGCTTTTTAAAGGATCAGGTTATTTTTGATTTGCTTTTTCCTTTTGCTTATAGCTTCCGTCAATGTTACAACGGGTATTATTTGTTTATTTTATGAACGAGGTAGCTTTCATTATTTGATGTCTCCTTTAAAAGGTTTCTTGCTAATGAAATTTTTTTGCTGTTGATATTATGAGAATATAGCATAAATTGTAGTAAATTGTTTTCTCTCAGTTCGTTTTAGTGAAACTAGCAGCTAAATGCAAACTTTATTTATCAGTGGAGTAGCCACGGGGATAAGTTTTTCTATTTGCATTATATTCTTTGATCGCAAGACAGTTTTACTTTCCAAGGATGCAAACTAGATTATATTGATATTTTTATCAAACGTAAAAAAGTGACAGAAAAGAAAATAATAAAGTTGATAATATGAAAATATTTAAAAATGTAATCATATATGTATAATATAAATAAATAAAGGAAGTTGATAAAAGAGTTGAAAATGTATGAAAGATAAACAATCATTTAAAAAAAATTGTTCATAGCCAAGGTATTCAGTGATGTACAAAGAATCGTTCTTTCGGTAGAAAAAAAATTACTGTCCAACATCAACCAATTGAATTACGTTCTTCCTAAAAAACAATTTAATAGATGTCTTCGAAGCCAATCACATTGATCATTTGTATTTGACAAACAACTGACGAGCGATCTGAATCGTTCATTTTGCAACAAGATCGACGCGTCCACTGAACAGAGAGGGAGTCAAGTGCCACAATGTATTATTACTGGGACTTCGGTACAAATTGATTTAATGGACGGGATGTTAACTAAATAATACAGCTTTTATATAATTTTTATAATGACTATCAAAATACGAGCGTTTTTAAAATTGCTGTTGTACATGAATGATAGGTATCTTGTATAGAAATAGATAATGATATTGTTTTCCGGATAGATTACCTCCTTTTTCTACGATATAGATTATGAATTCACATTGACATTTAAAGATAAGTATGTATTGGAATTTGTCATAGATTAAAGTAATTTTGAGCAGACATGCATTCGAGAATTTAATTATCTACCTAATATTTGTAGTGGTATAAACTAGAACTGAAACAGATATCCAATGGTTGTTCTACCTAGCTTTTTCCGGTCAGCTTCCGCTTTTTTTGGGCAGCTTTTTTTGGGGTCAGCTTCCAGTCTAACCAGATGCGGCTGAATACCAGTATTTTACACGGAGATTGGCATCAGACCTCCGCAACCCAGTTACTGGGAAATGCCGATATCCTAAGGTTGACCATATAGATATCCAATGGTACGGTTTTAATTATATATTAATCGATAGCCGCTATACTAGAGTAAAGCGTAAAATATACCGTAATATGCTAATATGAGGCGATAATATTTTTTGTGATTTAATTACTTAACTTACTTTGATTAAAAATACTGAGTAGATAGCCATTTAAACATCACTTTTACGTCTCAGTTATTATTGCACAATGTTCACACCGTTACAGACATTTCTTACACTATACTTATAAGTACATGACCCTGCTATGGTGTTGCAAGTTCACTTTTTTACTATTCTGTGATATTAAAAAAAAACCAAATAAATTAATAATCTTTATTGATGTAACGATAGCAAGATAAGATTATAGTACGTAAACGTGTGTTAACGAGCAAAGTGCTGTTATACATACGTAAGTAATATGTATAGTATGTAATGTTATACATGATGTGATTAGCATATTAATGTAGAACTTATTAATTTGTTACTATACATGCCTATTCAATATATAAGGTTAGTTGGAAAGGGGGTACTAAGCCGTGGGCCACTTAATGTATCACTGATGATTGTTATAAAAAAGTGTTAAAATTTCAAAATTCGACAAAAAAAATTCAATGCGGAATGATTTTTATTTTAGTTTTTTTTAAATACTTCATCCCTGCCTTAGTTACGAATACAGAAAATGGAGCTTCTAATCCGTGACACCAAATATGACCTAAAATGTAAACACAGCTGATCATAGCTGAGGATGGATAGAATTTAGCGATTTTTTTATGAAATCTTTGAACAGCTATTTCTCTTTAACTATTGACTTTTGGGAAAACTTGTAGAACAAAAGTCATCTATTATTATGGGTACTTTAACATGTTTTCGGCTTAGTACCCCCTTTCCGACTAACCTTGTATATGGTTAGTTGGAATGGGGTACAAATTCGCGGGCCACATAATGTATCACTGATGCCTGTTTTAAAGCAAGAGTTTTCCCGTTTATTTCCATTTTTTTATGTAAGTATTTCTAAACGCTAGCGGTTAAACGCTTGCCGTCCAGGCAGGATGGTCTGGGTACCATACCGGCCCATACCTCTAACTTTTTGAAATCATGTGCGGGACAGTATTTAATTATCACTTGCGTTAACGGTGAAGGAAAAAACATCGTGAGCAAATCTGCACAACTGAGAGGGCTCCATAAACTTCTCGATGGTGTGTGTAGTCTGCCAACCCGCACTAGGCCAGCGTGGTGGACTAATGTCATAGCCCTTTTCATTCTCAGGAGAGGCCCGTGCCCAGCAGTGGGACAGTAGTGGGCGAGTTGTGAATTGTGAACACAGGTGTTGATAGATATTATATTAGCGTATTTTTTATGAGATCCTTGTACATGTAAAATTATCGTATTTTGGGCAAAATTGTAAAACAAAAGCTTTTCAGTATTATGAGTACTTTCATACCCTTTCGGATTAGTAGTCTCTTTCTGACTAGCATGTATACTGCAATATAATATTCATTTATCAAGGAAGGAGCATATTTTTCCTTTTCACTAGAACCAACGTGTTAAAAATAAAAGAGAATTATATTAATGAATACCACCTTTATTATCTAGTTAGATACATAAAAAATGCATGCGCTATCTAATAATACCGCGGAATCGTTGCATTTTAAATTTTTACCATTAAAAATGCTATATAGGTACCAATTTTACAGAATTTCCCGGTATGGCTTTAAATTGAGTTTTGTAGCAGCTTCTCCGTACTGACCATCCCAGTTTGAACCAAAGTAACCCGAACTGTAATATACTTTGTTGCGCACATACCACATTGAATAAAAGGTGTGGAATAGTCTCACGTCATTACACCTAAAGTCATCCCCCGTAATTCAATATTAGAGCGGTCCTCGATCATAAACCAAAAAAAAATTGTTATTCAGATAGTACCATTAAGAACGTGTCTTACAAATGTGAATTTATTCTTCATTTTAATAAAGTAGCTATTGCTGTGGCATTTTGTTTTATGATATTTTAAAGTATACGTATTTAATCACAAAGGAATTTGATCTTTAATTGTGACCAAATAAAGGATAAATTTGAGTAGACTGGTCTAGAAAAAAATGTTTACGATAAGCTTCGATAACAAGGTGTTTTACAACTATCGGATAACGATCGATTATCCGAGAGCCGATAATCGATATCTGTTCAATATATATCTTAATATTTTGCAATTATCGTAAATACATAATAATTATTTATTTGTTTTGAAGTATATCTTTATGTAACGTTGTAATTGTGATCTGAAATTATTTAACAAATACAAATGTGTTATTTTAGCAGCGTTTTGTTTAGTTTTGCAATATAAGTGCTATAGGGTAATTACGAACATGGGAATATTGCGAAAATTACGAATTACTGATAAACCAGGCAGTATTTTTTGCTGTGGCAACATTATATTACATTGCATTACACATTCTGACATTATTACGTTGCCAGAGCAAAAAATATTGCCTGGTTTAATATAAATTTGTAATTTTCGGAATATTCCCATGTTCGTTATTGCCTTAAAGCATGATACTCATGAATATCTTTATTGTTATTATATAAGGTCCAACCAAAATACCTGGACAAACTTTTACGCAGTGTTCAGTAAGTGTAACTGAATATATATATATATATGCAAAAAAAACGAGATCCAAGTGTTTTTTTTTTCTAACCAAATTAGCACGCACCCCAATGGCGGTCGATGCATAAGAAATGGATGAGTTTATTCTTAGAGAGTACAGGCAATTTAAAACATTATTTTTTTTTGTTAGATAAAAACACTTGGATCTCGTTTTTTTTTACATAGATGTGATTAGTTAAACGTATTGAACACTGTGTAAAAGTTGGTCCAGGTATTTTGATTAGACCTTATATTGGGTACTCTTAAAAATAACCTATTTTACTTTTATAAAGTTAGTTACCGGTTTTGAGCGTATGGCACTCGTGGGTTGCAACTGAAAATCAGCTTTAGGTGGTATTTTTTTATTTTATTTGTTACTAGTCCTGCGTTTGGCCGCCACCCCGCCTGATGTTAAGCGATGATGCGGTCTACGATGGAGCACGCTTGCCCAGAAGAAACCGATTCACTCGTGACTTGAAGACATCCAGATTGTAACTGTCGGGGAACACCCACTCAGGCAGCGCATTCCACTGTTTGGCGGTTTTCACAATGAAAGTGGAATCAAAACGCTTCGTTCGGGTTTTTGGTATATCAACCATGAACCGATGACGCTTTTTCGTGCTTCTGGCCGTCCGATAGATAAAAGGGCGGGGGGGTAGTACTTAGTAGTACCTACTGCCACCTGACATTATGCTGAGTTAATGGACCTTTTAGTACTTATTGTTTGTGTTTCTCGTCTGTACCTATTGATTGTACCTACTGTGTGTCTATAAAAACATTTTCTTTCTTTCCTTTAATGAAAAGTGAAATATGTTCTTTCAGTCCGGAGAAAAAAAAATTAACCGTATTTAATTAATTATTACGTCTATCATCTTATGACTTAGAGCCCGTTCACACATCAGATCCGTTTAAAAGGATCCGTCGTTACTGTATGTCGCATCTGGCAGACAGGATACGATAAAAATAACGGATCGTGTGTGAAGTCACCCGTACTTCTCCATACATCTTCATGTACGGATCCGTTTTTTATACTGTTCCGGCATCCAGTTTTTGATGACAAAACGAAATGTGTAAAAATGTCGGGCCTAGTATTTTTTACTGGATTCGGAATGCTGTCGTGTATATGAACTCGCTCATACAACTACAGGCGCCATCACCAAGATAAAAACGGATCCGCTAAAACGGGTCCTGTAAACAGTTTCTGTGTGAACTAGCTGTTATGATTACCTTAATCTTTCTCGGTTACGAAGTATAAAGCCTCTCAACATGTTTAAAGTAGATATGGATCAAACAATAAGAGTGTATTGTCTGGTACATCATACTCTCGATACTACAAATACTAAGCTCTTAACTCACCAGTTTAGCAAATGCTCCCCACAGACTAACAGCAGCAATGGATCTTGAGACGAACTCATATTCCATTACTGAGAGCAACTGTACTTGGTACAGTTGCAATCATGCTCTTTAGAGTACTTACCTGTTAGTCTAAGTAGAGCCTAGGTAGCTTAGCTTTATAACTTACGGAAAGCTCTTCACGTCAGATCGACGTGTGACCGTTACGTCGAATTTTGCTTTGTTTTATCTATATGGTTACTGCTAGACTGGCACAGAGTGGCGTGTATCAGAAGACCGGTATACCTACCACCGAATATACAATTATACATGTCTAACGACTAGTTACCCAGGCGATGGGCGCGAAAAAGCTGAAATGATGATGTTATAACAGTATTTACTGGGTGCTCTTTTACAGATAAATGCACATAAATGAGAAATAAATAAAGTACATCGCTAGTACATCGACCTCAATCGAAAATCTCTGGATTGATGTAAGTTTTTAACAGAAATTCAATATAATATGGAGCGATAGACTTACTATCTGGGAATCCAATCCATTATCCAATAAATGGTCTCTAGTTCTAGTATTTTTATTTATTTGTTACTAGGCCTGCGTTTGGCTGCCATCCCGCCTGATGTTAAGCGATGATGCGGTCTACGATGGAGCACGCTTGCCCAGAAGAAACCGATTCACTCGTGACTTGAAGACACCCAGATTGTCACTGTCGGGGAACACCCACTCAGGCAGCGCATTCCACTGTTTGGCGGTTTTCACAATGAAAGTGGAATCAAAACGCTTCGTTCGGGTTTTTGGTATATCAACCATGAACCGATGGCGCTTTTTCGTGCTTCTGGCCTTCCGATAGAAAAAAGGGCAGGGGGGTATTAGATCATGCAGATCTGAAGCACACTCTCCGAAATGTGTCCGACAATAAACCGATAGACTAGCAACTTTGCGCCGATGCTCAAGACTTTGGAGCTTGGTCTGGTGAGATAAAAAAGAAAAAGACATCTGCAGACACACTCGACTTTATTCTTTTGTATCTAACAAATAAAACTATTTGGATTTTCATTTATCAACAAAACACCTTGTATAACGGACGTCGCCTTCTGTCGATACAAGCTAGGATTTAATATATAAAGTGTGAGAGTGACAAGACAACAAATGTCTTCTATTCTATAAAAACTTAAACAGATGAAAGTTTGAGATAGATTTGAGACACTCAAATTGTATTAAAGAAAGACCAAAAAATATTTATATAATAAATCTTCAATTTCTGCTTCTACTCGTAAATACGTGTTGTGGTTCTTCGTTAAGTCCGAAGAAGCGACTATGGCAAGGTAAGCACATAGGTAGTACTTACTACAAAGCCTAACACAGTCTACTGCCGGACATAAGCTGTACTAAAAAGAGCTTTAATAATGCTCTTAGACACCACACTGATCTTAGTGTAGCGCCACACCAGGCCGCAATTTAGCGACAGAACTTAGGCAGCTATGTTTTTTAAATTGGCAAGACGTGACCTTATTTCTGCCTGGTGTGTCGCAGGTAATTTAAAAAGCATTGCAGGTGTAAACAAGCCTAAATAACGACTCGTATTTTCGGTATAATGTGACGCTAGGACTTTAAAAATACGGAGCAAATCATGGTATTTTTCAAAGGTCACCAGAATTTAGTGACGTTAATGAAGAAATAGGACTTTCGAGAAGTTTCTACTGAACATTTTGCTACAAAACTATTACCGAATCCCACCCAAGTTATGACATATCGCAGTTAGACAGGCAGTGATTCCACCTGTCCAACATATTTGGGCCAACAAAAGGTTCCCAGAACAAGGGATTTGATTTCAACTCTCGATCTCGCGTCTGTGCGTGTCATTAGAATAATATACGGGAACTAATTGTGGACCGGGGCCGCTGAATATAACAAAGTGGAAAATATGACCACAATAACTTGTTGATAATCCGCAAAAAAAAATCAGAACATTTCTCAGCATCTTGTTATACTAAGAACAAGCGTCACAGTATTTTTCGGGCACAAGTGAGGTAAAGTAAATAACCCTCTATTCAAGATATCGGTCTACAAACTATCTGGGAGCAAACCTCCAGCGTTAGTGCTCACTCACGTGACAAAAGTGCTCGGCGAGGCAGAAAGAGTGACCCCACAGGCCGGACGGTAAGAATGTTATTGAATTATTTGGGATTTTCAAGTAGCTACCAATTTAGGTGAGTGTGTTGAAGAGTTGTGAGTACTGTAGGTTCTTGTAAAAGTAGTTTGTTATAATTGTCTGTACAGTTAAGAGTAGACTTTAAATAAGCTTTATTAATCAGGCTCTAAACTATGGTTAGATATATATATCAGCTAGTTCACACAGAAACTGTTTACAGGATCCGTTTTTATCTTGGTGATGGCGCCTGTAGTTGTATGAGCGAGTTGACATACAAGACAGTATTCCGAATCCAGTAAAAAATACTGAATCCGTTATTTTTATCGTATCCTGCCTGCCAGGTGCGACGCAGCTGTCATTTGTTTAACTGATCCGTTAAAGTTTGATGTGAACAACACATCCAGTACTGACAGATCCGGAAAAACGGATCCGTTGTGTCAACGGGCTCTAATTGTGGATTATGGATGTTTACGCTCGTCGATATTAAAGTATAAAAATGGACAGTTAGGTATCTCTATCTATTATATTGTTATTAAGAATATTAAACCAAGGAAATCAATAAACAAAATGTCTAAGAAAAGTACCGCAGTCAAATAAATATAGGTAAACGCCAGGAAGAACCAAATTACTTCTAAAAGAGCTACCTGCAATAAAACGTAGTACAAGCGTGTACCGATAGGTGCTCCGATGATGACAAAGGCAAAAAAGGACAATAATTTCTAGCGCAAGAAGCCGTCTACGTACCTAACCTGTACGTGGCATCATGACTAACTAACTAACCTTAACCCTCCGCGTCTCCGCGGCCACTACCCTGCCGTGCGGCTTAAACTGGCCACTTACAATATTTCATAGAGGCCTGGAGCGCTGTCGTCCCTCGTCACATTACGAGCATGCTCGCCCAAACGAAAATACGCAGATTACCAAACAACCCCGGGCGTCACTTTCATCCTGTGACGTCATTGTGCCCGTGTGTACTCAGTATGGCTATTTACCGAGCTCTTGTCCGCAAGGTCACCTTATTAAAAATTGTGGAATTATTAAATGTTAGATACACGGTGTTTTCATTTACTTTGTAAGTACTTAATTATAATTTTCCTTTTATTCTCTGACTTTTTTTTTAATTTGCCCCATGCTTGGTTTCTCCTGTGTCGTGGGTGCGTTTACAAACACAAATTTTCACACGCATAAACATCCAGACCCGGATTAACTATATGTAGGCCAAACAAATATTTGTTCCGTGCGGGAATCGAACCCACGATCCGTAGCTCAGAAGCCGATCGGTCAGCTACTGCACCAAAAATGTCGTCGACTTGGTCGCGTTTGGCCCTAGTCGCACCTGAAGGTAAGCTCACACTGGGTCTAAGATAGAGCACAAGAATTCATATCTTCCTCTTAGTCTTTTCCCAATTATCTTGGGGTCAGCTTCCAGTCTAACCAGATGCGGCTGACTACCAGTATTTTACACGGAGCGACTGCCATCAGACCTCCTCAACCCAGTAACTGGGCAATGCCGATATCCTAAGGTTAAACCGTTTGTCAGACTTTCGGGCTTCTGACTATCCGTAACGACTGTCATAGGTATTCGTATGACACCCGGGACCGACGGCTTAACGTGCTCTCCGAGGCACGGAGGGGTCTCGATGTGTAACAAATGGTCACCCATCCACGGACTGACCGCGGCAAGCGTAGCTTAACCTCGCAAATCGTACGATTGGCGCGGTTTTTATTTACCCACGAGCACAAGAATTCATATAACAAAGATATACAGAGAATCTCCTACACCCTTCTCTAATTTAACGCCGTCTAAACTCTCTTCCATTCAATTTTCCTGTAATCTTCAGAGCACCTTCATTACTGACAGTATTACATTACACACGTAATAAGGAGAACCCTTCTTCAGTCATTATTTATCTATCGTGATCCAAATATCAGCGTACAGCATTGGGTGAACCGGGGTTGATAAAGGATAAGAAATCGCGGCACTATCGCGATCAGTGTTGATGGATCATGCACGATGCTAGGCGGCCACTAAAAATTAAAAACTGGACCTGAACAAGAGTATACTCCTTAACATTAAAAAAAACTGTGCCTATTATCATGATCCATCGAAATACTATATTACGAGTGCAAGCAAATTTTATCACCACCCTGGATCTCGAACACGATATTTATTAGACGTGTAGTCTGCGCCTAATAACCCGGGACCTTGAGGTTTACGATAACTTTATTCTCACAAGAATACATTAATTCACTTACATGAGAATATAACTAAAACCGGGACCTTATTATTACAAAACGTAACCAAAGTAATTCGGCGGCGTTACCATCCGAACTTGCAATCGGAAAATCATCATCTTCCTGCCCTTACCCCACACTAGGTGGGGTCGGAACAATATGTACCTACTTATTTCATAAATCCTTATTGTTAGAGATTTTGGCTTATTGTTTTATGACCGGCCGTATGCCTGACATCAACCCTCCTTGGAAAGAATACTTGCAATCGGAAAAATAGGGTAATATTATTTTAAATTCACTGAATTTTATACAACTTTGTTAAATGGCCTTTGTAAGCAACACCACACTAAACTGTAAAAATATAATTGTAACTCGGTCACGTTACTCGTGCGTTTTTCTCAAATGTCGTAAAGAATAAAGGGCCTGGTAAACCCAACAAAGGATAGCTAGTGAATAGATATAATAAATTGACAAGGTATGGACATTGTCGCCTAGGTAACGCCCCTTACGCTATAGTGGGCTATGATCACTAAGTTCACCTTTGCAGAAACATATTGGGCTATTACACAACAATTTGTCCTGCGCCGAGGGTCCTGCCTACAGGATATTTATTATAGCGAATATCGCTTACACTGTTCTGTCATAAGCTTTTTATTTAATGGTACGCGCGACCTATGTGCGTGATAGGTCTCCAAGTTGATTGAGGTACTGATACCTAGGTATTCCTCAAACATTAAAATGGAAGTGTTCTGTGTTCAACAGTTCGTTAATTTTATCGGGTAAAATTCCAAATCTCAGGCGTCACAATAACATTTTCAGATTTGAGAATGGATACATTATGTGAAGCGATCGAAGTAAAATTAAAATTAAATAATAATAATTATGCGATATCACGGATGGATTACGCGATTCTACGTCGACATAATTATACATACATACACAATATAGAGGAACGAGTAATGGTGTTCCTGGTGGTCTTAAGCCTGGCGGGCTACTGCCAAATCATTGCTTTTTCTTTTTTTTCTGTTCGATTGCTTGTAGATGGTCTTGCGGACCGTTTCTACGTAACCGGGCAGTTATTGGTGAGATCTGAAGGGTCTCCAACCAATCCAAATACTTAACCTAAGCTAACTACTATTACTACTACTAACATCGTGACTAGCTAGCAACAACAGCACTAAGGGCGACCCCTAATGGGATTCGGACATCGGCTTAGGACGTTGCTTGCGAGAGGACTGGGAGGAAGACAGCTTGATGAGGGCTGAATTAACGGTGTGAAATCCTAATCATTGATGTTGGCAAGTTATATGTATACTATCTGCTTGTCAAATCTTGATATCGCGATGCAGGATTAGTGACGTCATTTTTGATCGCTGTAGTCTGCTAGACATTTGTCGTGGCGTAGTTTGTATGTGGCGTGGATAGAAGCCGCCACAAGGGCTTAAAATAATTTGAAAACGTCACGACTGCCTCAAGTAATGCATCTCTTTGCCGAATCAAGCCTCAAGTCCACTCTAACCAGGTACGGTTTAATATCAGTGTTACGCACGAAGCGTTTATGCACCGCTCCGAATCCGGGAAAACACGATCCGAAGTAACTCGGCTGCAAATCTATAAAATTCGGATCGGACGCAGTGCACAACCTCCGTTACAGCTAGTTCATACAGAAACTGTTTACAGGATCCGTTTTAGCGGATCCGTTTTTGTTTTGGTGATGGCGCCTGTAGTTGTATGAGCGAGTTCACACACGACAGGATTCCGAATCCAGTAAAAAATACTTGATCCGTTATTTTTATCGTATTCTGTCTGGCAGGTGCGATTTATTTATCTGATCCGTCGGTACAGATGTGAACAACACATCCAGTACAGACGGATCCGTTTAAACGGATCCGCTGTGTGAACAGGCAGTTACTGTGTGACTGTTAGTTACTTATTCACTTTATTTTAATCATAAACGATAACTTACTATCCAAGATATAAGTAAACACTGATTATAAGAATAATCCATTTCCATTTGCATTCACATTCCTTTTAATATAAACCGAGGCAAACAGTACCTACAAAGGAAATATTATGTTTAAGTAAAGGTTGCCCTTTATACATTCATTAAGCATGTCATATGCAACAGAGCAAGCAATGGAACTCGCTTTTATATTTGCAAACGACACACGAGAGAGAAAAATGAGAGTGTATTTTAAAAAAGTAGTTTTTAATATGAGCTGCATCAAAGATTAATTTTAATAAAGGTTGATTGTGTTTTTTAGGGCTCCGTTACTCAAAAGGAACAAAGGAACTCTTATAGGATCACTTCGTTGTCCGTCTATCTGTCTGTCTGTCTGTCAATACCCCTTTTCTCAGGAACAAGGCCCGCGTGGAGGTATCGAGTTGAAATTAATATCAAATACTCAGATTTACAATCACTTGAAGCTGTGAAAATCAAACTTCTAAGTCAACGCAATCAAAAGATGCGGCCGTATAAGCCGCATGTTATGACACTCGTTAGGGAATCAAAACCTATAGGGTACTTCCCGTAGACCTAGAATCATTAAATTTGGCAAGAAGCAATTTCTTATAGCACAAGTAAAAGGGAATAGTCCGCGAAAACCGAAAATTTGTAGTTAGGTACATCACAAAAAATATTGTACGGAAGCCTCCCTGCGCGAGTCCGACTCGCACATGGCCGGTTTTTTAAATAGAGTTTAAAAAAGGGTATCTCTCTCGTGTCGGTATACAAGGTTAGTCGGAAAGGGGTACTAAGCCAAAAGGGTGTTAAGGTACCCATAATAATGGATAACTTTTGTTCTACAACTGTCCCCAAAAGTCATTAGTTTAAAAGAAAAAGCTGTTCAAAGATTTCATAAACAATACGCTAAATTCTACCTATCCTCGGCTATGACTGTGTTTACATTTTAGGTCATATTTGGGGTCACAGATTAGAAACTCCATTTTCTGAATTCGTAACTAAAGCAGCGATGAAGAATTTTTGAAAAAACTAAATTAAAAATTATTTTGCATGGTTTTTTTTAATAGAATTTATAAAATTTTACTCTTTCTTTAAATCAATCATCAGTGACACATTAAGTGGCCCGCGGCTTAGTACCCCCTTTCCGACTAAACTTGTATAAAGAAAAATAAGTAGTTTAAAAAACTAAAAACCACACAAGATACCAAATTATAGTATTATCATCCGAACTACATTATACACACTAAGTTTCATTTCGATACGACAATTAGAAGTAGGTTAAAATTGACTTCCAAGATTTTTTTTACATTGTTACTTTGGTATAAGTGAAGCGTGTAAATATTACAATAGTACAAATATTGTTCAATTAAGTTTATATTGCGTGTTTTGTATTGTACCTATGGTAGACTAACGTACCATACTAATTTGTGGTGTCAATCATTATTCACATGAACACGCATGTTAATTTATGTCTAACCAGATGATTAATCAAATTATGACTCCGTGTGTTTCTCACGTGTTCAGTTGTCATTATAGAATTGGTCTTGTATTTCTCATCGTAGCCCATTACCATCCCACTGCTGGGCACGGGCTTCTTCTCAAAATAAGAAGGTTTTGAACGCCCCATCGAAAACTTTTTGGGGCCCTATCAGGTGACCAGGTTTCCTCATCGTTTACGCAATTGATAATCAAAGCGTTTGTGGATGATTTCTATGTCGGACTTTAAAAATACACGTTTTCTGGCTTGTGGACACGTTTTAAAGTATTTTTTAACGTCTGAACATTGAAGTACTATGCGTGCCAACTAAGAATAGTACTGTCAAGACACCATTTTGTTCCGCAATACTCGTGAACTTCATTACCAAAGCGTAAAGGGTGAAAAAAAAATAAAGAAATTATATTCAGTTTAATTATTTTTAGTTCACTTTTTTGGTATTTCTAATCAATTTACGCCAAATTATTTACACAGTAATTATATTATTATTATAGCGACATATTAGGGTGACCAGTAGCATTTCGTGAAGTTAACTATATTTTTTGGTTCATTTGTTTAATGAATACTGTTTTCAAATATTATTAATTTATCCAAAATTATCTATTTAAGGAATTCAAGAAATAACATTTTATATAAATGAATATGAATAATAATGAAATCTATGAATAAAAAAATATATCACTCTTTTTTTCCAGTTTTTTATTGCTGGCCGTACTAATTTGACAGCTATCGTGTGAAGTTGTAGCAAGCGCGTAACTGTTTTGTATTATAAGTTTCGTGAGACGCATTCGTCTTTATGATTATTTACGGTTACTCACGTGCCTTTCCGGGATTTCCCGATTTGGGACCCAAAATCCAGAGCTGAATGAGTGGCGAGGTCGCGACTCGAATAAAAATGTATTATTATAAATATTGAAATAACTACCAACAAAGCGATTAATCCCTGACTGAATTTCGTCTCTCTTCAATGATTAATTAATAACTCTGTTTTCAGCAGCATTACAATTTCAATTAATATAACATAGATAAATAATAAAATATTTACTTTCAGCTCTTGAACAAATGCGAGATGAGGATGTGGAATAATAAACGTTTTACTCTCAATAAAAACAGCAGTACAGCATTATCTGTAGTTCCTCTGTAAGCCATTTCCCCTTATGTACACTTCATGCAAATAAAACAACACACAAGCAGGACAAGCTATTATCTGTGCTTTAACTTTACTGTTTATTTGAACTGGAGTGTAAAATACATTCTGTAGCCGACCATATCATGCCAGACTTTTTATTCTCGTTATGGTGCGTCCAGACCTGACGAACGCGCCGCGAATGCGCCGCTCGCGCGCAGCTCGCGCGCAGAGCTTTGTACGAACATGAAATGCACGCGCGCAGGTCGCGAGCGGCGCGCGAGATGCGCGTGAGCGGCGCATTCGCGGCGCGTTCGTCAGGTCTGGACGCACCATTAGTAACTGCAACATCCTCACTGGTCTGATGGTTGCAAGTGTGGTTGCCAAACGTGAGGTGGTATTAGAAAAATGGAATTTTGAATTCATGGTAATAAACTTTTCCCTTTTACATGGGATTTAATCCGATCAGCTAAGAAAGAGTAGCGTAAACCTAATGGTGCGTCCAGACCTGACGAACGCGCCGCGAATGCGCCGCTCGCGAGCTGCGCGCGTGCATTTCATGTTAGTACAAAGCTCTGCGCGCCGCTCGCGCGCAGTTCGCGAGCGCCTCGCGAGCTGCGCGCGAGCGGCGCATTCGCGGCGCGTTCGTCAGGTCTGGACGCACCATAACATCCCTGCCTAACCTAAATTTGATCATTTAAAAGCGCTAAATCCACAAGCAAGTTAAATTGCAATCCGCAGCAAGTCGACATCTGCAAGTTTTACGAACTAAGCGAGGCCTTGCTGCTATAACTTGCGCAATTTAATTTTCTAGTGGGAATGGCGCTTTACGAAAAAAAATAAGTACACAATTAATGTAACAAGTACCTGGATGACCGAGCTTAGCTCGGTATTTTTTTGGTAAATCTTGTTTTTTGGTTAGAAAAAAAAGGAATTAAATGGTCTAAAAAGAAGAAAATAAACTTTAAATTAAATCGATCCCATCAATGTATTACATTATACAACTAATTTATTAAAACAATATAAAAGTTTGTCGCGAGAAATACAATTTTATGAAGTACATAGGTACATTTTTTCTTAGAATTACTACACTTTACATTTATTAGTTATTGTACATACATATTGCATTCTTGTTTATTTAGTATCTCCCGACAAGCTTTTATAATATTTAAATAAATTAGTTGTATAATGTAATAAATTGATGGGATAGATTTAATTTAAAGTTTATTTTCTTCTTTTTAGACCATTTAAATAAAAGCTGGTTTTTAAAAATGTTTTTTGTACTATTCATTTATTTATTTTTTAGTCGGTATATCATGTTGAAATTTAGAACGGTCTTACATAATTGAACGCGTATACAACATTTCATGTCTGTACTGCTAACCATTGAGGAGTTCTCTAGTCAGGACCCAATCCTGAGTGCAGCAACCATGTCACGGTAAAACTTAAAACCGGCTATCATAGTAAAACGCGTACACAAAATTTCGTGTCTGTGCTGCTAAACATTGAGGAGTTCCCTAGTCAGGACCCAACCCTGAGTGCAGCAACCATGTCATGGCAAAACTTAAAACCGGCTATCATAATACAATGCGTACACAACATTTCGTGTCTGTGCTGTTGAGCGTTGAAGAGTTCCTTTATCTGGAGCTAATCCTGGATGTCGATTCAGGTCATGCTTACCAAAAAAATGTATTGTCATCGGAAATGAACCAACATTTTTAAAATCAACTCCTTAGGATAACAGGAAGTGATTCAAAATTTAGTTGCAAGATTTCAACCGAACATACATACATACAAACATTGCAAGTTAAATAAAAGCGTATAAAAAGAAAAATAAATTATAAAAGCTTGTAAAAAAAAGAAGGAACTTAAAAAAAAGGGAAAAAAAAAATCAGCAGGACTCGAACCAGAGTTTTCAGGTTTTCGTGACCGCCCGATTTCCCACCTGAGCTATTATAAAATTGTAAACGGTGGCGAAATTTACTTTCGTATTCTAATGATATTGTAGCAGCTTTTCATTGCCTAAAAACACGGATAAAACGACATTTTTTTTAAATGAAACCTAGCTAGATCGATTTATCGCCCCCGAAACCCCCTGCATACTAAATTTCATGAAAATCGTTGGAGCCGTTTCCGAGATTCAGATTATATATATATACAAGAATTGCTCGTTTAAAGGTATAAGATATCATTCGTTAGAACAATGTCCCTCACCCAAGATATTCGTATGTACGAGTAGGTACCTTTTTCTTTTTTTATTTGTTACTAGGCCTGCGTTTGACCGCCATCTCGCCTGATGTTAAGCGATGATGCGGTCTACGATGGAGCACGCTTGCCCAGAAGAAACCGATTCACTCGTGACTTGAAGACACTCAGATTGTAACTGTCGGGGAACACCCGCTCGGGCAGCGCATTCCACTGTTTGGCGGTTTTCACAATGAAAGTGGAATCAAAACGCTTCGTTCGGGTTTTTGGTGTATCAACCTATTTGATGTTACAGAACCCTTTATTATAAGACCTTCAACAGAAATGCGGCTCTTGGAATTCCATATAATGAGTTCACTCAAATAAGGCACAGACTACAGAACGTGACAAAAACATGTTAATGTAGAGGTTGGAGATGCAAAAACGTATTTTGCATACATAAGATGAGATTTCTAAGCAGGAAGGTCCGAGTTAGATCCCGGCCACAAGTTTCATGACAAACACGTTTGACACGTTTGGTGCAGTGGCTGAGCGATTCGCTTCTGCGCTACGGGTCGTGGGTTCGATTCCCGCACGGATCAAATATTTTTCGGTCGGTTTTTTCTGGTCTGGGCGTTTGTGCACGTGAAGATTTGTGTCTGTAAACGCACCCACGATACATGAGAAATCATAGTGTGGGGGGCAAAAGTATAACAAAAAAAAACTACGGATTGATGATTTGACATTACTTATGTAAATTGAATTTCTATCAAATACTTACATCACTAGAGATTTTTAATTTAGATTGGTTATTAATATCGGCAGTAAAATTGTTTTCTGTTTTAAAAATGATCTCCCGCAGATGACAAACGAAAGTGTTCACATTGTAGGTACACAATGTTTGCAGTAGTAGTCTGCAATGCGTCTGCTATCGATTCGGCAGGGCTGCCAACTGCGTGCCAAGGCCACTTGGCAACCGCATCGCCACAGGGTGGGCTGAGATTACAGTGATAGTACGTTTTAACTTCCGCCTTAGTTTGGACTAGTTTTACTTTTGCTGGTGGCTTTTGTTTAAACTGGAATGTTTTTACATCAGGTTTTTTGATACTTTTATATTATAAGTTATGTGAGAAACATTCAAAATCAAAAGGAATTTATAAGGCGGATATAAATGGAAATGCCGCTAGAGGACGTTTTAGAAGGACATACATCGATGTTATTGGTGATGTTCATCACAAAGGTCAGATGCGTAGTATTCTCAACCGACGTGCGTGTATGACAAGATGTATGAATGTGGATGAAGCGAAAGGGTCGTAACATGTGGCGTTCTATAGTTTCTGCCAACCCCCATGGGAAAAAAGCGTTAGTTTCTGTATGTATGTATTCATATTTATGATTGTTTACGGTACACTCACGTTAATTTTTCGGGATTGCTCGACTAGTTTCGGGCCTAGCTGGAACCCTACATCATGTGCTGATTACGCGGCAAAGAATTAAATTTATATTTTACAATAAACAATGGGAGGAATATGTGGCTTAATTTGGTATTTGTAAATTTACAAACAAATGTTTTTAAGCTAAGTTAATTAGATATAGATATTAAGATACGCACTACACTCTTCGTTACTGTATTGGTTAGGTATCTTGTTAACTAATTAATTCATATTTAGGTATTTTTCTTTGAATTATGTTCTGTTAATGACTCCATGTAACCCTGTGAAGTTTCACTAGTCAATTTTAAGTCTTCTTCTTTTCGTGTGGTTAGTGACTAACCTGGTGTCAGAGTTTATGCCGCCCATGGACCTCTGACTTGGTTTTACATGTCGTTGAGGAATATGTCTCAGGCATGCCGGTTTCCTCACGATGTTTTCCTTCACCGTTTTTAACAAGTGATAATTATACAATACGCCAATGAATCCGAAAAGTCAGAGGTGCGTGCTTTGGGTTCGAACTCGAGACCTATGACTTGGCAGTCCGACGGTCATACCACTAGGCTATCACTGCTTACAAGTAACCCTGATATATCATGTTTATGAACGAAAATACAACTTCTACATTGATAAAATAGAAAATAAATAACTGTCGGGCAAACGGTTGGCGCCAACTGCGCCGACGTCACTTATCGCAAAAGGTAGGCAGAGATGGCGGTGATAGTGTATTTCATTCGTTTATCGCGAACAGTTGGCAATATCTCAAGTAGGCGTTGTGGACGAGTAGTTCTTGACGCGATAACACTTGCTGATAAACAAATAATGTACCTAATTAGTTATAATTTGCTTGCTACTGTGGTAAAGAATAGAGACGACTATTTTGATTTTTCATTTCTAGGCTCGATACTCAAGTACGTAAGTACCAGCCTTACCAACTGGCTAATCATCTCACCACGGCATGCGCTGTCCGCGTCTAGCCCATGCCAACAAAAGAGAAGAAGAAGAGTGAAGGAGGTACAATACAAGTATCTTCTTCTACTTCTTCTTCCTGCCCTTACCCCACACTAGGTGGGGTCGGCACAACATGTATTTCGTAAATCCATGTTGTTAGAGGTTTTGGCTTATCAACCCTCGTTGAGTTTTCCGCGGGTGACCAATGTGCTTGCTGATATTATGCACTGGGTCCCAAAATGATACGCTTTTTAATCTTATTGCCGACATCTAAGTATACTATGTTCTTCTTAAGTATACCTACAATCAAAAAGTGTGTTAGAAAGTTTATTTTGAGGTTAATGGCAATAGGCTCGCCCATTTATTCATCGTCTCTGGCGAAATGTTGCTTTAGGTATATACAACCGCGTTCTCCTTCGATAAATATTATAGGTACCTAAGTATATGCTTGATATTGATACACCGTTAATTTAATTTAATTGAGGAAACATAAGTCCTAACAAAACATTTCTTCTAAGAGTACATTTATTTAATTGTATACTTTATATACTTTGTTATTAAAAGGAAAACGTCTCGTTATGGAATAACTTTTGTGAAAGACGGTAATTATCATATTATGAGAGTAATTTTTTGGCCTTCACCTATTTAACTTCAATTTCTTTACGTGGAAATTACATTATTAAAATTAAGGTTGGAGACGAAAAAAATTAAGCTAACTACATTTTTTGAAGATCTGATTGAACGTGTAAGTTACAATGTATTTACTTACGAAGCATTACATCAAAAATTTAAATCATTTTATCTCTCAAAGCAAAAATAATTTTAGCTACTCTTTCAAAAACTGTCCTTGAATGTAAAAGTAGGTATTAAAATAATTAGGTGAACGACAGATGAGAAACTCGTCCCCTCGTAGCAACGCAACGTAGCCGCCTACGAGCGTAGCGTGTAGCTACGAGCGTAGTCTGGTTACGCCGGGGCCGATGATCACCCCGAGCTATTTAAAGCGTCTACAAGCTTTTATTTTCAGGACCCTATTATTAGACCCTTCAGAATCCACATGATATATAAAAAAGTTCCGTTTAACACAGAATCAACGTGTATACACCCACGTGTTTTTAAAATTACAGGAAAGTTAATTGACTGTCAACATTTAACAGATTTTTACTAAATAGAATCGAATTTGCTGAAATCTCATATACGGGCATTATCTGTATCTCTAGACGATTAGCTATTCTTATTGTCCTCCATGTGTTTCATAATATAAGCACGCCATAAAGTGGCAACTGCTTGGTATAATTACCGCTAAACTCTGTCTCCCTCTTACACAGTCGTAAGAAAAAGAGACAAATATATTATTCAGTTTAACGAGTTCACAAACACTATTTCCATTTTCGTAATTTGTAAACTCGTACTAACGGCAATTATATTCGTATTACCAGTGGTATCCCGCATCAAAAGTAATTGTAGACACAATTATTACCTTACGCTCTCTTGGTCTAGTTTATACGGCTGATACACATTTTATATTGGCTTGGCACAGGTTGCCACTGAGTACAAAATAGCTAAAGCATTAAGAAAAATATTCTAAATCTATATAAATAAAAATAAATCGCCAAATGTGTTGCTACGCGCAAATCTTGAGAACGGATCGACCAATTCGGCTATTTTTTAAAATATATAGTCCTTAAGGCGCAAGGAAGGTTCTTATGGAGAGAAAAAAGAAAAAAATTGCGTGGAAAATACTAAAAACAACACTTTTCTTTTCCCACTACAGGCCAATAACTTTTGACGGGACGAAGTCTGTCCGGGCAGCTAGTGTATAATAATTATCCATCACAAAAAAAATGTTTTCTCGACAAACACAATATACGCCAATTCATAACACAACCTTGCGCTACCCCTAGCTAGTCCGGGAGCAGGATAATAAATAATTATGATGAAATCACGAGGAGTAAGAAAATCTTGTTCCCTAGTCGCCATTGTGTCTGCTTGTATTATTATTACTCTCTCAGAAATATTCTTCATGTGTATTTATCGGAAAATTCAATGAGATGTTAAGGAGTTATAATAATATTGGCAGATATGTTTTTTCTGAAATCAAGCCCCTGTAAGATATTTTGATCGTACCTACATCTTATATAAGTATCAGAATACAAGTTATCTTATTTACCAGTATATTACAATCCCGAGCCTGTTAAATATTAACTATATTTTTGTAAAAGAGTAACTTGTACCTATTCATTTTGATTTTGTTTTAGAAACTGGTTTCATTGGAGCAAGCAGTTTACTATGTTTCGTCATGTGTACGTGAGAACCGGGTATAGGGGAATCCCTCTTTATCTTTGTTACTTGGATTCATGTGCTCCATCTTACATATAGACTATGTATACCGTGTCTACTCTAAACATTAGGTGCGACTAGGCTCAAAACCGACCAACCCAAAGAATTAAAAAAAAAGTCTGAGAATTAGCAGACGATTGTAAAGCAAGCTCTTAATATACGTAAAGAAATCTGTATTCAAAGCACAATAGATATAATGTGTATAATGTTTTTCATATAGGATAATGAAAACAAGTATACCAACCAATTTTGCCATTTAACAAAACAATTTGGGCAGTCTACCCATTTAGGTGGAAGTTTACGGAAGACCACCCCGAAATAATGGCATATATATCTACCCTTGCCAACACACGTTACATGGATGAAAATACCTATCAACCAGGTAAATAAATAGATTCAATCCTAACTTTGTTTTGCTTTAATTACATTTCAATACAGTTTCCGAATGCAATCCTCGAAATTTTAGTCCATCGGGTTTGCAACATCGACACCAAAACTAACATTGAACGTGCAATCTAGGTTGCAGGTTCAATGTTAGTTTACAACTAATAACTGATCCTAATTAGATAAATGCGGAGATGGATTGTTTGTTCCACTTTACTGTTTGTTTCTTTAGAGCAAATACTGTGAAATTTTGCATGAATAGGGATGGGATTAGAATAGTTTTGCTTTAATAAACCGAGTCATTCAAACTTTTTTTTTCATATTTAAAATCATTATAGGCGCATACATTGGATGATGTAGTGACAAAAATTTAAAGGAGTATGCTTAGGTGGTTTGGTCATGTTGAGAGAATGAGTGAACGGTGATTAACAAAAGGAATTTATAAGGTGGATGTCAATGAAAAGAGAGAGAGTACGCCAGTACGCCGGTAGAGGACGCCAGTAGAGGACGCCCTAGAAGGACATGCATTGATGTTATTGGTGATGTTCTTAACAAAGGACAGGCGCGTAGTACTCTAAACCGGCGTGCTTGTATGACAAGATGTATGATGTCGATGAAGCGAAAAGAGTATGTAAGGGTCGTATCATGTGGCGTTCTATAGTTTCTGCCTACCCCCATGGGAAAAAGGCGTGTGTTTATGTTTATGTATGTATGTATAAAGTCGAATTTAGATACACGGTTCCAATTTGCCGTTTCCTATAGAGAAAAGTGGGCAAGAAATTTTATAATTACTCATTTAAAATGAACTTTATCTATATGAGTTTCGATAGATACAACGAAGATTAAGTTATGTGAGAACAATGTATACAATTGTGGTGACAAATAGAAATAATTGTTATTAAAACAATTTATGTAGCTGGTCTAGGCAACTAGCAAGTTTACGAAGTTCTCACATTAACAAAATGTAGAAAGCTAACAAATTATATAAAAAAGGAAAAATTATTATGGTTGGCACCAAAACCTTTATTTCATCTCATACCTCTTGAGATCCTGCTTTATTAAATAACATAACATCACGCCTTGTATTCCCTGAAGGATTAGGCAGAGGTGTTTTAGAAACATCCTCGTTTCGCCAGTAATGTTTAAGTCCCATGTAACAGGGGCGAGCCTGTTGCCATTAACCGGGCACAAATCCAGACTCGGGACTGCTACTGAGAAATTCCTTATGGAAAAACCCAATATCACTTTGCCCGACCTGGGGATCGAACCCAGGACCCTATGGTTAGCAGTCACTTTTGCGATCACTAGACCAACAAGGCAGTCATAATAAACGTATCTTAAGTTAACACCTGTTAAATAGCTCACTTTCTCATTTTGACAGTGTTTGTTACTCGAACACACATGTTAAATAGCTCACTTTCTCATTTTGACAGTGTTTGTCACTCGAACACACATGTTAAATAGCTCACTTTCTCATTTTGACAGTGTTTGTCACTAGAACACCGAAGCAAAATCGTATTAAATCCGGAGCCTTATTAAAAAACCACTTTAAATTAAAATAATAGAAAGCAGGATGTATAACATATGTGTACAGTCGACGGTATAACTCAATCGAAGTGAATTTGCGTCAATTAATTATGTCTGTACCCGTCTGTACCTACACGGCTTACGTGCGGCTCCCTACAATATCGATGCTAGGGCTACCACACATTATAAAGTTGTACCATCAACACTTTTTAGAGTTACATATTTACTCTTCTATTTAAATAATTTTGTCGTCACGACGAGAATTTATACTAATATGGTTTAATTTTTTAGATGTTTGCGTTTATGAAAATTAAAATGCTACCTTTATTTATTTTTGTCTTCGTTAATTTCCTTGTAGTAACCAACCTTTGGTACTTAGTATATAACTAGCCAGTTTAATTTCCTGGCAGTCATTGAAAATAATTTTGCATTACGTACGAAAATTTCCTATAAATCAGTAAGTACAAAATACAAGCCAGAAAGAAGAAATTCTATTACAATTCAAGAATTAGATATTTCTTATAATTTTATTTGGTGAGTTATCCTTTTCCATTTTTACGTACCTAATCGTATTTAATGACAACATTAATTGCCTTATTTATTTCTAAATCGTCTTGCCCAAACCCTGATTTACACGTTTCCAGTCTAAAGAAGCATGTAATTCTTTAGTTACAATAATTTTCAGCTTAAAACCGTTCATACCTCCATTTTAATTAATCGTTAGTCAAGTGTACAACATATTCACAATCACAAACACGCTCTTAACAATATTTTGGGACATATAAAAGACGTTTTAGACTTTCATCTTCCCCTAGATGACGTAGTTGACGCACTGGCGAGATTATGATAAGTTTGTGAATACTAAACACATCTTTCAGCGACAATCTGATTTTCTTCCGGTGACAGAATTCAGATTGCCGTCGCATGGCAAACCTATGTATTCAAGTGTTCAAAAGAACAAAACTAACATTTGTCAAGGAGAATCTATAGGTATACCTCACCTACTCTATGAAATTG
Organism: Amphipyra berbera; assembly: GCA_910594945.2. NCBI lineage: Eukaryota > Metazoa > Arthropoda > Insecta > Lepidoptera > Noctuidae > Amphipyra > Amphipyra berbera. The sequence continues at coordinate 26,059,656 of OU343121.1, read as the reverse complement.
CCGGAAAATGTTAGAATAAGTATGAAAAAATAATATTTATGCTTATGGTAACCTTCGAGAGAAACATTTAGGAATGTTTGCTGGTTTGAGGTGTACAAGGTCGTGACCTCGCCGAGTGACGACGCTGCTCATGACGAGGCCGAAGGCCGAAACTAGTCGTGCGGGCACCATGTCATCCCAAAATATGCCCCTCAAGCCGTAACAATCGTACGGAAATAAATATTCCTATATTTTAACCCAATCTTGGCGTGAAAATCTACACATTTAATATTATTTCCAAGGGTGATTATTTAATCAATATTTCTAATGGACCCGAGTTCAGGGTACGTACTGAAAATTAATAGGTTAAAATTGTATTCCGTAGAACGTTGTATAGGTACCTATCGCTTTATAAGTTGTGAACGATTTGTAAATTGAAAGCTGATGAGATTTGAAAATAAAATGTATTATTTATTAAAGGCGTAATAAGAGGTCATTACAAAAAGTTAATTAAAAGGGTTTTAATCATGAAAGCTTGTTTCCATGTTTTACTGGCGGCCCGACCCGGCTTCGCACAGGTGGAAATTTTTCCCGTTTTTGCAACATTTTTCATTTATGCTCCGCTCCTATTGGTTGTAGCGCGATGTTATATAGCCTGTAACTTTCTCGATAAATGGACTATCCAACACAAAAATAATTTTTCAATTCCAACTAGTAGTTCCTGATTTTTGCGCGTTTAAACAAACAAACAAACTCTTCTAATTTAGTATAGAAATGTATTTAAGTTTTCCTTTTAGGAAATTCTTATAGATGTGCGAGGTTTGGGATGGGGGATGGTAAAGCGCAATAGGCTCTAACCTTTTCTCATGGGAGTTAACCTCGTCTACTAACGTAAGTGTACAAGCGTACACCTCTGCCTTTCCCTCCGGGGAATACAAGCGTCATGAAACATTGACTTTATAAAAATAGTTTTTTATTCTTCTGCTCTCTTGTGAGCTATGTGAGAACAGGTCGAGCAGTAGTGAAAAGATTGGCTGGTCAGCAAAGTTGGTAGCAGGGCAGACTGCACAGAGTACGTCGACGTACTTAAGTATCGTCACCCGTGATGGCTCTTTTCATGCACCCTGGTTCTTAACTATTTATGTCATTTGCAGGCTCAACTACATTTTTAGTGAGCTGTCGTCATTGGCGAACTGCAGGAGGATGGCGGACCTCTTCCTAACATTCAAGAATCATTGCAGGATGATTATAATCATGTTATAACATTCATTAGTTACTCAGCAGCTAACCTCCCCTATTACGTTCAAATGGAAACATCTACGCGCATATGGTTTTCATTTTCAAATTAATACGAGAGTATGCTACTTATGTACCCAAGTTATCTGTGTACATAATAAAGTAAGGCACGATTTAACCCGCGCTAATGCAAAAGGTAATGAAAATGGGTATGTGAATATATTTATATGATATGACTCAGATAGTTAAATGTGTTAAGATTCAGAGCTTGGGACTGTTAAATTATATTAGGTACATTTTGCATATACTTGTACCAAATTTAATCTAATAAGGAGAGATACCTTCATTAACTAGCAGTGAGGAAAGTTTTGAGTATGAATGTGGATGGTTATAAGAGTAGAGGAAGACCAAAGAAACAATGTATGGATAGTGTGAAAGACGATATAGCTAGAAAGGGGGTGACTACTCAGATGACGGCTAATAGAGATGTATGGAAGAAGAAGACATACTGCGCCGACCAAAAATAAGTTGGGATAAGGGCAGGAGGATGATGATGACTTTCATTAACTAGCAAAGTAGTAGGTACTACGTGCAGGTTTCCTCACGAGGTTTTCCTTCACCGTTAACGCAAGTGATGCACACATGCATTCGAAAAATCAGAGGTGCGGGCCCTGATCGAAATCAGACCGTCCTACATCGAAGATAATCGTTCAACCGCTGGGCTAATGCTAGGTTTTCAGGCCATTGGTTTATCATTTGACATTTGCAACGCAAAAATCTTTCTCACATATTTATTTCTGAGGCCTGCATACACGTGATCTGTTCGTTTTAATACAACTTTATTATAATCAGATCTTGACAGCCCTAGCTACCTATTAGACGAAGAGTAATTAAATAAGTGTTAGAGCGGGATAAAAGCATCATAATTGTAACGTATTTATTTCTGAGCATGACGCGTGTACGTTTTTATACAATGTTTTACATTTTATACAGTAAAATGTTGAGTGTTCATTTAATGTAGGGATGCTGGAATAGTGTGGACGCAACTTGCATTAATTAAAAAGACACGTTTTAGTTTGATATATTTTTTTACAGAGAATTATAAAAAACAGCTAGTTCACATAGAAGAACACAGTCTGCTTAGTTATCGGCAATAAGATTGACAAGCATTTTATCATTTTGGGACCCAGTGCATAATATGTATCAGCAAGCATATTGGGTCACCTGCGCGACGACGCAACGAGTATACCCAAGGAGGGTTGATGTCACGCAGGCAGCCGGTCATAAAACAATAAGCCAAAATCTCTGATAACATGGATTTACGAAATACATGTTGTGCCGACCTCACCTAGTGTGGGATAAGGGCAGGAAGAAGAAGACGTAACAGCTAGTTCACACAGAAACTGTTTACAGGACCGTCTTTAACTGATTCTTTGTTATTTTGGTGATGGCGCCTGTAGTTGTAGGAGCGCGTTCACATACACGAAGATTTATGAAGAAGTATGGGTGTCTTCACACACGATCCGTTATTTTTATCGTATCCTGCCTGCCAGATGCGACGCAGCTGCCATTTGTTTAACTGATCCGTCGGTACAGATGTGAACAACACATCTAGTATCGACGGAAAACGGACCCGCTGTGTGAACGAGCAGTAAGTCGGTATATGACTATTAACACTAAAAAAGAGACTCATATTATGAGTCTCTCTTTTAGTGTTAATGGTCATTTCATTTGTGTAAAAAAAATAGTCTCGTGATTGCTGTGCGTGTGATGAGCTTATACCACTGCTTCATAGGATTAGCAGTAACAGTCCTCAATATTGCTTCTTCTCGATATCGTCGCTGGGCAGTGAAAACCTCGTAAATGCAATGAACGTAATTTTACAGGAAATAATAACTGCCCGTTAAAAAAAAAAGTATGAAGTGTAGATAGTAGGTATAGTCATTTGGTTCGAAAAATAGTGGTTAACTGGAAAGTTTACGGGAGTTTTGAAAATTGGTAATTTTATAGATTTTAATGTGCTCTTTCCGAATTTTGAGTTTGCCACCTCGTATTTTTGCCGCTCGCGCCACCGTATTGGAAAAATGGCGCGTAAAAGCAGTTTTTTGACAATATCTCCTTCCCGACTCATTTTACGATAAAAGAGTTATGTACAAAATGAAACTAGAGACAATTAGGTACCTACAATTTATGTCATCACCTTTTTTTCTTAAAGTCAATAGTTTAGGCGTACGAGCGCCGCAAAGTGTACTCAAACACGCGTTTTGGCCAAAAAAAACTTAAATACACACCACTTTGAGGTAGAGTAATAGGCGCATTTTTTTTAATGTGGTATCCCCAATATACCTAATCCACATGTAATGTGGTATCCCCAATATACCTAATCCACATGTAATGTGGTATCCCCAATATACCTAATCCACATGTAATGTGGTATCCCCAATATACCTAATCCACATGTAATGTGGTATCCCCAATATACCTAATCCACATGTAATGTGGTATCCCCAATATACCTAATCCACATGTAATGTGGTATCCCCAATATACCTAATCCACATGTAATGTGGTATCCCCAATATACCTAATCCACATGTAATGTGGTATCCCCAATATACCTAATCCACATGTAATGTGGTATCCCCAATATACCTAATCCACATGTAATGTGGTATCCCCAATATACCTAATCCACATGTAATGTGGTATCCCCAATATACCTAATCCACATGTAATGTGGTATCCCCAATATACCTAATCCACATGTAATGTGGTATCCCCAATATACCTAATCCACATGTAATGTGGTATCCCCAATATACCTAATCCACATGTAATGTGGTATCCCCAATATACCTAATCCACATGTAATGTGGTATCCCCAATATACCTAATCCACATGTAATGTGGTATCCCCAATATACCTAATCCACATGTAATTCAATATCCTGTTTCGCTATAAACTCCGCTGTTATCTCAGTAGCGCACAAAAAGCAATTATTTTTGAAAGAGAATGTTGGGCACGTAGATCGCAGTTGTGAGTAAAGACCAAAACGCGCGTTGGAGTACACTTTGCGGCGCTCCTACGCCATAACTTTATGAAAAAAGGTATTTACATAAATGTCGGTAATTGTCTCTAGTTTAATTTTGTATACAGGGTTATTTGTAAAACACCGACAACCTCTCAGGACTATGTTAATAACATCATAATCAACAACTTTTGTTCTATGAACTTTAAAAATTCATCATATTTTAGTTCATCAGATTATCATACAAAAATAAAAATATTTAAATCGAACGGGGTAAATGTTACGAAGTGTATGCGAAGCAAAAGAAAGCGATAGTAAAATAGCGAGGGGAGCGGGATTAGGGCGGCGGGGGCGCTTTAGAGTTTTCAATTTAAATATTTTTATTTTTGTATGAAAATCTGATGAACTAAAATATGATGAAATTTTAAAAGTCATAGAACAAAAGTTGTTGATTATGATATTAGTAACATATTCCTTTTTTTTTTACGTGGGGAAATCCTCATGGACTGTCCCCCGTCTGGGGAAGACGGGGGGGTGTGCCGGCCTTTTACCGGCTAAAACCCCACGGAGTCCCTCCTTCCACCTAAGGCCGGGGTCACGGGATTCGCTGTTGCATGCACCGGGTCTCCGGCAGGTCTCGGTCCACCAGCTTCTTCTGGTGGACCTCTCCTGTGGTGGGGCAGTTGCACCCCTGCCCCACATCCTTCCGAGAGGCGCGCGCAGAACACGGCGCGCCATCCTCCCTGGGCCCGTTACTGGTCGTGTGACGGGCTCCCAACCCGCCGCCCGCAGGCCACTCATTAGGGTGGCCGGAGATCGTCGCGCGCCCTCCGGCGCCCGGTGCGTCTAGCGCGAGGAGGGAGAGAAGAAGCGGCCTCCCTCTCCCTCTCCGCTACCTCCTTGGCCGCCATCACCCCCTCGCCAAAGGAGGCGATGGCTTCCCACGCAGTCTCGCTCCCGACCATAGACAGAACCACGGCCGGAAGCGAGAGGTCACCGCCGATTGCCGCGACTAGTTCGCGGCGCTGCAACCCCAATGCTGGACACGCCTGCAAAGTGTGCAGCGCCGTGTCCTCGGGGCAGTCGCAGTGGTAACAACCGGGCGTCTGCTCCCGGCCTATACGACACAGGTACTTCCCGAAACAAGTAACATATTCCTGAGAGGTTGTCGGTGTTTTACAAATAACCCTGTATAACTCTTTTATCGTAAAATGAATCGGAAAGGAGATATTGTCAAAAAACTGATTTTAACGGCAAAAATACGAGGTGGCAAAGTCAAAATTCGAAAAGAGCACATCAAAATCTATAAAATTACCAATTTTCAAAACTCCCGAAAAACTTTCCAGGTAAAACTACCAATTGACTGTACTAGTAAGGTTCTTCTGTTTTATTATCTATTCATCAATATATTTCATCTTAGAGCTGTGGACGTTCGTTCCAAATAATCATTACAATTTTTTTTACCCAACAAACGAATAACCAAAAATAAAAATGAATTTGTGCTTTACGAGGTTATCGCTGCCCATCGACGATATGTACCTACCTGTCAGAAAAAATAACAAAATTCTTAATAAACCCTAAAATCAGCGAGAGAACTAATTTTTTAGCACCTCGACTGTCTGACCACACCTCTATCGTATAAACCAATCGACTAACTATAGCCTTTAACTTAAAGAAAACAGGTCAAAAGCTTCTATTATATAAAACCAAACCTAATTTCATTGAGCTAACACCTAGTTAACACAGTACTCCAGTTACGAGCAACTACGAGATTATCAGCTCATTACAGAGTTGAAGGCTGTTGTAACTACACGCTGGACTATTGTCCTTAAATAGAGCCTTAGTTAGCGCCTAATGACGTAACTACGGGCCGAGGATACACAACTGAGAGACTGAAGTATTTTGTAAAATGTTAAAGAAGGTCGGTGGGGGGTAATTTTGAAATTACTTTGTAGTTTAAAATCAGAAAGAAATATATGTTGGTAGTAGTGCAAAATATTATGTAGTTGGCAAAATGAATATTTAGTACTTAGAACAAAATATAATAAGTAGTGTATAATATATGTAGTACTTAGTGCAAAATATATGTAATAGTGCAAAATATAACGTAGTAGTGTAAAATGAATCTAGGAACAGGGGTCTTATTTAGAGTTTTACAAATGTACTACAAAAGACGAGGAGACTACATATTAAGATTTTTTTTAAAATTAATGTTTTACTAAGCCGAAATCATTTTACAAAAAATATTTTCAGGAACATAATTGAGGTATAAATGCATACAAATAGTTCAAAGTACACTCTTACAGATTTCAGAATTTACTTAAGACCATGTAAAATTCTCATATTTCAACATTCCATAACATTAAGGACATCGGACTTCATAATTATTTCAGGACGTTTTTCTACAAGTATTTCCTGTATCTCGTAATTCATTATTAAAGCATCTAGCGAGGAACAATGTTCTATTATCTGACCTGTTGGTATTTTGTATTAAGTTTTGTGCACACCGGGATTCGAGCCGCCTCATAGCTGCTAAATTAAATACAATTAGTTACATTATGGACTTGTATTAAAAAAATTACAGTGCTGACTATTATTAACATAACATCACGACTTCTATTCCCTTAAGGGTAAGTAACACCCTCGTTGCGCCAGTTATGTTTAAGTCCCATGTAATAGGGGGCGAGCCTGTCATTAACCGGGCACAAGTCCAAACTTCGGGCTACTACTGAGAAATTCGTAATGGAAAACCCAATATCATTTTGCCCGACCTGAGGATCGAACCCAGAACTCACGATCAGCAGTCGCGAGATAAAGTAAAATGTATGGATATAAATCAATCAATCAATCTATCCATAGAATCAACACTGAAAATAGGTGTCCAGGTGGAAAAACTTTAAAATAAAAATTGTTGGTAGATTTTCACAGAACATAAAATGAAATCTACCTTTAAGGTATCATATTTATACCAAACGTATTTCTGAATAATAAGTAAATGAATAGAAACTAATTAAATTCTAACAACACCTGTAGGGATTGTAACGGGCACTGATGTTTATAGAATATTTTCCCAGTAACTCGTAACGCTGCTTGAATTAACAAAAACTGCATTTTTTAATTATTAAAACCCTAATAAAGTACACGAATATTTTCGTTTGCAGTTTCTTCCGTATTTTTAAAACGTATGCTAAAATATTCTTGTTCATATCATATTTTACAATGGAAACAGTTGCAATATTATTTTTGGTGATTTAATATACGTAGCACGGACGGAAAGTAGGTACATTACACTTTAATTAAAGTACATGTTTATACATAATTAAGTTATTATTGCGGTGTAAAGACACAATTAATGCGTTAATAAGTACTGCTGGAACATCATTCATCATTCATTACAATGTTATAGAAAATGGATTCTATTATGGAGAAGGCCGTGTGGGCTCCGCCAAAGAATACCCCTACCTACCTGTGGGACGTAAAGGGGGACTCAGGAATGAGGTACTATAAAACGAGGCTATTTAAGAACCACGGGGCTAATGGGGGTTAATTTATAGCTCGAAAACTCAGAGCCACTGTGGACTTAAAGAATGAAGAAGAAGAAAAGAAAGAAAAAGTATTTATTTTCCGCCCACGCGGACGCACACGGATACTTAAAATTAAAAATATAATTTTTCTTAAAAATTAACACTTAAATTTAAACCTAGTATATTAAACAAAACGGTAACCCAAACACATAAAAAAAAAAAAACTATGGTTACTATTATTTAGTCTATGGTGCACGGGCTACCATAACCATAAATCCTCATGCATCATAAAACTAAATGACACTATACAAATACAAACAATACAAACATTTAAACATGTTGAATTTGTGCGTCGCATGGTGCGTGAAAATTTAGGTCATTGCTCAGCATTATGCTGAGGCTTCGGACGAACCTAATGCCATCAGCGCTGATTTTCAGCAACAACTTAAGTGAAAAAAAGTTATTTGATTTGTGAAAACCACATGTTAATATGACCAGCGGTTCTCGAGATAATCGCGAACATACCTACATACATACAAATAGGTTCTTTTTTTAAGTCGTTTAAAAATTACATTCAACTTAAGAAAAACCCCAATCACTTATGCTAACCCAGAAAAATTCTGTCTATGGCCAAACCTACTTATTCCATCAACAAAGTATTCAAGTCATCGCCAAGAATAACTTATCATATACATTGCAGTCTCTAAAATAGGGAGGTAGCCGGGAGGTTGAATTATTGCCAGCTCCACAATTATATGACCAGAGTTGGAAGTGCTCCAGCAGGGGTCAAGGTCTCCCGGTCACGGATAACATGGAACTACCCTCGAATAGGTAAGGAACGATGGGGTGAAGTGGAAGCATATATTTATGTATGTTATTATTGTGGCGAAATATCATGTGTCATGGCGCGCGTTGCTTCTCAATCTGGTGCTCCATAGAGTATGTATAAAAAATTGTAAAGGATTTCAGTTAGTATTATACTCGATCGAATAGCGGACAAAACACTGATATTCATTTGACGCATCTGAATCTAGGGATAACACGATTTATATCTCTTTTTGCGTAGGTACGAGATAAAATCTAAACAGAGTATTCTAAAGAGGACCATAATTTTGGAACCCAGTGCATAATATCAGCAAGCAACGAGTATTCCCAAGGAGGGTTGATTTCAGGCAGGCGGCTGGTCATAAAACAATAAGCTAAAACCTCTAACAACATGGATTTATGGAATACATGTTGTGCCGACCCCACCTAGTGTGGGATAAGGGCAGGAAGAAGAAGGAGGGTATTCTAAAGAGGTTAGACTGGACCGACCCCAACGTAGTTAGGAAAAGGTTACAAATCTTATATAATGGTAGTAAGCAATGTTCTATTTGAACAGTAAAATATGGTCTCCTTCCCACCGACGTATTGTTTAAGTAATTTAAGTTAAAAGTGACGTCTTTACATAAAACACGTTTTAAACCATGACTGAAGAAGTTGTTTGTATTTAACTGAAAAGCCACTGCCTTGTTGGTCTAGTGGTCGCAAGCGCGACTTCTGGACATGGGGTCCTGGGTTCGATCCCCAGGTCGGGTAAAGTGTTATTGGGTTTATCTAATAGGTATTTCTCAGCAGCAACCTGGAGTCTGGATGTGTGCCCGGTTAATGGCAATAGGCTCGCCCCCTATAACATGGAACTTAAACATAACTGGCAAAAAGAAGGTGTGCTAAAACACCTCTGCCAAACTCTTCGGGGAATGTAAGGCGTGATGGTATGTATGTGAAAAGCCACTCGTATTAAAGGCAAAACAGGGGGCCGAAGTAGAACAGTTCGTACGGACAGTTATCGTTTTATAAAAACTTTAAAATTGTTTGAAAATTAAAACAAAACCAAGCTTTTTAACAATTTTCGTAAACAAAAACTGAATGAAGATTTTGGTTCGTTTGCGGTTTGGCAATAATTTTGTTAGTAGAAATAGCCTCCAGATACTGTTAGCAACTTTCACTTTAATGTACAGTCGGGGAATAAACAGGTTCGTCAGTTTTCAAATTCATTCCTTTCCCACATCGGCAGCGGGCACATGTTACCTTTTCAAACTGTTGAACGGAACAGACCAATGCATGGAAAATTATGTTTAATTATTTGGTAGCAAAAATTAAAATCGCCTTTTGCCTCCATATGATGTAGGAGTGCCATATAAATGATAAATTATTTTATTTCTGTAAATAAATCTGTTACAGACACTTTTACAAGTCAATGTAACGTTTTTTTTAAGACTAGATTGCGCCGGCGTTTCCTATCTGACTAGGTCTTATATGTTTTGATTTAAGGAGTTTTGTTGTTAAAACCATTACGTCAATCAATTCTATGATTAAATAAATTGACATTACTAGTGGTTGTCATCATGTCACCATTATAATTTTTAATATCCTGTCAAAAAATACTTATATTTTCATTTCTATGATGTTGGCAATACGTAGTCGGTAAAATAGGTTGTATCTTGCATTGTGCAAGCAAGAAAAGACCTAAAGGTGTATAACATTTTCGTTCCCCGACTGTACATTAAATATTAAACTTCACTTAGTTACTTTGACCGGGAACCGGAACAATGGTAAAGTGGTAAGAACAACGTTAGTTTCCATTCGGCCCGGCCTCCCCAGTTGGGGTTTGGCCAAGCTTTCATATTATTACTGAACTTGAGCCATATTTCTCCATCTTTTTTATTTACTTTGCTGATGAAAACTCAATGGCGGCCGATGAAGGAACGCGATATGTTTATTTCAGAAATTGGTAATGTTAAATTCTATTGGTGCCTCAATAGTGTTGCCTACTTCAAATGTACCTACTGTAATGGTATTATAGCTTATCAGTGATTGCCTTGTGGTGAGACGCATCTCTGACTTTTCGGATTCAAGTGCATATTGTATAATTATCACTTGCTTAACAACGGTGAAGGAAATTTCGTGACGAAACCGGCATACCTGAGAGATAATTCAAGTCAGAGGCCCATGGGCGGCATAAACTCTGACACCAGGTTAGTCACTAACCACACGAAAAGAAGAAAATTAGTAATGTACGTATGTATTATTAGAATGAAATAAAATATAATGTTATTAAAAATACTAAATCCTGTTTTGAATGTGGCTGTTCACATTAATTATTAATGTATTTGAAACAATAGCGATAGAGTAGATCTCAGCAAAAGTTAAAAACTTGTCATTAGGTTCAAGCATTTTTATACCAATCCTAAGTCAAAATTCCAGTCATAGTCCAATCAAAATTAATAGTAACACGTTGCGGGTATCCAACCAAATGGTAAATACTAAAATTAATAATTTACCTAAGGTCTCAACAAAGAAGTTTTTGTTGCTACCCAAAGTTAAAATTGTAAACGAATACACAAATCTATTCAATAATGTATAAAGTAAAAATATAAAAACAATAATGGAATCCAGCAAAACAATTAAAGTTGTCAAAATTTAAACAAACGAAAAAATATTCACAATACAAAGCAACCAGGCTACTATAAAAATAGAAAAAAAAGTTAGCTGACAGCTAAATCTATTATTTACGCTCGCGTTTCTATTTCTATAGTTTGATAAATAATAAATAAAACAATGGATTCCAGATTCCCAGCAAAAAAGTTATCAAATTATAAGAAACGTAATATTGAAACTTAGAACAAAAATAAATACTTCAATACTGATTCCTAGGAAAATAATTTAAGATGTAAACAGCCAAGTTACTATTCGTGTAGGCTTCTTAATGCTGATTTTTCTAATAGACTTATTAAGAAATCTGAATGGTCATAAAAAGGGAAAAATAGGAAAAGATTATTTTTCAATCATTTCTCCCCACTTATATTTCTTCTGTATCGTGGGAGCGCTTACAGACACTGATTTCACATGCACAAAAGCCCAGACCCGGAACAACTATCTGTAGGCCATACAAATATTTGTTCAGTGCGTGAATCGAAACCGCGACCCGTCGCGCTGAAGCCAATTGCTCAGTCACTATACCAAACGTGCCGTCAGAATTACGTCATTTTTAATAAATGGGACCAAAAATTGCTATTGGCAACAACAATAGAATTTCAGACGCGAGGCTTGAGCAACTAATGACAATAGGGTAGTTGACTACTATTAAAAATGTACAACAATTTAGTATTATTTTAAAGAAAGTATAGATACAAATTGATATGTGAAAAAATAAATAAAATCGATGAAAAAATAGAGGAGCTACACGCTTGCGGAGTTTGTGGAGAGGGCATTTTCTGTCCTTGTCGCGCGAAACGGATATTGTACGGAGTGGTGTCAAATAATTATGAAGTTTGCAAGGTATGACGTCATTGTGGCGTCGTGTTGTCTCTGTCTAGTGAGCAATTTTCAATCGTTTATAACTTGGACATTTTATTAAATAATTCAGTAGTTTTTTCACTGTTGCCTATCATTTTTGTAATAGTTTTGAGATTTCTAATAAAAAAAATTATAGTCACATACCCTATTATAATGCACTAGCGACCCGCCCCGGCTTCGCACGGGTGCAATGTAGATACTAATGTTGGACATAATTGTAAACCTTCCTCTTGAATCACTCTATCTATTTCTGAAAAGTGCATCCAAATCTGTTCCGTAGTTTAAAAGATCTAAGTGTACAGACAGCGGGTGCGATTTTGTTTTATACTATGTAAAGATAGTATTAATTAAATTAAATAATGTATACGTGTGGTGTCATTTGACAATAAAGATTATATTTCTGTAATCTGAAATCTAATTCTGTAAAAATACAAAAATGCCAAAAAATGGACTTAAGGTCCTTTAGCTTTCACCTATAGATTTGTAAAAATACCTAATGCCAATACATTTCATCCAGCCAAGCCATCCAGCCAAAAAATCCATCAAAATATTAATGCGTAATGAATTTGAGCATTAATTAGTGATACTTAATTTAAACAGCGTGTACACTTACATGACCTGATATTATAATTAAACATGATACAGCTATAAAATTGCAGTAGCTAGTATCGATTAATTAGTCAAACTGTTAATATCTAAAATAATTGGAAGCCCATAATTACTGGCGTTAATTAACTGAAATATCGTTGTAATAATACCTTCTATTATTATGTTATTTTTAACAAATTCGTGAAATACAATAATATCACGCCTAAATTCCCCGAAGGTGTATAACAACACCCTCATTTTGCCGTCATGTTTTAAGTCCACTGTAATAGGGGGCGCGACTACTGCCATCAACCGGACAGAAATCCAAATTCCGGGCTGCTACTGAGGAATTCCACACGGATAAACCCAATAACACTTTACCCAACCTAGGGATGAACCCAAAATCTTACGATTAGCAGTCGCGATTGCCGCAACTAGACCAACGAAGCAGTTAAGTACTCTTATTTTATAAATGTTGTGAAAAATTATGAAAACCAAGATGTTACCTATTTTTACATACATAATTATCTTGCCATGTCGGCAAAATTATCTTTAGCACGTCAAATATAGGCAACACCGCAAAAAAGCTAATAATAAAAGAAATGACACGCGTTCAACCCCTACCACGCAGCCCCTATTCACTTGCAAATATCGCACCAGCACCCCTCAGCGTATTTGAATTATTTACAGGCCAAAAATATTGAAGACCTCAAGGTCTGAGAATTTCTTTTGATACGGTTTTGTAAAAAAAGAGGATCTCGGAGTCGCCGAAAGGATACCTACGCCTTATGAAAGGGTGAAAATTTCATTGGAGTAAGGAAATTTTTATATATTTTTGCTTTTGAACAGAAAGAATGCTTGAGAGATAAAATGGTCCTCGCGCAAACAAGATTCAATTAAAGAATATTAGACGTTCGAATTTTATCAGATTTTTCAGCAACGCTGAAAATGTATAATACTGACTGTGCTTCGAATTCCCACACTTTGGCTGAAACATTTTTGAAGCTTTTAATGATCGCGGACTGTATTTTTAGACAGTCGATGTACCTACCTATACAGGACCGTATAAGCAATGCATATGTACCAAAAGACCAAATTTTGACCAATTTATAACTGCCTCGTTGGTCTAGTGGTCGCAAACGCGACTACTGATTTTGAGGTCCTGGGTTCGATCCCCAGGTCGGGCAAAGTGTTATAGGGTTTTTCCTTGTGAAACTTCTCAGTACCAGCCCAGAGTTTGGATTTGTGTCCGGTTGATGGCAATAGGCACGACCCCTATTTCATGGGAGTTAAACATAACGGCGAAATGAGCGTGTTACTATACACCTCTGCCTAACGCTTCAGGAAAACCAAATCGGCTAAAGTGTACCTTTCAGAGTGACCATGTTCTTTTAGCTTCAGGTTGAAATCTATTTTCGAGCTGCAACCTGTGTTGACAGTAAATGTTGACACAGCTTTCAACTCAGTCCGTCAGTTGATTTGTTACAGTATTTACTACGCTTTGAACTAAGCTAGCTTACTAATATGGACAACGTTTGCATTCGGAATTCTGTGCAATAAACACGTAAGTGAGCTGGATTCGGAATTAGTTTTTTACTATATATTTTTTTGTTTAAAAAAAGCCGGTGCGCTACTGCAACCTGTCGCAACTTGCTCCCTCATATCCCTCCTTCATAATAATGAAGTAAATACCCCATAGTTGCATAGTAGCCCCATGCTTTAGTAAATAGGATAACTATAGGTATACCCAATTTTGCAATAAAAAATGCTAATATTGATAAGTAAAATGATTAATTTTTGTCCATAGGAACCGGTATTAGGCGGTGTCAGCCATTCAGTTGATCACTTCTTTCTTTTTATTTAAAAAAAGGAATGTTAGCATGGCCGCTAGTTTAAACCGAATTTCTCATCTTTATTCTATTAAAAAATGATTCGATTTCCGAAGCAAGTGCACATACGGCTTTATTAAACTAAGGGTACGAATCCTACCCATACTGAAATTGAAAAGCAACTATGAATATGTAAATTGGTACCGTGTGACGATGTGCATTCGAGTCTGAGAATATTGATATCTTCCTATTGACCTAGTGGCAGTACTGGCACGCACTTGGAACCTTTGATTTTGATTTACGAGCAGGAGACGAAGTTAATTCAGCTTTCTTATTTGAATACTTGCACAGAGATAGCGGGTTATCGCGAGTGGGTCAATGCTGGCAAGCCCAGAGTCGACGTAAAAAACTATAGTATTGTTATCAACAGACTAATTAGTACCTTGACTATACAAACTATACATACAATGTTCTCTCTTTTACATTGATCTCGGGAACAATGAAACAATTTACTCTTTCATTTCGTAGTTTCTGACGATACGATCAGAAATGAAATTCCGAATTGGAATGTTGAATTAAAACCGGAACGATTCGCAAGAGCTTTTCCGGATACAATGAATAAAAAAATCTGTGATTGGACTTTAATTACAAAAGTTAAAAAAATACAAATTTTGTAATAACGCCGTCGACGATTTAGCTGAAACCGCGTGCCCTAGTGTAATTGAATTAATCAAATTATTCGCATCCGTTTCCGGTTGTCGAGTGCCCCTTCCAAAAGCCTTTTAGGAAATTTTTCAAGTGAAAATTTACCACCAAAAATTAAACGATCAACGTTGAAAAGATCTTAATGAAAAAAATATTAAGTGGTAGGTATTATTCTGTAGGCATTTTAATTTTTCTTTCATCAGTAGCCTTCAAGGTATCTCTTTTACTAAAATATTTACAAAATCAGATGATCTCAGTAGGCGAAATACCCGCTTCCATTGTTGTAGGATACGTAATACTACAGGTACAATTTCTGGAACGGATCACAAACGAATTACTCACTCCGGCCCAGAATTGGTTACATACAATCAAAAAAATAAAAAATAGTTGAATTTATATTATAGTCTCTAACGTAACTTCCAAAAGAACTAATTAAACCAGCAGTATAATAACAAAGTCCACAAACTTAACCCTCAAACGCCAACTGCGTATAAAATCCACAAACTACACGTGACCCGGTCCTTCTCACTTATATCGTCCTCGCACACCGATACGGGAGGCTTTTAAGGTTTTATCAGAGGTCCCCCTTGCCCAATTGACACTACTTAAGCTGTCAGCCACGAGGGAATCTATTGTCTTTGATAACGCGGAGTTAAAGGGAACTAGAAAGTTTTTGTACTTATTATTGGATTCAATAATTACTGATTGTGTTTTTTTTACTCTCCAATATGTTGTAAATACAATATGTAAGATAATAAATAAAAATCCTGAAAATAGTTCACAATATGACATAAAATTGTACAATCGGCTACTGAATCGATTTCAGACATTTTTAATGAGTATTTTTCATTACAAACGTATTTTTTTCAAATCAGTCTTTTAATTGAGATAAAGAAAAACGCCTTATGTCAAGGGAAGTGAGACTGAATTTTAAATGGAGCTAACAATAAAAAAGTATGTAAGTAAAATTTCAGTGTAGGTATGTATTCTGATTATAACTGAATATTATCCTAATTGAAGTGTTTGAGTTATTCTTGTTACATGTTGTATACAGTATGCAAAAGAATATCATTACCTATAGATCTTTAAATATCTCATATCAGATGACATCGTTTCAAATTCTCATAAATTCATAAAAAAAAATACATTTACTAAATAACAATATTCATTGTCGAATCCTAACCGAAATATCCGAAACAATACAGTTCAAATAACCAACATTCGTTTATTTGTTAACGAGCACATTATTGGCCGGATATAATTGGAATCCAGCAGCGGTTGAAGGGTTAGACTTTACGTGCTCAATGCTATTATATTGTCATTATAAACTAGACCTGTTTGCGATCATTTTGGTAACTAGATTAACAATTCCGAGTAAACATAATAATAATATTGGACCGTTACAAACATTGTTGGAGCAAATTAATGATAAATTCACCGTTTTGGAAATCCTCGTGGGGCCTTGCTTGGCCAGAGTTTGATATACCTAGTGATAAACAATAAGTACTTAAAACTCGTTAGCAATAGGTAAAGAAAAAATATTTGTGTTGGTTTTGTAAATATTTAATAAAGGACCCTGAAAAAAAACCGTTCAGCTGACAAAGATTGAACCTGCGATTCAATCTAGTCGTAGAACACCTGCGATTGATTCTGAACGAAGCTGTATCGATTCACGGACGATTTACATACAACGACTTACAATAAAAAGTGTCGCTGCAATTTACACACACCGATATGCAAGCGTGGCTTTGCATACGTGTTTTTCCCGTCACGGAGTCGTCCCTGACACGGCGCATTGACGTGAAAACCCGTGTAAACGGGACCCCAAAGCGTGAAATGTGATACGAAAACATCGCGATCTCAGAAGTGATTCTTACGTCACCTACGGTATCTGCACGGTTGTATTAAGAAGGTGAGTTTTCAAGCAATATTATCTGGAACCAAAAGACCAGGTTTCTAAGCAATGTAGGTAGGTACCTACTGAATATGTTCCAGGACTTATGTGCCTGTTCACACAGCGGATCCGTTTTAACGGATCCGTCGGTACTGGATGTGTTGTTCACATCTGAACATGTTCATGTGACCAGTTAAACAAATGGCAGCTGCGTCGCATCTGGCAGACAGGATACGATACAAATAACGGATCCAGTATTTTTTACTGGATTCGGAATACCGTCGTGTATGTGAACTCGCTCATACAACTACAGACGCCATCACCAAAATAAAAACGAATGCGCTAAAATGGGTTCTGTAAACAGTATCTGTGTAAACTAGCTGTATCTCGTAATTATTGACTATTTCATTAGGGTAGGACTTTAGTGTCACCAAACGCGGGTCGATTGGATCTAAAACTGTGTTCGGCAAAATTACACAACAGGACACATCTAATTCACAAGGGAATATACGTACGATGTTATAGTTATAAATATTTCACCTATAGTCATGAAGCCCAGCAGACTGAGGACAGTCCCGGATAGTATGACAGGAATTTGCCGCATTTGACAGGCATTTGAAGGTTAAGACAGGCGTGCGGCCGGCATTACTCTGAGACAGGCATAAGGGTGCATTCAAAAAGCCTCTATGAGTGACGACACGTAAGTAGGTACGTACGGAGCATACGGCGTAGTCAGTTCTGCTAACAGCCTGTGGCGAACCTCCTTACATGTTTTATTAGTGGTCGCCTGTAGTTTTTAGTTTTAGAGTAATGACAGCTGTCTAGTTGGAATGATAGATTTTTACAAAAGGACTGTGTGTTATAGATAGATTCTTAAGAGATTTATTTACCTCGGTATCGGTTCGCCTTTTAAGTTTAATTTTTATATTGTGCTGTAACCTATGACGTACCTAATACAGAATACTTCGATCCCCTGACTTTTATTGATAATTAACTTGGGCGCAATCGTAGCGCCTTAAGCCTAATCTTATCACAACACAGCATGAGCTATTCTCTTACCGACCTAAAAGAGAGATCTACAGGCATTTTTCTGTAAAATCAGGCATTTAAGGCAATCTAGACAGGCATACCTCCATTTTGTAATGGTAACCCTAATACCGGGCGCAGTTTTTTGTCTGTGTAAAACAGAACTGCATCGCATAACGCGCACGACGTACTGAAAATACCACATACATTCCAAGTGCTTTATTTTCACGGATAAAAGTACGCCAAGGACTGTCTCTCGTCTGCGCTGGGCTTCACTGATAACCTATTTCCTCATTTTCCTCCAATACTGGTACATAGGCCTCTTGCAATACGTGCCATTCTTCTGTGGTCCGTCATTGTCACCTACCTACCCCAATGTCGAATTAAATACACAACATGTTTCATAATTATCGTAACTCTAGATGGAACGTTTTTTTCTAAAACGCAAAATTATCTCTTAGATAGTTTCTCAAGGGTTCGATCTTCAGGTCGGGCAAAGTTATTGGGTTTTTCCGTGTGGAATTCCTCAGTAGCAGCCCGGAGTTTGGATTTGTGCCCGGTTGATGGCAATAGGCTCGCCCCCTATTACATGGAACTTAAAATATTACGGCGAAATGAGGGTGTTACTACACACCTCTGCCCAACCCTTCGGGGAATACCGAAGTGATGTTATAGTTTCATAAGTTTCGCGACTGCCACCCACAAATCCTTTATACAACCTAATATTAAGATAGTAAAACTTTTCGTTTAAGTATTAAGCAACAGTAATAATCATAAAACAAGAAATGTTAACTTAAGTCTGAAACTCTGAAGCAAGGCCTAAGTACGTAAAGCACTAATATTAGCCAACTTCATAATTATTTGAGGCCACAGAAAGGACATTGTAGTCTGACAATTCAGAGATAATAGCAATTTAAGTTTAAAACGACAGAGGAATATTAAAATGTCGGACTGGTATTCAAGAGATCGTCAGGAACCTGAAGTTTTATTTTAAAACTCCTACAATCGCACCCGTTAAGTGTCTCGTCCTCGATAGATAAAAATCACGTAAAGTGACTTTCGTAGAGCAATCTACAAAGTGTACATAGTACAGAGACTAACCTAGCTAGGGCACCGCTATAGTGTATGAAGTCTACAATAGACAGGGTCGGAGGGCGACGTGCACGCAATCTCTACGTGTACGTAGAAATGCGAGAGAATATTTAGACTAATCTCCAACCAATTCCTCAGTGGTAGTCCGGACGAGTTTGGATTTGTGCCCGGTTGATGGCAACAGGCTCGCCCCCTATTACATGGGACTTAAACATAACTGGCGATATTAGGGTGTTACTATACACATCTGCCCAAACCTTCGGGGAATACAGGCGTGATGTTATGTGTTAATCTCCAAGCACCCTAGCTCTATTACTATATCGTGAATAGGACCATAAAAAACAGGTTTTAATTTTTCAATCCCCTTGTACCTACCTAAATTCTGTAGCTTGGCTGAAGATGTTATCAAAAGAAATCATATTTCAGTTTACAATACATATCGTCATATTTTTTCTTATATCATTTGCAAGAGATATTGCAATAAAGAATTGTCATGATAATAATCCGATTAAAGGAATAAAGAAAATTATAAAAGATTATCTGTTATAGAAAAATGTATTACAATGACTAAAGTAAAGAAGCCAAATTATAACCCAATCATTAATTTATTATCCATTGGCTCGAGTTCGTTGAGCACCAACTAAACTTAACTAAAAATATAGCTGCCCTTTACTTGCAGATAAAACAGTAATGAGATAAAAGAATATAGGAGCTATCAAATTAGGCTGAACTAAACAGTTAGACGACACATCAGCAGTTGTCACCTAAAACATGGTGATGTTAAACAAGTAAACTAATTTGATAGTTCTAAAAATGTTGTGTCTCTTTTACCCCGTGTGGGGACGGGTCAGAATATAAAACTTCCTCACCGCACGCTGGGAATAGACGCGTGTTGTAAGATTGAACACAACCCAGCACGATTGGTGATAGGATCTATACGGTCTGCCTGGCTAGCTACCACCTGAACATTAAAGTCCGGCACCAAGCAGTTTCCTGTGTTCCGTCGTGTGTATGTGAGAGCCAGAGGGGTATAGGGGAATCCCTCTATATCTCTGTCCCTTGGCTTCGTGTGCTCCATCTTAGACCCTATCTGCGCTTGCAATCAGGTGAGACTAGACCGAAGCGCGACCAAGTCAAGAAGAAGAAGAGATAACAATATATAGTTAAGTTTAGTTGATAACAGAATCGACACGAATGTCTACGAAGATGAAACTATTACAATGAAATTATCCAAATAACTTTAAAAAGTAATCGGATAGACGGCAAAATAGAACTACCTACCCATATAGTATCATTTAACTAGCGGCCCGTCCCGGCTTCGCACGGGTGGACATTATTCCCATTATTGCAACATTTTTCATTTATGCTCCGCTCCTATTGGTTGTAGCGGGACGTTATATAGCTTATAACCTTCCTCAATAAATGGACTATCCAACACAAAAATAATTATTCAATTCCAACCAGTAGTTCCTGAGATTAGCGCGTTCAAACAAACAAACTCTTTAGCTTTATAATATTAGTTTAAATAAAAAAAATAACGAAGTTTCTTTAGCATTTTTTCCAAGCACATAATTGTCAATGTTGCGAAATCCCAGTGAGAAATAATTGTAATATTACCTAACATACGGCAAGTTATTTTAAACAGCATTATACAGTGTTGAGTCTAAGCTACTCTCCACTTAAGCAAGCGCTTAAGAGAGCAGTAGAGTTAGGTAGCTTGAAACAGATTATGATTGGATAATATAATAACGCTCTCATAAAGGTATCCTCGCTCTCATACCAGTACGTTGAAACCTCAGCACGATATTATCCTGAACAAACATTTGAGTACCTTTATTAATAATCTTAAGACTCTTAAACAACCAAGTTCGATCATCATGTAATCCCACTCTATAGTTAGTTACAATCCTAGTATAATAAAATAACCGAAAAACAGCACTTAGGACTAAAATATTGTTGTTAAATAATTTTAGCTGTGTTACACCTCTGCCATCCTCCATATTTTACAGTCGTGACAGTTTCAAATAATGGGGAATCATAAATCCATACAAATATTACCTACAAAATAATGCGAAAATGAATCTACCTATATTTGTCAGATCTTCCGGATCTACCTAACAGATATAATTTAGCACAGAACTAACCTAACCAAAAATGAATATAATATATTTTTCATCGTAGCACAGCTAGTCTGTGGTAATAAAGTCGTAATAATGTATTACAGTCAAGTTTTATCGCTGAACATCGTTAAGTAACTTCATGTGGTAAGCGTGTTTTACGATCGACATTATTAGTCATCTGTCTATTGGGTCGGTATACTATTTATGGCTCATAATATCAGATTAGTAGCTAAAAGGTGTGCTTGTCATAGTATGATGAACGATTGAATAAAATAATAAATGTCATTGTCACTGTGACAGCCCGTAAACTGGAGTTGGGTCTCATCCAAACCGCTACCTTAAAACGCAGTGAGAGAATATTGAAATATTCACCAAGCTCGACAATCAACAGTATTTTAATAAGCGATGCAATTTGACCATCCTTTACCTATTCCTAATCATTTAACCGACAGTTGAGACCCACGAAACATCATGGTTCAACCCTAAAAAAGCCTTTATTATTAAGCAATCTTTACTCAAGTATTATCAGAATAAAATGAAAAACATTTTTCTTTCAATTCCAATTCGGCCTAATATGAAGTGTCTAAAATGTTTAAGGCAAATAAGAAATACATAACGAACGTTTTGCACTTCAAATATTATTAGCATCATGTCCCTTTTGACATCAAAACATTGATATTGAAGAAGAAAAGGTTTCCATGAATGATTTCATCATTCAGAGATTTCAGTATTCAGCAAATGATGAAACAAATGATTATGATTGAACTCAGCATTGTTTATTAGTACGATTTAACTTTAGAGCAGGTGAAACTCGATTTTATTATCGCTTATAATGACACTCTATTTACCTAAATCATTGGTGAAACAAAGCAACCATATCGTCAAACAACATAAAAAATGGAAACAGGTCCCAAACTATGAAATATGGTGAATAAAATATTCACGCGCATATTTCACGCCTGAAATGATGAAAATATAACGTATCTCTATTTTTCAGTACCGGATAAATTGGAATGTATAACATGATCCTATTTTGTTATGTTTTATCGTTATACGGTTGAATAGTTTGTTTAACAAATAATGTACCAGCTAACTGTATAATTTTCGGCATCGTTCTAGTAATCCATACTATAATATTATAAAGCTAAAGAGTTTGTTTGTTTGAACGCGCTAATCTCAGGCACTACTGGTTGGAATTGAAAAATTATTTTTGTGTTCGATAGTCCATTTATCGAGGAAGGTTTCAGGCTATATAACATCACGCTACGACCAATAGAAGGGGAGCATAAATGAAATATTTTGCAAAAACGGGAAACATGTCCACCCGTGCGAAGCCGGGACGGGCCGCTAGTTATATTAAAATGTGGATTACATTCCCTGCTCAATTTTCAGAATAAAACATGTGTTTCCATTTTATGGAAACAATTATGACGAAGCTAACGAGCTTACTTGCAACAGAAAAGTACTTTAATCTTTAAACAAGGTATCTAACATTATTGTGCAAATCAAAAATCCTACAGGTAAGATACATTTACCGAGCTTCAAAATACTCCAAATACATTTACCGAATTAAAAACTCCAAACAACAAAATATATTAATGTTTTTTTCGGGACCAATATGTACCCTACCTATAATATCAATTATTTTCCCAATAAATGAAAAATTTTGGCAATAAAAACGATTTAACTAAATAAAATAAACGTAAATTAATCAATTTTACTCCGTGATTGAAATGTAATTGTAAACTCAATCAATATCTTTCAGCCTAAGCTCGAGAGTAAACTGAGTGCTCTCTAACTGGCAATTGACTAGCTGTTCATTAGCTAAGTTTAGGCTATTTGTGTAACGTGACGCCCTCTGATTGGAAACTGACAGCCATTGACTGATGAATGATTGAGATTTTCAATTAATTTGATCTGTTTCAGATAAGTAAAGTTATTTGAAAAATTGCTGAGTTGGAATATTATTCGCGACTTTAGTTTGTGGGAAAAAACTGGAATACAGTTTTTCAGGCTCAAAATGTTCTCTTGCACAATTTGCAAATCACAATGATTATTTGCCAACAATTTAAAGTCGTAATAATATTTTTAAATCGGTAATTTAAACATGGCTTGCAAAATAAACTTTGTAGAATTTTATTTGGAGCATTAAAATTTATTTTAATCATAATTGGGTACATTTTAGATAAATAAAATAACAATAAAATCGTAAACTAAACCAAATTATTATAAAAATAAAATAATTATACTTATCTACGAAAATCCAATAAACACAATTTTTGTACAAAAATCTTTAACCAAACCACCGAAATCCCATATTTACACTCTGACTCTGAATCGATTAATACGCCTGTTTTCAATTCAAAGGATCGGAACACAAAGTAGCAGCCGTGAACTTCGCCTCAAACTAAACCACAGAATCTTAAATTCAAATCGACGTTATCTACGCCTAAAACATTAAAATCACGCTCGCATCTACCGGTACCCTAACATTATTCTAACCCGTCGGAACAAATATAAAAAATTCAAAAAAATATTTTATCTCGAAAAAATAATACGGGATACGTACCTTAAAAATACGAAGAGAAAACTACGAGCTAGAGTATCGCGCGAAGAATACTGAGAGTTAAGTTTGTCGCGTCAGACCGGAGGCATACACGTCTGGCCGGCGCGGCAGCGAGCGCGCGATAACCGAAGCGCGGCGGGGCGCGGCGACGACCAATCTGTTGCTTCGCGCGTGCGCCGGGCACGCGCCTCGCGCGGGATCTCGCGACACACCTGCCCAACAACACATACAAGTTTTATTGTCTTAGTGTGAACCCCGCCCATTTGGTAAATGTGAAACAGCAACATGGCCGGCCGGCGGGAGCGGTGAGAGAACGAAGCGCTGATAGATGCGCCCTAGGCAGCCGTGCAATGATTCGATGCCCACTACAGATGCAACTGCATATTTGCGACGAACGTATATAAAATTATTGCGTTAAGTACTAATATTTATATTTTACATTATATTGTACTCCACTTTCACTTCCGTATTTGGAGAGTCTGGAAAATTTAAGGGGAACCAGAAGCTAGTGACTTCGCAACTGTCGGCGCTTGGTTCTACAAAACATCTTTTCTCCGCAAGACAATCAAAGCTGAAGATTATGATATATATAGCAGTTATAGAACCTATCAAAGCATTGGGTTGTGTCATTGTGTTGCAATAAAATAATAACTGTAACACAAACGACAACTTTCAGTTGATGCCTATACTGAAAAATTAAAGATTTATCCTTAATAGACATAAAAACAGTACATTTAACATTTTAATTTCAAGTTCAATAAACTCAAAGTAGGCAGGGAAAGTGTACAAACTGTGTGCGTTTTCCGTAACTAAACATATATTTGCCTACGGATCTGGTACAGGGATCATAATTGTTATACCCAAATACAATCTTGGCCAATCGGCAATCCAGTGCTTTAAAACTACAATGTACATAATTAAAAATTTACTATGTAGATAGTAATGATTTATACTTTATGATAACATCAAACACTAATAAATAAATAAATTATAGCATTTTGATGGATACTTATACTCTGTCAAATAACAATGCTGTACCTCTATAAATTTTAAAAGGTAACAGTATTGATGATGATGACGAAGGCTATTTGATGATGGCCGCCAAATGATCTTAGCACTAAAAATAGCATGACAGGACATCAATAATTGAATTTGATGACCCATTGATGAATTAACTAAATAGGGAGGGAACGCTAGTGAATGAATAGTCGAAACATATTGTAATGCAGTCAGTTTGCAGTACTTATAGGAGATTTAAAGATGATGTAGTGACAATAATTTAAAGGCGTATGCTTAGTTGGTTTGGTCATGTTGAGAGAATGAGTGAACGGTGATTAACAAAAAGAATTTATAAGGCGGATGTCAATGGAAACGCCGGTAAAGGACGTCCTAGAAGGACATACATCGATGTTATTGGTGATGTTCTTCACAAAGGACAGGTGCGTAGTATTCTCAACCGGCGTGCGTGTATGACAAGATATATGAATGTGGATGAAGCGAAAGGAGTATGTAAGAGTCGTAGCATGTGGCGTTCTATAGTTACTGCCTAGCTCATGGGAAAAGGCGTGAGTTTATGTATGTATGTAGGAGGTTTTCATTTCTGTATATACATAATGTAATCTGTAATACGTAACAGTGTAATTAAAGTAATAATTTGGTACAAAAATATGCTTGAAACTGCATTTCGCAAAAAAGTTTGGTAAAATTGCGCTACGTGGCTTGCTGCCAACCTTTAGTTCAATGTTACCCCTATCTCTCCGAACTTTTTGAAGGTTTGTGTTGAATAATTGGCAGCTGATACATTTGATTTGTACTCTCAGATAGAACACAGTTGTAAGACTAGTCTGAGGATAAATAAGTACATAGAACCAATTTGATAAAAAATGTACTTGCCGAAAAAAAATATATTAAAATTTACTAAAAAGTAAAAATTATGCGGCAATTATTCGAAACTAAAGGTTTTGGGGGCAGACAATTAATCAACTGTGCAATAATGGTATATGAAAGCTTTCAGTTTCTGGATGATCCAAATATTTTTATTACCTTTTAGTAAGTACACAACAAAGTTTAAAAAAAAATCTATTTGGTAATAAATAAAAAAAAATAGTAAAATTATTGTTTTTTCATCAAAATTTTATATGTATGCACAATTTCAGCCTGCTCGGATAACAGGAACTGGCTCAAAATTGACGCAAGATTTGTAGCAGACGGAGACACAACAAAGCAAGCCAAATAAAAGGTTTAAAAAATGTATAGTAGAATGGTCATCGACCGTCTTTGGTCGGTTGGTTGCTTCACTTTGAAGTATTTGTTGGAAATTTTATAAGGCCACTGCTTGTACAAAAAACTTGTTTCTCCTGCATCTAGTACGACTGAAACAGCCCCTAAAAGAAATCTACTGTCATTTCTTTTTATCTCTTTAATATTAACATTTTAACAAAAACCACCCCAGAGACATTGAGTTAAATAAATGTTGTAATACTAATAAATTCATTACTTCACTTCACATGAATTTATTCTCTTGTAGCGCATTATTTCAACGTCTATTTATCATTAGAAATAAAGTGCTTCAATTTATTATTACAAATTGCTTTTTTCTCGTTTTACTTTTAAATTGGGACGCAGAATTTATTCACGTTGAAGTCGTAGGTGACAATAAACCTGTCATTGTTTGTTAGGTACACAATGACTGATATTGGCCACACTTCGATAACTATTGACGCATCACCGATAACTTTGATACTTTGGACACAATTGTGTCTAAAGCCTATTTTTATGTTGCATTGTGGACCCAGCATTTTTTCTATTCTTTAATTGTTTTTTTTTGTAAATGATGACAATTTTAGGTATGAAGTTCAAAGTCTCTTTGTACTACAATAACATTATGAACTAAAATAGAGCTTAATTTCGTTGTTTAATAATAAGTTGTCGCGGTTGGAGCCAAACCCAGCGGACTTTATTGTTTTGGCAACTTTTATAAGTAATTAACAGTGCGGTTATACTCCACTGACTAAAATAAGTATGTTGTATATTTCTTTTCTAATATATAGACAAAAACAATTTTAGTGATATGTACTTACACCCTGTATAAATAATTAATTACTTATACAGGGTGGAAACGAAATCATGTAATTCCTTCAACCCACATGATGTACTGCTGACATAGAATAACCCTACACGGGATACTTTTGGATTCAATTAAACAAAAAAAAACAAGTAAAAATATTTATTTATTTAGCGATACAGCGCAATTCACTCGGGGCGCTAAAATGCCTCACGTTAAGAACACATGTTTATTTCATGTAATTTGTTATTTTATTGAATCCAAAAGTATCCCGTGGAGGGTTTATCTATGTCAGCAGTACGTCACGAGGTTTGAAGGAATTACATGATTTCGTTTACACCCTGTATATAATAAATGTCCAAATGCGTATTCAATATTTTTTCTTCAAAGCCTAGAGTAAAATATAAGTTTTCATTTTTTTTTTATAAAAATCGTTTCCCCACACTAGGATTTCTTTTGTATCGTGGGTGCGTTTACAGACACAAATCTCCACAAGCACAAATGCCCAGACCCAAAACAACTATCTGTAGGCCGTCCAAATATTTGTTCCGTGCGGGAATCGAACCCACGACCCGTAGCGCAGAAGCCAATCGCTCAGCCACTGCACCAAACGTGTCGTCACTTAGTTTGATATCACAGATATATTATTAAACTCCCAGTAACAACCTCACCTGTTTCTAAAAAAACAATTAAACAACGTACTCAAAGAGACATTATCAAAATACTCTTCATGTAAAGTCTGAAACACATCGACAAAACCCAAGGGATTTAAAGTTACCAGTTCTAATTCATACAATATTAAACAACGGATGGGGCAATCGGGTGATTGGGCCAATTCTCTTTAATAGTCCCCTACGAGTAATTCTAGCTTATAATGGTTTAGGACCCAAGCACGCGCAATACTTTTGTCGTCGACGATTTTGATATTGCGACTGTATTGCGTTTTATCCATTTTAGATTATCCGAATTTCAATGTGACTGAGTCAATACTCATTTTGAATTTCTTTACCGTAGATGATATTCATGGGGCAGCTTTTTGCTACAATAACCATGCGATGTGACAAGTAAAGTCTTATACGACAGTCCGAGTCGACAGCGCGTTTGATCGCTAACGGGGTGTCCTGCGTAAGCGACAAACGCGACGCGATGCGATGCGGCGGATGCAACGAACTCGATCAAAACAACGGCATTCTCTACTAGCGGCCTATGTAGCTAGACGCGACGTCACGTGTATTTATTGCGTGTCGTGTCTCGTCGCATCGCGTCGCGTTTGTCGCTTATGCAGGACACCCTGTAATATTACAAATGAATATGCGACATAGTCGCCAATCGCAGCTTTAAAATGTCGCATATGTTTAGTTAGAGCCGTAGGTGCGATTGGCTTTGGACGTTCGTAAAACACTCTAAGTACTTCCGGGAAATGTGTTCCTAAATTGGTATTAAATACGATGTTTTGATAACACCGAAACTGATTACGGAAAGCGCGAAGTTATAAAATTTTAATATTTTAGTATAACGGAGCTGATTATTATTAGTAAGTAACTTAAAGGGTAGGTAGGTACGGTGAGTAAAGTGCTTGTTGTGGTAAAAACTAAACTTGCGGTTGAAAGGTGCTGCAAGCAACATCTTTATAACATTGTTTCTTTTAACTTTTATAACTGTATCTACTTTATACGTCCATTTAACAAAGAAAAACGTGCACCATCAGTTTTTTTGACGTTGACGTAAAACGGCTACGGCTTCTTTAAATACAAATAAGAAATTAGATGGTTCTCTTTCTATAGTAAAAGAATGTAGGTACTTAGGAAATAGTGCGTCACAAAGAATGTTCGCTAAAGAGTACTTTGATCACCATTCATCACGCTTGACAGAATAATAGATAATAATCACGACATGTCATATTGTTAGTGCGTAGAAAAGAATATTCCTTTAACTTAATTTCCTAAAGGCAGATTTGAGGTAGATGCCCATTCTCACTTAGTGTTAGGTCATAACAAAACGTCATGCTTTAAAGTCAAAGTCAAAGTCAAAGTATTTATTTCAATTAGGCACATAAAAGGCACTTTTGAACGTTAAAGTTACAAAGAAAATAGAATTGATTCTAGTTGCCCCTTCCAAAAGGTAGTTTCGTATGGAGAAGAATGGGCAAGAAACTCCACCGTTACTCTTTTAAAATGTCTTACAATATTTTGTATAGGTACATTAATTATACAATTATATGTGAAAACGATGCACCTAGAATAAAATTACTATACCACAAAAGGTAAAAAAAATAAAAAATGAAACAACGACATATTAATTGTGATAGGTACATGGTGCTCACATATTTACAAACATTGCAAAAGTATACGTTTTCACAAAAAAATAAAAGTAATAAGTCAGTGTATGAGTTTAGGTACTTACTCATATAATCTAAAATAAACGGCTTTAAAAAAATAAATTATACAATTAAAATAGCAACCAGTTTGATTTTGTCTAGACTCTACATTGTCCTATGGAGCTGGACCAGCATGTTTCCAAGCGTTCTTATCCTGGATATAATCGTCTAATTTGTAATATGCTTGTTTACAAAGTGTACTTTTAATATGACTTTTAAATTTTCTTTCATTTAATTGCAATATATCACAAGGTATTTTGTTGTAACATTTAACACAGTACCCCATAAAAGATGTCTGTACTTTAGATAATCTGAAAAATGGTCGATCAAGTTTATCTTTATTTCTAGTATTAGAGTTATGTCTATCGCTTATTTTATTAAAAAGATGTAGATTTTTTCTTACATACATAATATTTTCATAAATGAATTGGCAAGGTACCGTCATAATATTAATCCCTTTACATTCCTCAAAGGGTTCGGCATAGGTGTTTTAGTACACCCTCGTTTCGCTAGTTATGTTTAAGTTCCATGTAATAAGGGGCGAGCCTATTGCCATTAACCGGGCACAAATCCAGACTCCGGGCTGCTACTGAGAAATTCCTAATGGAAAAACCCAATAATACTTTACCCGACCTGGGGATCGAACCCAGGTCCCCATACTCAGCAGTCGCGCTTGCGACCACTAGACCAAAAAGGCAGGTCACATGAAGAAATAATCAATTCAAGTTCAAATCCCACAAATTAGACGTGTGAATATTATTATCATTAAAAAATATCTAAGTAAGATATTAACAAAGAAAACAAAAGTTAAACCTAGAATGTAATAAAAATATACAGGGTGCAATTTTTTAACCGCACCTGGAGGGAAAGTACCTACTCTAAATACTGGAGACAGCCAATTTTACTCAAAAGAATCATACCTTTATTTTTTTAAAGAAGCAATACTACTTTCACCTTCCACCCTGTATATAGATATCATCACACTAAACCTTATGATCAGAAGCTCTAAAGCCTACTTAGCAATTCAAAGGAGCAAAGATACAATATGTCTGCACTAAAGCGTATCACCTATGAATGCATTTTGCCGCGCGTTTACGGGATTGTTCGCGCTTGCCGAACGCGCGTCTACGTGATGCACTCAGTGTGTCTAGTGCCATATTTGCTTTTACTTCGAAAACTCTTTTTGTAAAATTGCATAAAACTCATTAACAAGGTTGTCTTATATTTCTGGGCCGCATTTTTTTTGTAATACCTTTTATTATCTGTGATAATACCGGTAAACCGGGGTTACTATGAATCCTGGGGTAACTTTGATAAAAATACCGTTTCGTAATAAAACTCAAATTGTACGAATTCTGAACGCATTCTTTCTATTATTTTTTTACGATTGGCAGAATTAAACGTCGCTGTTAGCGTGTGATTAGTCGCAGTGGGTGGATCCTTGCCGGTTGATGAAAAATTATAAAAAAT
Source organism: Amphipyra berbera (assembly GCA_910594945.2). Classification (NCBI taxonomy): domain Eukaryota; kingdom Metazoa; phylum Arthropoda; class Insecta; order Lepidoptera; family Noctuidae; genus Amphipyra; species Amphipyra berbera. Next base: position 26,028,819 of record OU343121.1, on the reverse strand, counting down.
ATGTAAGTAATAGTTTTGTCTAATTATTTATTCCTTATTGGGGTTACTTTCGAATTCAGGTATCAAAGTAAATCATAGTTTAACATTTATTACCAACATATCATTATTTATCTCAAAAAGTTATAAGAAAAATTATAATTTTATTCAAGAAGTAGTTATCATAAACCAAATCGATTTTAGATATTAATTTTTTTTTTGCTCTAATAATTCAAGAGAAAAATATATTTCAATTTTGAAATAGATCAAGGTAACCCCGGTTTACGGTACGTAATGTACCTTGCCGCTTGTGTGAATGTTAAATGTTTAATACAAATTGAAAACAGGCACTCCGTGTACAGTAGCCATATTGTGAGTTGCACCAACTAACTATAACCGTAACCATAACACAATATATGTCAAATCAGTACAAATTTGACATAAATATGGCAAGTTAACAATTATAGATAGTTTGTGCAACTGAGCCATAGTCTGCTATTATTTTGAACGAAAATGAGATAAAACATCTGTTGGACGGTCTTGTTGGTCTAGTGGTCGCAAGCGCCACTGCTGAACATGGGGTCCAGGGTTCGATCCCCAGATCGGACAAAGTGTTATTGGGTTTTCCATTAGGAATTTCTCAGTAGCAGCTCGGAGTCTGGGTTTGTGCTCGGTTAATGGCAATAGGCTCGCCCCCTATTACATGGGACTTAAACATAACTGGCTAAACGAGATGGTATGAAACCACCTCTGCCGTACCCTTGGGGGAATACAAGGCGTGATGTTATGTTTTTATGATATAAAGCAACTATTTTAATTTTTGATAAAACAAGTTATTAACTTTACAAAAGCAAAAGAAAAGCTAATTATATTGTTAGTGTTTATTTGAAAATACCTAACAGTTTCCAAGACCATCTACAATAGAAGTCGTCCCAAATTGCCATTTTCTTTCCCATTAACCGTTCTGTTTTCCGATTCGTATCTTCTAATATAAATGAGCCGTTAAAAGAACCATTTTAATTACATTAAGAGCAAACCTAACAGAAAAGTTAATTAAAAAGCGAGTAAAAATCACTAGAAACAAAGTTAGTTGCTAACTTGAACTGAGAAAAGTTGTACGTTAACGTAAACTTGGTAAAGGAGCCGTAGTGTTGTAAGTGAATCTAGTGTTGTATTCGTATTTCTAGAGAAAATAGGTCTATGGCTGGTGTTGGGGCTCAAAAGGTACCGATAAAATGGGGTGAATAGGGATGCAGGGGTGAATCGGGACGAAACTTTAAAATGGATTTTAACGTTGAAATAATATAGCTTGTTGCCAACAAGGACACTTAATCGTTATTTATAATACAGTAAACACATTAGAGTCCTCTTTGGCAATAAAATATATTACTTCAATGTTAAAATCCCTTTAAAAGTTTCGTCCCGATTCACCACTGCATCCCTATTCACCACTGCATCCCTATTCACCCCTGCATCCCTATTCACCCCATTTTACGGTATCAAATGTAGAAACCGTTGCACAACACTAACGGCGAAGAAGGTGGCAGATGATCGAGATTAAAGTGTTATCAAAACTACTTCATTGAAGCTACAGGATCAACTGGCCCCGAGAATTCATGTTTATTTGAATTGAAAATGTAACATTTTTCTTCTAAAGCAAATAATCAATTAAGAAGGATATTACAATCCTATGGTTTTACGGAATTTAAGACTAAGAGGCTTGTGTATTCACACAAATTATCACGTAAAACGTTTTCTTCTAATCATTCAGTAATGAAACTCGGTCCTTAGCTCCGCGTATTACCTAAGTGGCCATTATTTCACTAAACCGTCTTATTCGTTAAAGGGGACCAAACCTAATGGAGCGTCATGAATTTTAGCAAGAAGGCTACGAAAATGATATTTGAAACAATATTAAATGAGTATGCAAGAGGAAGCCTAAAAGTGGCGCCGGTGACTGAGAAGTTGTGTAGAAACCGGTTGTCATGGTATGGGCGTGTGATGCGGAGGAACGAGTAACATGTCGTGAGGAAAGTTTTGAGTATGAATGTGGATGGTTATAAGAGTAGAGGAAGACCAAAGAAACGATGGATGGATAGTGTGAAAGATGATATGGCTAGAAAGGGGATGACTACTGAGATGACGGCTAATAGAGATGTATGGAAGAAGAAGACATACTGCATCAACCCCAAATAAGTAATATAAGGGCAAGAGGATGATGATGATGATGATGATTAAACACTTGGAAGAAGATACCAAAAGTTACTTGTATCAATCAATGTTATTAAATACAAACACTATTCACCTTTATTATGTGTATGCACTGTTCTTTTCCATATAAAAGAACTATTATTTATCCCGATCAAAGTCGAAACTAGGGCCGAACCCTCTCGTCCATACTTGCGAGCACTAACCAGACTTAAAGGCTTAAAATATCTCCAGTCACAGTAGAATCGTCTTTCTATTTTACAAGTGTGATGAAATATCGAGCTTCAATAAAATAAAAATATGACGCGAAATTTTTAATCTTCCCATCGCGAGGCGTCGATGCCTTTCTGCCAGGTATTACTGCCGACGGATGAAGTGCAGCCAACATTTGAGAAAAAGAAAATGTCAGTCTTCAGCCTGAGAATTAATTCCTTATATTTTGTAGCAGCAGCGACAACTGGGTTTAATCATACCTAGTTGAAGAGGTCTTTGTACAACGTTTATTAAATAAAGCTTGTTTATTTTACCGGGCTGTTTTTTGTGACGTTTTACTTAAGAAAAAATCTTAAAAGACACAAAATGCTGTAAGGGGCTAAGATAGCTTAGATACTATTCAAAATCTTTCCAACTTAGCAGACTAAGATAATCTTACCTATTCAAATCCACTGCAGTGGCAAAATTATTAAAATACGTTAGCGAAAAGCCTTAATTCAAAAGTACTAATATATTCAAGAGCAGTGCACGTACGTCTTGGTATAGAAATATGTTGCCTTTGGGAGCCAAGTTTTACTTTTACTTGCAAAGAAACCAAAGGAAACTGCTGGTATTATGCAGGAATTGAATATAATACTGAACTGGGAATTTAATAGCAAAAGAAAATGGATAAGCTCTTTGATATTCAAAGAGGTCAAAGAGTTAGAAGGTAGGGTGTTTTCGGTCCTCAGGGACGAAAGAAAGAAAGCTTTGGACTACTGAATAAATTAGAACTACTGAATGCATATTTGTGACCTTGCAGTTACTTCCAGCTTCACTTAATGTATTATGCCATAATCCATATATTTTATTTATTATTGAGAATTTTTGGTTTCGACAGAAACTTAAATATTAAAGGACAATGGATGATTTCAAAGTATTGTAACACTCTTGACCTATGTCTTAAGAAAAGTTTCAAAGAGCGCTTATTTTTTTTGTAGTGTGCACTCCTGCTGTAAAAATATTACCTACGATATTTTTTATTTTAAATAATTATTCAGTTTGAACTATTTTATCGACACAAAATGGCATCAAAATATGTGCAGACATCCGAAATATTAGGTCCCCACCTATGAAATCAGCGTTTTGTGTGGAGAATTTTAAAGAAGTCGCATTTTTCATACTAACATTTTCTTATTTATTTAACAACTATGAACACTGATGTTTTAAAACTTTTATGCACTAATGTTTAAAAACTAAGATAACGTATGCCACTTAGATTATGCGACAAAAATCAGTTTTGGCTAAGTTAAAACAAAAATAGTGTTCATTTCTGCTAACAAAAAGAGGAGTCATTTTTAAGGTATTTTTATGTTTAGAAAACTATAAATAATAAGGTTTTTTTTACTATTGGTAGTTGTCTATGATGGTCATTATTCGATATAATATCAAGCAATTGATTAATATTTTAAATCATAGAAGTGACGAGGTTCTCTATTTGTGAGAAAAAAACGCCAATTTCATAGGTATGGACCTAATATTAACGGTGATAAATAAAATAATTAACATAACCATCAACCTGGCTGGCTATGTTATCGAAAATAATATTAACAGACAGCGGGCTTCTTTTTGAACTATAACCTATCTATGATATACAACGTGTTATACAAATGCCCCTGAAGCCGCAAGAAGGTTAAAAGGTCCCTTGTAAAGAGTCTATAGGCAATATTTGAAAACCGTAGTATGACCCAAAAAAGAAAGGATTTTGGATAAAACATAAAATAATCATCATTGAAACGCAAACCTGAAAACCTAAAACTATAGAGTAGACTACCCAGAAAGTTATTTACATTCTTACCTATCTTCCTCTGAGAGGTAAATGACAACAACCATAAAATACTAGTTGATTATTTACATTTTTCATGGGGAATTATGTAACACGTTGTATTTTTGAAATTATCAAATCAGACTGAGTTTCCACCATGCAACAGAAGCAGACCTTTTGTTAAAAGCACTGTGTTTGACTAGGTACTTACTTATAAAAATGCACGGTAACGGGTATACAAACACAGCGTACCGTCCGCGTGTACCAGGTACTACATGACTTGATACATAAATGCGTCGTTAATAAAATTATTCCCAATAGATATAAGCAAAGATAAGTACAGTAGGGGAATGAAAAGATTCGTCAGTTTTCAAATTAATTCCTTTCCCACATCGCGGGCACATGTTACCTTTTCACACTGTTGAACAGAACAGACCAATGCATGGAAAATTATGTTTAATTATTTATAGCAAAGATCAAAATTGCCTTTTGCCTCCGTATAACGTAGTAGTGCCATGGGTCTTTGATTTGATTTAAGGAGTTTTGTTGTAAAAACCATGACATCAATCAATTTGATGATTAAATAAATTGACATTACTAGTGTCTGTCATCATGTCAACATTATAATTTTTAATATCCTGTCAATTAATACTTGTATTTTCATTTCTGTAATGTTGGCAATACGTAGTCGGTAAAATAGTTTGTTTCTTGCACTGTGCAAGCAAAAATAGACCTTAAGGTGTTTTAACCTTTTCATTCACCTACCGTACCTATAGATAGATAATAAAAATCAGTTGTGCAATCCCATATAAAATCCAGTAATTTAAGTAAGTATGCTTACAAGTATGAAGCCACAGTCTAACAAACTGTAAACCACACGTTTTATCCAATGCGACAACTCGTAAGCATAAATTATATTCGGCATTGTAAATTATATGCTGCATGTTTTAAATTCTCGTGTAGTGTTTGACTCGGAAATGATGTAATGTGCTATAAATATAATGTATCGGTATGACTATAAATATATCCGTACTAATATTATATTATAAACGCGAAAGTTTGTATGTATGGATGTTTGTTACTCTTTCACGCAGAAACGGCTAAACGGATTTGGATGAGATTTGGCACACAGATAGACTATGCCTTGGATTAACACATAGGATACTTTTATCCGGGTACATCAAGTAGTTCCCCTAGGATGCGGGTGAAATCGCGGGTAATAGGTAGTATATTTATAAGTTCGAAAGCATATGCGTCTATTTTATTTGATAACTCAACTAGGACTTGGGAGAGGCCTTTGCCCAGCAGTGGGACAATACAGGCTGACATAAAAAACTCAACTAGAAAGCACTAGTTTTTTTTTTATTTTGATTAATAATGTTTATTGTTAGAAGTTATGAGAATCTAAATATGACAATACTAAGCCATAGTACTTTAGGGTAGGTAATTACGAACGTAGGAATATTCCGAAAATTACGAATTTCTACTAAATCAGGCAATATTTTTGTTCTGGCAATTTTATACTGCTATAATGTGTAATGCAATGTAATGTTGCCAGAGCAAAATATATTGCCTGGTTTAGTAAGGGGCTCGTGGCTAAATAACAACCGCGCCGATCGTACGATATGTGAGGTTAAGCTGCGCTTGCCGCGGTCAGTCCGTGGATGGGTGACCATTTGTTACACATCGAGACCCCTCCGTGCCTCGGAGAGCACGTTAAGCTGTCGGTCCCGGGTGTCATACGAATACCTATGACAGTCGTTACGGGTAGTCAGAAGCCTGAAAGTCTGACAAACGGTTTAACCTTAGGATATCGGCATTGCCCAGTTACTGGGTTGCGGAGGTCTGATGGCAGTCGCTCCGTGTAAAATACTGGTATTCAGCCGCATCTGGTTAGACTGGAAGCTGACCCCAAGATAATTGGGAAAAAGGCTAAGAGGAAGTTTAGTAGTAATTTGTAATTTTCGGAATATTCCCATGTTCGTAATTACCCTATGGCACTATATATTATGATTTGTAAATGGTGTCTTCCTTTAATCAGACATGATCGATAACTTACTACTCACACTGATGGCTTCTATACAAAGTGAGCAAAGGACGTTCAGCCCTGAGAACAACACGCGACCTTCTGTAATTTCCCTTTCTATGTAACGATTGTATCTTAAATCTACTAGTATTTATGTAATTTATTTAACATCATCCGTGGCCAAATACGTATGCCAATATAAAAATATAAATAATATTATATACCTACTAACTAACACAAATATCAACTTTAAAAACAAAAGAAATAAGTTGATTTTAGAATGCCAAAAGCAATATAAGAGGTCATAAAACAATTGAAATTTCATTAGAAATTGAACTATGTATAATGGAATTAAGGTTTCATTCTGAAGCATGTGGAATATACTAATAATTCCACGTGTGATCATCAGCTGACGTGACAGACGAGCTCTGTGCCACTCCGGGTGCCACCGCGGGAACAGCCAACTGAAGCCCGTCAAACATTGACGCGTCATTCGTGTGTCCTGTACGGGCACCCGCTAGTAGCTGGCTACAACTTTCATGTTCATTATTATTATAAGACATTTAGTGGTATGTTATCGGTAGCTGGTAACACTGGACAATGTTGACAAAGGAGGGTAATCGTCAAGATGAATGAACGTAACCGAAATTATAAAAACAGTGATCATTCGACGGAGCAGAGGATTCTATGTCGAACAGCCGAAGAAATCCGACCTTTTATATCTGATTAGCTTGTCCTTATTTTCTGATTTTGTGTAAATTATTATTGTGAACTAGCTTCTGTAACCAACCACTAACCTAAATATAAGTACTCTCAGTGGTGGACAGTCTATGTTGGTTTCATTTACTTTATTTACCATGCTCGCAATCTTGACATACCGATATTAGCTATACCTAACTGTAATGGTAGATTCACCCCTGCACGTTTCTGTTGTATCTGTCTTTTACAGGTATGAGTGTTAAATATAGAATAGAATATACTTTATTGTACACCAAAATTGTAACACAGCTCTTATAGAATAACAAACATTAAAGGGTACAATGGCGGTCTTATCGCTGATAGCGATATCTACCAGACAACCTTTGGATGAACAGGAAGTCAATGAATAAGATAGGGGGGGTAGTCCATGGTGTACTGCTGCAAAATATATACTACACACCATACATAGACAAAATATAGTCTTTTTATCTTTTTAAAAACGTTTCCATACACTAGGAATTTCTTCTACAAGGTTAGTCGGAAAGGGGGTACTAAGCCACGGGCCATTTAATACCTATATCAGTGATGAATTTTTGAAAGAAAATTTTTAATTTCAAAATTTTGAAAAAAAAATCAATGGTAAATGATTTATTTTAGTTTTTTCAAAAATTCTGCATACCTGCTTTAGTTTCGTATTCAGAAAATGGAGCTTCTAATCCGTGACCCCAAATATGACCTAAAATGTAAACACGGCTGATCATAGCTGAGGATGGATAGAATTTACCGTATTTTTTATGAAATATTTGTACAGCCATTTCTCTTAAACTAATGACTTTTGGGGAAAGTTGTAGAACAAAAGTTATCCATTATTCTGGATACTTTAACACCCTTTCGACTTAGTACCCCCTTTCCGAGCAACCTTGTATATCGTGGGTGCATTTACAGACACAAATCTCACATGCACAACTATCGAAACCTTTACATCTAGTAGGCCAAAAAAATATCACGCCCTTGCTGGAATCGAACGCGCGACTCGTAGCCCTGAAGCCAATCGCTCAATCACTGCTTCAATCCGAGATCATCACAAGCCAATGTTCGAGGCAGCCAGAAAAGGTGTACAAGTGTACTGTAGGTACTATAAGTACGACAAAACTAAAAAGTCGCATCGAAAAACTTGATCGAACAACTAAATGGCTTTCGCTTGTTTTCGCGTCACTCACACTTATTGCGTCAACGTAAAGATATTTTTTGACAGACTTCAAAAAAAGGAGGAGGTTCTCAATTCGACTGTATGTTTTATTTTGTACGTTTGTACCGCGATATCTTTGCTAATTGTGAATCGATGTTAATGATATTTTTTTTATTTGAAAGAATATTTTTTCAAAATGGTCCCATTTAAGTTTGGTGAAGATCTGATGAAAAATTTCGGAGATAGACAATGGAACTCCTCAATGACGAACAGTACGCATAATGTGATTATGTTACGAGCAGCGTCTTTAATAGGTCCAACAAAAATATTTTTAACAAAAATAAAACCGACTTCAAAAAAACGAAAAATGGAATAAAATAATTACCATATTACAAATTAACAGTTTCAGAAGTCTACTATGGCCATTTTCGTAATTTACTAACTCTTACTAGGGCTACCTACTGATCTAACTTTAGTATTGTTATCATTACTAGTTTGGTTGTGGAGCGTCTAATATTGATGATTATTTATTTATACTTCTATGCACTATGGTGGTACATAAGGCGGACATAAGGCATTCTCTACCAGTCAACCTTAGGGTTAAAAAGAAAAGCATCGAAATAGGTACAGGAAAAAGATGAGTTGACAATTTTGGACTGAATATAGGTACTAGGAATTCAAAAGATAAATATAAATTACATAAAATACATACATAGGTATACACATAATAAAATATATAGATATTACAATATATATATATATATCAATTACAAAACGTTATGAAAATCTTAATGCAAGTATCCGATTATCCGTATCTAGTTAGATTGGAAGCTATCTACAAGTATCTGTTCGCTGATAACTCTTACCGTAATCACTTATGTGACATACATGGTACTTCTACCATATTATACCCTAAAAAGAAAATATGCTTGGTCTATACACGAAAAAAATCTGCTACTAAAATATTTATTATTTTTAATCTTAGCAAGGTACGAATAAAACCTTTTTTCATTTTCAAATAACATCCCTTTGACAATGCACGCTTTGTACATACATTCCTTGCACTGCACCACGATCAAAGGACAACAAAGAGATGTACTTCAGTACGAGATGTACCAGTGAACACCTAGAGGTAAACCTGATAAATGTTTCTAACGCAAGAAATAAGCTCCTTGAGTTTGTGCACTCCTGGTACAAGCAGCTTAACTGCTGCGATCTTATAACTTTACAACAATATTCAAAGGGATTTGAGTCTTTCATCCTTCGGCTTCAATTGATATAACACTGGTATAATATTATTCTAAGTATCATCCATTGACTTTGTATTGAAAGCTACCCTTTTTATCGCAGGTTAATCCAAAGCATCAATTCACATGTCTAAAGAAAATACACACATCAACACTGTCTAGGGATATTTCAGGTTTAGTATCATAACTTTCAAAGTAATAATAATAATACATTTTATTAGGAACAAGTTTACAGTCATAATAAGCATAAAATAAATCTAAAAGCACGGAGATTGGGTTTTAAAACAAATTTGTTTGCAATGGAGTAACCCTAGGATACCCTGTGTCGTGGGATCTAGTATCCTCATAGTTGATGGCACATAATAATTAAGTACACGTAATAGTTCACAGTTGGGTTCTAATTAGGTAACACATAATAATATTAAGCAAAGATATCGCAAATTAAATACTAATTCAAAGTTAACTTAAGAAATTTAATTCATTATAGTTCTGAGTATGTGTGATGTGTATGTGTGTAGATGTTTGATGTGGGTGTGAGTTAGCATGTGTTATACTGTATGGCGCCCCGTACACAGTCAATCTCGATCGCGATCCGCGATCAAAATCAATGATCGCGATCCAGATTGATAATGTACGAATTAGATTGACGGATTAATGCATCTGATCACAAAAGAATCTGGATCGCGATCATTGATTTTGATCGCGGATCGCGATCGAGATTGACTGTGTACGGGGCGCCTATGTGATGTGAGTGAAGGTAAAGTGATGTGATTTTGTGTCTGTAAGGGTATGCTTGCGTATGTTTATGTGTGCGATTTGTTGTGTGTGGGCGAGTTAACGCAGGGGATTTATATCAGGGGAACCAGGAGAGCTTCAGTCTTGGCATAGTCCTGAGCTGATAGCCAATTCATAATTTTAGTTTTACAATTGTACTTGGAGCAACCAAAAAGTAATGGCCATGAAAAACATATTTAAACAACAATTTGTTCCTGGCACATTTCTGTTCTGTATTCTAAATTCAAAATAAAAAAAAGAAAGCAGAAGTACGTTGTTTTGTACATTGTTAACTTTTTTTATTTCTGCTATAAAAGCCTTTCTTTTTAAGTTAGATTTTTATTTAATTTCCTTTTAGAGTATAAAATACTGCGCATTTTGATATAAGTACCTATGCTATAAGATTTTCTAAGTAGTTTCTTTTCAAAACAAGAATAACTAAAATATCCCTAGATTATGTTGATGTGTATACAGGTACTCATCAAGGTGACAGTATTTGAATCAACGTCATGATTGACGATAATTTAAGTACGTATTGTGTATCCTCATATCTCTGGTTACCACCCCAATCGAAATAACCATGTTATCATAATTGAGTAGGATCGTCACAATACAGCATTAGTTTAAGATGTGTCAGAACCAAAGTCCCTAGCAAAACTGAATGAGTGGATCGAGGAACTTCAAGTATACTCCACCAAGAAGAACATAGTCTGCTTAGTTGTTGGCAATAAAATTCACAAGCATATCATTTTGGGACCCAGTGCATAATAAAGCACATTGGATCACCCACGCGACGGCGCAGTGAGTATACCCAAGGAGGGTTGATGTCAGGCAGGCGGCCGGTCATAAAACAATAAGCCAAAACCTCTAACAATCTGGATTTATGAAATACATGTTGTGCCGACCCCACCTAGTGTGGGATAAGGGCAGGAAGAAGAAGAAGTCACAATTCAGCATCAAATCTACTCAAAATTACGATGACCCCACCAGTCAGACGCAGCCGTGGTTTTATGGGCGTTATGATAAACTTTATAAACATTGGAAAGAATTTCTGGGAATAACTAATTGCTCTTTTCTTAAGTAGTAGTCATAATACAATTATTTACAATACAATACATTTGCTATTATTGTGTAATCCTGCAACGCCGTCAGGGATCGCTTTGTATCAAAGAATGTTTATCCAAAGAAAAGAAAATACACGCCTGAAAGGATCTTTGTAGAACCCAGTGTTGATATTTAATGCACTAAGTAACTTTTCTTGCTAATCTGAGAGAAAAATAAAAATAGATTATACTGAGATGTTTGTTTTATAAGTTGTGAGAAAACGGAGAATGAAATTGGCTCGAGAAAACATTCACAAAAAATATACTACTAAGAGTCCGTTCATACAGCGGATCCGTTTTACCGGATCCGTCGGTACTGGATGCGTTGTTCACATCTGTACCGACGGATCAGTTAAACAAATGGCAGCTGCGTTACATCTGGCAGGTAGGATACGATAAAAATAACGGATCGTGTGTGAACGCACCCATACTTCTCCATACATCTTCACGTACGGATCCGTTTTTATACTGTTCCATCATCCAGTTTTTGATCACAAAATGGAACATGTATAAATGTTGGACCAGTATTTTTTATTGGATTTGGAATACTGTCGTGTATGTGAACTCGCTCATACAACTACAGGCGCCATCATTAAAATAAAAACGGATCCGCTAAAACGGGTCCTGTAAACAGTTTCAGTGTGAACTAGCTGTAAGATCTACTATTAAACTGCTAGGGTACGCTTTAACCTCTCAAATTGAAGAACAAGGATGTCCAGCAACAGAACCCAACAAACCAACTAATGAGGAAACGTGCGTTTCTAGAAAGTTCGATAACAAAGTTATCTCGTGACGTTGATGTTAAATAAGCTTATTACTAGAAAAGTATTGTGTTACTTTGATATTGAAATACTGAGTTTGTTTATGATCTCCGCTGTAGAGCTAGGGTTGAAAGAGTTGGATGAACGGTAGATATTGGTGTTAAGCGGACTTAGAACTAATTAATAAAATAATATGATAACCGTCAAGCTTGCAATTCTGAAAGATTAGGGAGCCAAGTAAATTATAGTGCATACACTAGCTGGTGAACGGTGAAGGAAACCTGCACTCTTGAGTGGGCTCCAAAAAGTGCTCGATGGTGTTTGTAGTCCGCCAACCCGCGCCAGTACTGCCATTTATAGGCCCAAATCATAAAATATGAATCGCTATTGAGTTGCCCACACATATTCCTATCGGACACGAATTTTAGGTAGTACCCAATATACAATAATTATTTTGTCCACATCGAGAATAATTAACTAGACAAATGATTTCTAGAATATACAGGGTTATTTCAAATTAACTAGTTAATATAATAGAAACTATTCAAATAAAAAAATAACTATATTTTATAATTAATCTCATAAAAGATAACTACTACGTGCACGCTCTTCGCTACTGTATTTATTAGGTATCTTGCAACCCTGTGAAGTTTCGCAAATTAATTCTAAGTAACACTACCTTCTTCTTCTTCCTGCCCTTATCCCACACTAGGTGGGGTCGGCACAACATGTATTTCATAAATCCATGTTGTTAGACGGTTTGGCTTATAGTTTTATGATCGGCCGCCTGCCTGACATCAACCCTCCTTGGGAATACTCGTTGCGCCGTCGCGCGGGTGACCCAATGTGCCTGCTGATATTATGCACTTAGTCCCAAAATTATATGCTTGTCAATCTTATTGCCGACAACTAAGCAGAATATGTTCTTCTTGATGGAGTATACTTGAAGTTCCTCGACCCACTCATTCAGTTTTGCTAGGGATTTTGGTCCTGACATTTTGTGAACTAATATAGCACCGTGAGCTTCTCTGTAAAAACTTGATGTCAATGTTCTGTATCGCTCCTGTCCCGCTGTATCCCATATACAAAGCATGATCTAAATTCTATCTAAGTAACCCTACCTATCTTTATATATATAATTCTACTGTACGTGTGTATGTCACTGAACTCCTCCTAAACGGCTGGACAGATTTGAATGATTTTTTTTGTATTCGTTTGAGTGGCGCCCTGGATGGTTTAGATTTACAATTGGACCCGGTAGGTGGCGGTGCTATCGGTATATCACCAAATTTGATTTGCTGAACAATTGTCAACATCATATTTAATGTGGTGCTGCTTTACCGGGTAGGACGACGTCTGCCGAGTCCGCTAGTATTATTATTTCATCTGATTTTCAAATCGTACATCTCATAAATTGAAAATCGTATCGAACATAGTTGCGCTGTGAAGCTTTAAAAATTTCCTATATTCCTGCTCTCTCAGATAACTTATATTAAAATTCAACGTAACAACCCTGCTTTCAACAATCGTAATACGATTCCATAACTACGACCCGTAACTTCAAACAGTATTCAATAAATTCTAAAGAAAACGGGCTTGCCGTTATTTGAACAAAGGGAACGCATTTTCTATTTCACCCTGTGACAATACAAGCCGTGTTTTGCATAGAAATCGGAACTGAACGGCATTGTGAGACGATGCGGTTTGAAACTGCTGCCTATGTTGGTAAATGCATTTTATTTACCAGTAGAGGGTTGGAACTTGGAACATCTAGTAGGCAGTCAAAGAGATGGAAGCTGCATTCTCTTGTACTTTAGTAACAATATAAGGTTATAACACATCAACTGGCGAAACTTCATTGCTAAGTATTGTTAATAGAACACAAATCTTTACACAGTATAAAACAAAGTCGCTCCCGCTGTCTGTACGCTTAGATCTTTTTAACTACGCAACGGATTTGAATTCAGTTTTTAGCAATAGGTAGAGTGTTCAAGAGGAAGGTTTATATGCCCCACATTAGTATCTACATTGCACCCGTGTGAAGCCGGGGCGGATCGCTAGTTGTTAATAAAACATACATTACAAATATATATTTACGTGACTGTCTTGTTGGACTAGTGGTGGTAAACGGTCTTGGGTTCCATCCCCAGGTCGGGCAAAGTGTTATTGGATTTTTCCATTAGATATTTTTTAGTAGCAGCCCGTAGTCTGGATTTGTGCCCGTTTAATGGCAATAGGATCGCCTCCTATTACATGGGACTTAAACATAACTGGCGAAACGAGGGTGTACTACTAAAAACACCCCTGCCGAACTCTTCGGGGAATACAAAGCGTGGTGTTATGTTATTTACGCTAGTCCCTACAATCTATACTATCACCGGACTAGGTCGTATGGATGGTACAATTTCCTTTTTTGATACCCAGCCAGCGTGCGTAGTCCCGCGATAACCATTTTTCGCCATACACGGTGATCATGGCAATACTATATTATTTTATTTACGGTGGTTCTTTGCAGCAGAGAAGGCTGGATGAAAAGGATCATGTACAGCAGAGGACAGTGATGAAGCGATCAAAATTTAAAAAAAGTCGTCATGATATTTTCTTTTAGTTGCAACACAAATCTCATATCCACACCTTGATTTTGAACAAAGTAAATGTAGGTCATACAAAAATGTCTTCCAAATTAAGCGCCAGCCTGAGCGCTATTCGTGTCGTTCTATTTAGGTAGTACGCTTAGGTTTCCAAACTAATATAATGACGCCCTTGTTAAATTATACCCCAACATCCTCTAGATACTCTATACAAATAACGTCAAAGCAGAAACTTCACCAAAATCTCGTATTTAATTATAAGTGGAACAAAGTCTCCTGACCTCCGCACCGCGTGGGGAAATCACAGTTCCGAAGTACCTATATATTAGAACAATATTGTACAACGTAGTACTTGTAACCTTAAAACATAATGAAATGTTTTCCCCAAGCTAGGTTCGAGATTGGGCTGGATGTAATGCAGCGTACATACCTAACCTACGAAGAACAACGAATACTAACGAACGTTCGTCATATTGTTGAATTTGATCAAACTCTGTACAGGTTGAATCCTGTTTGAGGTTTCTATGCGTTATCTAGTCCCATTCGTTGGCTAGGTGTGTACGCTGCAAGACTTGAACCCGAATTTGGTCTTGAAGAATCGGTCACTTGACTGTCGCTATAGCTGACCGAGGTGGTAGTTAATATAATTAGCTTGGCTCGACTTGGTTTGTGGTTATACATATAATATTGAAGATGAATAAAACATTTCATACAAGAAAGAAAAAGCAAAAGAAAAAATATTAATTCAACGAACTTTACTTAAAAAAAGAAATCTTTTTACATTTCTTTGGCACCTCCGTGCAGTCACCGATGTTGAGCTCGACAAACAGACAATAATTATTTATTTACAGACACCAAAAATGGCCACCACTCTGTCTTCAAAAATATCTTTTCGCTCACAAAAAATATAACTGAGAGAATATTTTATTCAGCGATTCTCTAATTAAGAACGGCCCTGTAAAGCTTTGCTAGACTTTTTAATATTTCACAGCCAGAGACAAGATATTTTTTTTTATTTTTCAACGTAAATAGTGCACGCTAAGAGCAATTAACTTCGACAATATTAACTTAATCTTTCAGCTTTTCAGTACAAAGGTCAAATGCTTTATTTAAGTTAACTTTCATTGATATGAAAAATATTTTATTAATGTGATTTTAAGTGGTTAATGAAAAGCTAATATAATTTTGAATAATATTCTCATGAGTATTCATTGTATGCTATATAATACAAAATGAACAATGAATATATAGCAATATAGCACCGTTTGCAGAATGTGCCTTTTGATGTCCATTTCTGCCTACATTATAATGACTAGGGCAACTCATAATTGAATAATGTTGGGTACTGGGCTGCAACATTCCACTCTGTACTGAAAACAAATCTATACTAATATTATAAAGCTGAAGAGTTTGTTTGTTTGAACGCGCTAATCTCAGGAACTACTGGTAGGAATTGAAAAATATTTTTGTGTTGGATAGTCTATTTATCGAGGAAGGTTATAGGCTATATAGCATCACGCTACGACCAATAGGAGCGAAGCATAAATGAAAAATGTTGCAAGAACGGGGGAAAAGTCCACCCTTGCGAAGCCGGGACGGGCCGCTAGTTTAATTATAATTATCCAAGTATCCGATGAATGCATTTTCCCAGAAATTAGTTCGCTCTTTGACAGATTATTTCAATGTATCTGAACTGGCTGTATCCTTTGAAATATTCATGAATGAAACATTTTCACGTTGCATTTCCACAGTGAAATAAATAAAATTAATATTCTAATAGTACTCTCAACCGGCGTGCGTGTATGACAAGATTTATGAATGTGGATGAAGCGAAAAGAGTATTTGAGGATCGTAGCATGTGGCGTTCTCCAGTTTCTGCCTATCGCCATGGGAAAAAGGCGTGAGTTTATGTATGTATACAAATATTCTAAAAAAATATCATTACTTCAATACTTTTCAGGCCTTAAAAATTATTGTACTACATAAGGTCACATAAGAATCAAATATGATCAGCGTAAAAAAACTCTGCAAATAATATACAGTATTAATATGCAGTGCGCTTAGTATTTCTTGATGATCAGCTCACATGGACACTGAATGCAAAGGGAAACAGCAAAATTAAGTTATAAATTGAAGTTAACGGGTGCCAAGCCAAAGTCGATGCAAACAATACTTATATTAAACATCGATTTGCTTCATTTTATCAAATCAATTGAACCGTTACTATTTCGATGCTCGGCAGTGAAAACCTTGTAAATCAAATTTTCTTCAAAAGCGTTTTATTTGTTCTTTAGATTGAAAAACTTGTAATACACGTACTAGTTCAACAAACTTTCAATTCAAATACTTCTAAACTATCTATGACGTAGGATGACAAACTTGTATTAACAATTCATCGGCCATATTTTTTTTCTGGAGACTGTTTTTTCTATCTCTTGCACAAATTTGTATTTTACACATACGTGATTTTCACTGCCTACCGTCGATTTATAATTTAATCTATTGAAAAAACCATTTTAGGAATATAGTAGAGATTCACAAAAGACAAAGATAAAAGGTAGCCTCGTTAAAAATGTTGGAGCGGCGAGTTACAAATCCGTTTTAATTTCATTATAATTTTGTTCCTAGGCTTTATTAATTGAAGAGTGCATCAGGCTGTATCACAAGATACATACAGAAGATCCACTTCTTACAATATGCACTAAGCTTACGAACACATAGACACCGCGCACCCGGGGAATCTTAGACAGAGGGTCATTGACTGATAAACTACTAACAGTTTCTGTGACACTGTCTGTCTATACTGACGGCTGTCGCAACATGTGGACGATGATTGATGATCAGCTTTATGGTCTGAAAAGACTCAAAAATAACACCTGTTGGGGTTCGATTGTACGTTTTACGTTATACCCACAAAACTCTAAATAACATGAAAATACCTAACCTATTGCGCGTGCTAATGACGTCATTCGGATTACCGAATGACAATATCGAAAATTCGATTGTTCATGTTACGCCTGCTCGCGTCGGCATTTCGAATGCCATGAACGCAGATAACGCATTTACGAATCCTTACATGAATCTTTAGCCGGTATACGCGCATTGTTTGAAGTTGCACTTTTGTTGTTATCTACTTCGGGACAGTACTTACCACTACGCTCTCTGAGAGCTGGTAATGGTGAGTCAGTGTAAATTGAAACCCATCGTTAAACGGAATAGCCTCATTTTAAACCTTACAGCGTTAATCTGGGGAATATTATATTTTACCGTGGATTATTTAACTAAAAATCACCTTATTATTTTTCCATGACATTCGGAAGTGATGAATGACAGCTAGTTCACACAGAAAAAGTTTACAGGACCCGTTTTAGCGGATCCGTTTTTATTTTGGTGATGGCGCCTGTAGTTGTATGAGCGAGTTCACACACACGACAGTATTCCGAATCCAGTAATCCAGTAAAAAATACTGGATCCGTTATTTTTATCGTAACCTGCCTGCCAGATGCGACGCAGAGTTGTCATCTGTTTAACTGATCCGTCAGTACAGATGTGAACAACACATTCAGTACCGACGAATCCGTTAAAACGGATCCGCTGTGTGAAAGGCTCTGAAATGTCTTGCACAAGTAGGCCGTGTGGTTATACCTATATATATTAAACTTATATAGTCTTAGTAATTAACAATAGTAAATAAGTTTTACAAAATTTCATTTATTTGCGACACACTAGCAGGGTCATGCACTCATCTACCGGGGTTACGGTGCATACTTAGGTGAATCCCGCGACTCCAGCCGACGGTCAGAAGGAGAAACACCGTGGGTTTTTAGCCGGTAAGAGTCCTGCAGACGCCTACCCCGGTCGAGGGACATCCACGAGGATTTTCCAACGATAAAAAAAAGAAAAAAACCGGGCCATGCACTCATAAATATAGGCTGTTAGTGTGTAACTGTGTGAACATTGTGCAATAATACCTATAAATAAGAGGAAACTCTGGATAAAGATTAAAGCTGTGGCGTGATAGTACTTCACTACCATCCCGTTTGTCCCACCTGTTGAAAATCTCCCACCTGGACATGAGTTGGCTTGGCTAACCCGGAAGTCTTCAAACAGACTCCGGACCCAGGTTAGTCGAACCAAGGAAAACCTGTTCAGGTGGATATTCATAGACCATTTTAGCTTGGAGTGTAAATGTGGTGCTGTTCCACAAACGATGGGACACCTGACATCTTGCCCTGCGTGTCCTGATACCTGCACGTTACAGGAACTAATGGACGCTACTGCTAACGCTAAACTCGTAGCTAAGTTTTGGGCCGACTCAATTTAGATTACCATCGACACGCTAAGAAGAAGAATAAGAGGGAATATTATGTCAATTAGTTGAAAAGCAGCACACCCCGTACACTACAAAATGCTGCGGTAACCATACTGTTTCGCAATTATGGTGATTATGGCAGAACTCCCTTATTATTCCTCATTGTAGCAGACTGATGAAGTGAAATGGCCTGCAGAGGACGTTTTGGGATGAATATGGTGTTTTATGTATCCTGTTATAGAGAAATGAGGTGTGGTGTTCCTCCAACGAAAAGGGAGGATCCTCCTACCAGGCGGGTCTCGTGCCTGGCGGGCTACTGCCCAACGATTGATGTTGGGAAGTTGTATATATACTATCTGCGTGTCAAATCTTGATACCGCGATGCAGGATTTGTGACATTTCATCCGACAGCTGTCATTGTTGTCGCTGTTGTCTGCTAAACAACAACAATCGTCATGCTGCGTAGTTTTTTTTTGTGACTCACACAAATGTCCAGCTGATTGATAGCGTCGTGCCGCGGTCGGGTTGTTGAGCTCCCTAAAATAAGGTTTGAGCTCCGCGATGATTGATGCAGATGTACCGTCAGTTAGGACAGGTCAACTCGAACCTGCTATGGCACTTTCCTCAAAAGACCATTCCAAACGTTGCCCTACATCGTTTCACTTGCATAGTTTGTATACTACAATGTCTGGACTTTATCTGGACTATTGTCTGGACTGGCAAAATAGGTTTTGTATTATAGTTATTATTTTAATAATATCGCTTTACAATACTTCATTCCAAACTGTAAAGTATGAGCATCATGCAGCTATTAGTGATACGCTTATAATCATATCATATTACTGCCTATTGTCTGGTAGTATGAGTCTATCGTGCTCACTTAAATGTCTTGCTGATGGTGGCGTTGTTTATCCGGTCGTTGAGTTCCCTATAATATGGTTGAGCTGACCGATGCGGATGTGCACGTCATGCTCGTGAACGGGTGCCGTCTATCGGGACTGGTCAGCCCTTAACTGCTATGGCAATCCTAGAAGGCATATTTTTCTATTTGTTACTCTTATGTGAGTTTATTTGTTACATTAACCTGCATTATTCTCATTCTATTTCTCACACTACTGTAATTGAATTGTAATGAACTACTATTTTAAAAAGAGTATTCGTGGAGTTTCTTGCCGGCTCTTCTCCATAGACCCTACCTTTTGGAACCGTGCACCTAGTTTTGACGTTTTAAAAGTGCCTGAAATCTGGTCTATTTGAAATAAAAAACTTTGACTTTGACTTCTCATGTGGCGTGATAGATGCCGCCATACTGTCAAAATCTTCTAGCCGCGCCTGAAACCCGCACTTTGATAAAAAGCAATTGCTACAACGAAGAATTCTGTTTACCCCCGAACGGAGCTTGAAAACTCATTACTAAGCAATTTTCTTAAACAACAAACATGTTCCTGAACTTTTCTCAAATGTTTACGTTGCGAAATAATAACATGTTGCGGGTCACCCCCTCACAAACAAAGGACTGCTTTAATATTCAAATGGGTGTAGTTTTCATAATGCCCAATTTGCTTTGAAAGACGAAAAGACCTTACGAATTTGAAAAGGGACCTTCTTGTGATAAAAATGTTTCTCAAACAATATTTTGGTGAGACATAAATTAGGAGCGGAGCCTCTGAATTACGATGCAGGCTTTGTACAATATAGGAATTTTGATTGAAGAATATTTTGTGGTTGAGGTTTGTCGCATTAGATTTTTTCTTCGAAATAAGATGTCAGTACGCAACGTAATAAAAAAATTAGGGATTTGTACCTATTTAACTGCGCGGGTCATAAATCTAGGGGTACCCTTCCGTCCTTGCGGGGTTGTAGTGCATGCTTTTGCGAATCCCGCGACCCAAGCCGAACGGTCGGGAGTTGGAACACCATTGGTTTTCAGCCGGTAAGAGTCCGGCAGACACCCTCGTCTTCCCCGGGCGAGGCACGTACATGAGGATTTTCCAAAGAAAAAAAAGGGGTACCCCTCCGTACGCAAGCAAAACCATCGGTCCCGGGTGTCATATGAATACCTATGACAATCATTATGGTTAGTCAGGAAGACCGCAAGTCTGGCATCCGATCTAACTTAAGAGGTTGCGGAGGTCTAATGGCAGTCGCTCCGTGAAAAATACTGGTATTCAGATTGCAGCAAACCTCAATTCAACCACCCACAGACGCTTGACCGAAAATTATATAAGAAAAAACAAAATTCGTGGGTGAACTACGGTTCGATTGCGATTTTAAACAATTTTGATAGTATAATAGAGCTGATAGAGAGAGATAGACCTCCTTATGATTGATTATATTCGCTTCGTACGGGTGCAATGTAGATATTAATGTGGGGCATGTAAACCTCCCTCTTGAATTACACTATCTATTGCTGAAAACTACATTAAAATCCGTTGCGTAATTTAAAAGATCTAAACGTACAGACAGCGGGAGCGACTTTGTTATAGACTATGTAAATATTAATTAGAAAACACGTCCGCTCAACAATATCAAAGTTAGAACTATTCTCTAATCATTTTCATCTGAAATGCGAACTTAAATACAGAGCACTGATGTTATAATGATGGCGTTGACTCTAGTTAAATATTATTAGTATGTCTACTTTGTCACAGCTATGCGGTCATCGTGGGAACATTTATCTCATTGTTATTGAACTAGCCGAACCACTGAATTACTGATGATTTTACATACAATAAAAAAGTACATGGTCGGGTTGATTACGTTGTGATATCTTGACTTGCAAATCATTTTTGTTGCATGTGTAATGTAGCAGGCTCATGGTCGGCAGGAGACGGATACTAGGTCCTCTGATGATGTGCATTGTGCATTCTTTTTATGGTCGTATAACGGAATCATCACGAATATCACGGAATAGGTACGTGAGGTGTCCTCATGGTTTAAAAGACTTGTTTTATCGAGTGAACTTGACATTATATTTTCCTTTTCATAAATGTTGTGGGATAATCGGAAAAATCGGATCTTTGCGATAATCCTAGGACAATTGCAAAGAATCGGATACTTGGAATCTAAGACAGATTTTCGTAATCATCCGAGCTATTTTCAGGATCATTGCAAAAATCAGGCAAAAAAGTCGCAAATACCGCTCACTTTATGACGCTGATCATAATATGATCGTTATCACTTTTCTGTGTCTCCATAGACACAGAAAAGTGATAACGATAATCTTTGTGAAGAACCATGTTCTGACCAACCAGAATAAAGATAATATAAATCGACTCTTAGATTAGCCAATCAATGTTCATGTTTTAAATCCTCCTAAGCAAACGGGTATTTTTGCAATGACCTTTGCAATCACCCTAGAATTACCGCATAGATTCGATTTTTTCGATTATCCTACGACATATACTTATCTGAGGATTACCAATGAATGATACACTACACGAGTGTGTACACAAATGTACATACGATATTCACTTCCGTAATGCACTCTCAGTTACATGTAACCACAGCTTCCACAACAAATCCGAGTAACAGACTGTCGATGAAAATAATTAAATGCAATTATTAAATTACATACATAATTACTTACGTAAAAAAAATGAATAATTTTGACTTAAGTTAAAATTAATTGAATGAAAAATAATTGAATGCAATTTTATTATTAAATTACATACATAATTACTTACGTAAAAAAAAGAATAATTTTGACTTAATTTATAATTAATTGAATGAAACATATTTGAATGCAATTTTATTATTAAATTACATACACAATTACTTGCATTAAAATTGATTTTGAAATCTCTTCGTAGGTTGACTAGGATTGCTGAGTTATTGCGCTAATTACAATAAACTTCGTCAATAGATGAAGGCAATTGCAACGTGCTTACTAATTAATCTAAACAGTTTTCGTAGAAAATTATTATTCGCTAGAGGTAAAATAAAATAAAGATTTTCTAGAATGAAAAATGTAATGACTAACTGGAACCAGGCCTGTACCCGTTGTACACGTAATTGTTTTCTTTTTAACAATCTCGGTACGTACACTAATTGGAAACGTTCATCAAAGGTACGTACCAAGTTTTCTTTTAAAAAAACTCGGTACACTAATTAGAAACGTTTGTCAAAGGCTAGTACCAAAGTATCACACACAAATAACACAAAATTCCAAAATGTTATTAGATTTTGCACAAAGTCATCTGGAACATAGTTACCCGTCAACATTTCATGCATTTTCACGTCTGTGGATACAAATTTGCTTCAAAGCGGAACGAGGCAACATAGAGGAAATTTCACTAGCTAGGTTTAGTATTATGCTAGTTGAAATTGAATGAAGGCCAAGTGATCGATAAACGAGGTCATCTAATACCTGGATGGAAAACTGCAATTTAAATCGATACCTACCTCTTTGCACCTCAAAGAATGCTCTCGGAGTCCCGTACGAATATTAGTAAATGTCTGAAAACCGGTATCAGTTTTAGTCATCCAGCCTACGTCATCAAGCTAATCAGTTATAAGATTGTTATATTTTTTTTAACTAGTAGGTACAATATCCCCATTTTCATATTATTCTTATTGTTTCGTAAGCCATGCAAATAGTATGTTACCTGTGAGAACACTACTCTAAGTGCTCATCCACTGCAACAAAATCGATTTTTGTTTCTTTGGTTTTATAAATTCGCATTACAACCTTTTTAATCAAAATATCCACCCATTCCTAACCACTAAAAACACTACGTATCTGACCAATGTAAAGCCTGCGGTGTGTCCTTTAATGTCTGCCGTTATTAATCCCAGATTTCGCCAGGATCTACCACAAAAGGCATAATCTATACGAGTATGCAAGCCTTCCCCTTTGTTCTCTTGTTAATAATTCTGTATTCCCGAACTACGATATCTGTTTGAGCAGCTTTGTTTTGAAATACCCACGTCATATTTCCTGTGCTGGATCAAAGCGCATGTTCCCTACATTCGATATTCCGTAGGTATTAGAGGTTCCAATTAGTGGTGTTTGCTGTTATGCTAATACCCGGTTGCGTCTAAGTTTGCTGTATGAATAGGATCGATAATAGACTATCGTGTAATACCGCTATTATAACTGCTAAGGGCGATGCCTCATTAGTGCATTGCGTCGTCGCAACGGATCAACGCATTGTATGCCATACCTGCGTTGCGACGACGCACGACGTCGCAGCGCAAGAGGACGACACACGCACCTCAGTCAGTCTCGTTTGCCCCTCTAGCAGTGGAACACTGTCCGTATTCGCACCGGAGCTCCGACAGCGCAGCGCATCACTATCCCTCCGCTTTGTCTCTGGCCCGCCGATCCGTTGAAACGTCGCATGCGACGACGCAACGCTTTAATATGACTCATTTAAAATGTATAGAAAACGACGCAGCGTTAACGCTGCGACTACGCAACGCAACGCACTAATGAGGCAGAGCTCTAAACAGGTTGTGCAAGTATTTCAATACCTAATATTTTCTATAAACTTCTACTTCAGTGGTGATCGTGGAGAGACGGCTTCTTCTCTAGTTTCGTGTCGTGATGAAAAGATTTGCCAGTCAGGAAGGTTGGTCCTGGTACTAACTGCCCAGGGTGCGCTGGACATAGGTCACTCGCCGAGGCTCTACAAATATATTCTTCAGCTACCTTAAGATGTTTCTACCACTATTTTTAGAAGCAACTACCAGATGGCTTCGCCGTCGTGGTTGGTGGACATTCAGAGCCGTACACCGACAAACCATCCTTGGTAATCACGACACAAATGTGAAGTTTGTTACAATGTGTGAGAGGATTTATCAGTCAATCACCTTTTCTATTTATACAAATACAGAACATTTATATTATGTAAAGGAGTATAATAATATGAGGATAGTAAGTAGCACGTGGCGTTCTGTTGTCTCCGCGTGTTTCCCACGCGGAGACAACAGACGGCGTGATGCAAGTGCGACTGTGTATGTAGGTATTTGTAGATGCAATGTATAATACACGTGATCATTTCGCAGTGGCAGTGCTCCGTCCAATCAATTGTCTCAATCACGGCTCAATAGTCCAGTCTAACAAGCAATCGGGCGATTGTCACAAGATTGCGTGTCATTCGCCGCCATTGTCTTGCATGTCAAATCGCAGCTAATTCCAGTACTGACTACCAACTCGGAAGCCACTCTGACCTCCACGACTCAACCCTGACCTACAGAACTAACCATACTAACACAACTACTTGATTCTACAACGAAAACCTAACTTTATTTCATAGTATTAAAGTCTCATTTACTTTTTGTGAAATTTTTTAGTTACGATGTTAAAGTTGACGGACGCAGGTTGTCTGTCCCGCTCTAACACGCAGATTTGTTTAAGTGTTTGTGATAAATGAGATACGAAACGATCAGATAAGTTTGTTTCCTCTTGTTGTTAAAATATTAAAATGATTTCATGAAATGTAACGGTGCCATTTGCGTTGCTGGCCAGGAGGAAATGGGAAGAAAATGTATGAAATGAATTGTAAGAAGGAAAATGTTCTATTTTCTTGAAACTATCGTTTTTCCGGTGTAATCATCGTCTGGCGATCATTAGCGTTTGATCAGTTCCTTCATCCGTAATAAAATGTGGCGAGATTTAGGTTTAACGTTTAACTAGATAAGGAAAATTGTTATCCCGGTCACTCAGTGTTACGAGTTGCACTTAAGATTGCGGTTACACGAACTGCGACACAATAAGTAATTGAAATAAATGTATGAATATTCATGTATGAGGCTACAGGCTAGAGGCCCTTCAGGTCTCGCCAATAACTGCCCAGTTACTTACAAATGGTCCGCAAGGACCACATGCAAGCAGGCCAATAGCAAATAAAAAGTTGTGGCTACACTATACACGACAGTGATTTTTAGTGTAGCCTCGGCCTTAGTACCAAAAATCTATAAAAATCAAAATAAGACTAGACTGGATGAGAAAGGCGAAGGTCCGAGTGTCATGCTGGAACTTAAACAAACGTCTTTATCCAGTAGACCGCATGCAGCTAGTTCACACAGAAACGGTTTACAGGACCCGTTTTAGCGGATCTGTTTTTATTTTGGTGATGGCGCCTGTTGTTGTATGAGCGAGTTCATATACACGACAGTATTCCGAATCAAGTAAAATATACTGGAGCCGTTATTTTTCTCGTATCCTGTCTGCTAGATGCGACGCAGCTGTCATTTGATTAACTAATTCGTCGGTACAGATGAAAACAACACATCCAGTACTGACGGATCTGTTAAAACGGATCCGCTGTGTGAACGGGCTCCTACGCTCCGATATCAATGTTCCACATACCATAAAAACAAATATTATTTAGATATTTTCATCTCAAGTTACTTCGGCACAAGTAACATGAATGAGTACTTATTTATAGTTATATGTAAAACAAGTATAACGCCCGAAAAAAGTGGACATAGATATAAAAACAAAAATTATTAATATTGTATCAATAGATTTAAAAGCTAGAAACATGATTAATGAACCTTAAGTTATGTTGGATAATTTAAAAGACAAAGTGATGGTTCTCTATGAAAATATTAAAAGATCTAACAAGCTTTGTGATAAGCCTATTATAATTAGTAAGAAATAAGCGATGCCTTTGTAAGCTATGGTTCTAATTAACTTATCTTTTATTAAGTGTTGTGTGTACATAAATGATTAAATAGATAACATAACATCACGCCTGTATTCCCCGAAGGGTTAGGCAGAGGTGTATAGTAACACCTTCATTTCGTCGTTATGTTAAGTCCCATGTCATAAGGTGGCGAGTCTATTGCCATCAAACGGGCACAAATCCAAACTCCGGACTACAACTGAGGAATTTGACACGGAAAAACCCAATAACACTCTGCCCGACCTGGGGATTGAATCCAGGACCTCATGATCAGCAGTCGCGCTTGCCACCACTAGACCAACGAGACAGTTAAATAAATAAATAAATATTATAAACACCTAATCGTCTTATTTTAACTTTATATTTATAGGGTCACTTCACTGGTGAAACTTCACAGTATTGCTAAGTATCATAGAATATATTAAAATAAAAAATACCTAATCTTTTGTTAATTGGATAACAAGGTACCTACTACGTGCACGCTGCACGCTCTTCGCTGCTGTATTACATAGTTAGGTATCTTATTGTCTAATTAACTAAAGCCTAGATATTTTTTTATTTGAACATGTTCTTGTGATACCTAGTAACCTTGTGAAGATACACCACTTAATTAGAAGTAACCCAGTTTATAAATAACATGCTAAAATAAATGTCTTTATTTATGTATTATAAGACACCAGATATAGTTAAAGTGTATTTGAACCGGAATAATTCAATGACCTTTTTTTACGGTACTGTACCAATGTCTAATTTAAAAAAAAACGTCTTAAAACCACTTAACATTACGTCAGTGGTTTTTTAAACATGGCAATTCAATATTTCCTAGATCTAGAGATAGGTTCTGTCGAATAAATATCTGCTCATAATAGCATGCTGGAAAGCTGATCAATGTAATCGATTTTTAAATCAAATGTCAACGAATGTGATTGGTCGATCAAAATACTAACAACCAATTACAGCACTTGACTTGAAATGTTTTGCGTGGAACAGTCTTTCAGTACCCGAGGGTTATTTTATAAAATCTATAAACTGTGGTTATCATCCAACCTGCTTGTCGCTAACTGAGAAACGTATCGGGGATACAATCATGAAAATAGAGCAAGAAATTGTATTGACCCAAAGGCCCAACACACAACAATGATGCAATAAACACAATCATTTAATTATGAAAATTATGAAAATTATTTATGTCAGACTGCTTTGTTGGTCTAGTGGTTGCAAGCGTGACTGCTGACCTTGCGGTCCTGGGCTCGACCCCCAAATCGGGCAAAGTGTTACTGGGTGTTTCTATTAAAAATTTCTCAGTAGAAGCCCGGTGTCTGGATTTGTGCCCGGTTATTGGCAATAGACTCGCCCATTAGGCTGAGCATCCACCAGAGCTGTGTTAAGCTGCGTAGCGAGGAATATGTTTTGTAAGCACCAATAGAATCACTTCATTTACCTAGCTTCGCTCTGCGCAGCTCTGATGGATATGGGCTTAGCGGTGCGAGGTTTTTGTTCATACCTACAAAACAAGCGAGAAATGCGAGCGAGAGATGTGTTGCAAGGAATGTGTTGCGAGGAATGTGTACCGCTCCTGCCACACCACCCTCATATTCGAAAAGAGTCCGCTACCTATCCTCGCACTGCTCATTTGTACACTACACACTACCTCGCACAGCTCTGGTGGAAAGGGTCACACCGTTTCACATCCTCGCTACACATTTTTGCACCGCACATTTTCCTCGCACAGCTCTGGTGGATGTCCAGCCTTATATGGGACTTTAACATACCTTGCGAAACGAGGGTGTCCTGAAAACACCTCTGCCGAACCGAATGTATTACCAAACAATAAACGTATCACAACTAAACAACCAAAATAGGACAACCTGTCGTAGGTACACAATAACTGAGGTAATTTTAAATTAAAAATGCCAGGAATTACAGCATTATTTCTTTAACATTTCCTTTGAAACCTTCCGTCTTGAAATGCTCCCGTGTAATCACATTACAACATGGTCGGTCTGACCAGCCACTTCTATTAGGGTAAATTCCTTCTCTAATTCAATATACCTGCGCTGCTCTACTCTGCGCTCTTGCACAACGTATTTTTCTCAGAAACTGTATACCCACATATTAGCAATGGACGAGATTAATTGACTTTATAAATGAGGAAGTGTTCTAGTGGAATCGATAACACGTTGTAGTTCTAGGTACAACTAAAACATGAACATAATTAGCGCATTACTGTCCCACTGTTGGGCACGTGCCTCTTCTCAGAATGAGAAGGTTTGGGTTTAGGT